>CM047425.1:80440410-80851304 GCA_026168455.1 Theocolax elegans
AGTACCATGCAAAAGGATACAAGGTGAAAAAAATTATATTCCTGTACTTAAATCAAGTGGTTTGTACAAAGCAATAAAACAAGCTCTAAGTGACCTAAGTTGCAATTCTGAAAGCTTATTATATGAAGTAACTAGCAATTATGTAGAGGCTTTCCATTCTATTGTTGCCAAATTTGTTGGTGGTAAACGCATTCATTTCGGTTCAAGAGATTCTTATAATATAAGAGTATATGCTGCTGTTCTCCAATACAATACGCAATCTCTTTTCACAAAATTGAATGAAACTTGCAATTACGATAATGATATTGCAATAATTATGGAAAAGTAATGAAGAAAAAAATTGAAATCAAAAGAATTTCGAAACAAATACAAGGAAGGCGCAAACCTAGACATGTTTTAAACGAAGATACACTGCCTCAATCGGAAGCTTCTTCGTTTCCCGACGAATATCCCTAGCTATGCGTGATTCACGCATAAGCTGGGCCATTCGGGCTTCATAGCTGCTGGCCATTATTTTTTTTTTGACCAGCAGCAGCCGACGTGTGAAGTCGGGAGAAGTACTCTCAACCGGGATTTCGGATGAAATCCCTAGTGTTTCAAATACTTCGGAAGTATCCAATTTTCAATTGGAAATTATTTTATTGGACTCACCACAATAAAATAATTATTACTCCCAACGAGTAAAAAAAAAAAATTTGGTGTCGGCTTAATTACAATAAATTGTAAAAATGCACCGACTAGTGTACCAACAAAATTAATTCACTTAATTAAAATCCAAAAGATTTTCTTTAAAAGGAATTTATTTCGTCCTTAGAAGGACAAAATAATTAAATTTTGTTGGTTAAATTTGTGACAGATCACACACTTAACACTTGCACCAAATTAAAATTAATTATTTAACTTGCTCACAAGTCTAAATAATTAATGTTAATAATAGTGTCTTGTGACTCACACGCACCAAGACTCTATACAATTGCTTCTGCAAGCAAAAATAATTATTAACAAAAAGAAATCTTTAAATTATTTCAATATCGTCGATAATTTAACCAGTAATGGTAAATTTAACGATTTCCCAAAATATCTCTCTCGCCAGTTATAATCCACAAGATTCCTCACTGGCGAAAAGAATTTATTTTGTTATGGAAATTGAAATAATTAAAGTTTCAATCTAATAAATACAGAACAACAAATTATAAAGGAAGAAAAGAAAAGAAAATTAAATTATTTATCTCACTAACGAGCCTAAATAATTAATTTTAAAATAAATATAAAAATAAATACAGTGTCTTGTGATTCACACACACCAAGACACTATTTATTATTTTGCTTTTCCAAGCCCAAAACAACAATAAAAAAAATTTCCTTTATAATTTACACTACAATACAAACACAAATTTAATTAAATTATTTCAACGGTAGGTTTGCAACAAAATAATTATTTCACTAATTGTCGTCCCAAACAACAATTTTTCAGCGAAATATATTTATTTTATCCTAAAAAGGACTAAATAAATATTTTATGTTGCTACCAAGTTGAAATAATTTATATTTCCCTTTTTTTAAATAAATTGAACGAAAAGGAAATGAAAATTTAATTATCTAACTTGCCAACAAGTCTAAACAATTAAATTTATACACCGAATTAATTTTACTCAAACACACCAAAAAAAAATTATAACCAATTATTTAACTAACAAACAAGTCTAAATAATTGGTAAAAATGTGTGGAGATATAATTTAAACACACAAAAGAGAAAAGAAAGTTTTTAACATATATTAAAATTTCACAGCAAATAACGAATACGAAATATTAGGTTAAATGCCGATCATTAAAATACATGCAAAAAAAAAAAATTTAATTATTTAACTCACTCTCGAGTCTTAATAATTATATTTTATAACTCTCGTATCTTTGCGGAACAATCACACAAAGATACTTAACATTAATTGTTTAACTTGCAACAAGTCTAAACAATCAACACGAGTTATAAAAAAAATTTTCTCACACTCAAAAATTTCAAAAATATTTTACAAATATCGTGAGCAGTAATACTTAATAAATACCAAATATTAAATCAAGTAATTACTGTCAGATAATTGTAATAAAGAAATAATTTTAATTATTTTACTCACACACGAGTTTAAATAATTAATACTACAACTATTGTAACTTTGCGGCTGATTCACACAAAGTTACTTACTGTTAATTATTTAACTTGCAAACAAGTCTAAATAATTAACAATAGTTGTAAAATATATTTTATTCACACACAAATAAAATGATACATATATTATAAATAATTAGTAATAAATAAAACACAATTTTAAATTATATTACTATATTACAATATATGTGGGTCAGGGAGGGGAGGAGAGCCAAATAAAAAAATTTCGATCTCGAACACGCAATAACAATAATTAATTCGCCGCGTCCCGTATATAAAGAAAACTAAATTATTTAAAATTTTCTTTAAAAGGGAGGAGGGGTGGGGCAACTACCTCTCCCGAAAGAATCTATTTAACACACTCTCACACCAATAATAAAATAGATTCTACACAGGAACGAATTTATTTTATAAAATTGGAATAAAATAATTCGCCGCAGTGGTTTCTCTCGGCGAAACCAGCTGCAAAGACTTAATACGCGAAAGGGCTAGGCGATCGCGCTATCTCTCTCTCTCACACACACCGTATAGCCCGCCTAGCACCTAACTCCGATTCCCCGCGACTAGGGATTCTCTCTCTCACTCCCACTCGCGGGCGCAATCGGAGAGAGCCGATGATGATCGGCTCTCGCGAAGTCTTTCCCGTGCGCTGTTCGGGGGGGATTCTCGCTGCCCGCGATCCGCGGCGCAAGCTACTCTCTCCCTACTTTGCCGCTCCCATACAAGCTAGGCAAAGTTCTCCCGTCAAGCTTGCGATCGAGAGAGACCGATCTCGGTGAGATCGGGCGCTTCCGGCTAAACACGGTCGCGCGCGAACTCTCTCTCGATATACCGGTGTATACCTCTCCTCGGATACCCGAGCAAGAGGGGGAATACTCCGGTATAGAGACGCGTCTCACACGCCGTCTCTCGCGCTCTCTCTCTCTCTCTCTCACTAACTCGAACTACTCACTCTCTCTCTCTCTCTCTCTCTCTCTCTCAAACTCAACCCGCTCACGTTTCGCCGCGACACTGCTCGCGCGCGAAAAGATGGCCGACAAAATCTTACTTTAATTTAAATCGGTGAGGACGAAACCGAACGTCCTGTCACGGTCGCCATTTGTGACGTGGTATTCGCGTACCCGATTAAATTAATTAATTAACGTAATTAATTAAAACCGTTGGGCCGCGTTGCCCAATACCGCGCACACAATTATTTATTTATCGCGAACTGCGGGCTGTCGCCAGGAACACGAGTTCGCTGGGACGTACGGTATGGAGGATTCGGGCGATCCTCCTTGCCTCGACACGATTTGTGAAAATTAAAGGATGTCGGCGGGAGCGGGGAAAACAATAAATACAATTAATTAATATAAAAATAATTATACCATTTATTTACTTTTAATTAACAATTGGCCATCCAGGCCTCGAACCGCGACAATGTTACTTCGCGCGGGCGGAAGTGTCGGGAGTCAACCGGACCGAGACCCTCGCCTGCGGTTGACTTTGCCCCGATCTCCGCTATTCGGGTACCGGCGTACCCGAATACACTCCCGAGGTCTCACACACACATACACTCGGGGTAATGGGGGGAACGCGCGGTAGTATAAACTACACTTACCGGGATTCGCCCCGTGGATGGCCCAGCCGATCCGTGTCCCTTTTGTCCTCCTGGGCAACGGAGGACGACATCGGCTGCGGTGGTGGAAGGCGGCCCTGTGCCGCGGCGAGTGCCTCGCGATCCGCGTCCGCACTCACACCAACACTCCCGTCCTTAACACACACCAGAAATCACTCGCGGCTCACTCACGAGGATGTCCGGATACCCGATGGCTTTGCGCCTCACGCGCCTTATTAGCCAGAAAAACTCTCGATCGGTCCGGATTTATTTCGTCCGCCTCGAGCGGCGGATCGGGACATACTGACTAGGTATCTCCTAATTTTCGAAAAAGGGATGAGAGTGGGGAACACACACACACTCGCGCTCTCATCCCTACGTACCATTGCGCGCGTAATTGTACACTTCGATCGACGTAAACAAATGTCGTCGGTTGGCCTTGACATACCAAAGGCTCCGACGACTTACATTTAACAGGATTTAAATGCTTCGTTTGCCGCGAAAAGATTGTGTGACAATTTCCGTCACAATATATATATATATATATATAGATATATATATATATATATATATATATATATATATATCAAAGTTCATCCGTTCTCCGGTGTCCGGTATCCCAAAAGTTACAAGAATTAAAAGTATGTGTGGAGTGGATGGGTTAACGCTGAATACGACAACCACTCATCGTTTATCTCACATGTAACGATAGGTGCAGGAGGAGTCATGAGGGGGGGGGGGGTAAAATTAGAAAATTTTTTAAATATTTTATAGGGGTTATCGGTATATATGAATTAGAATATGACGACCACTCTTTTTTATTCTAAAAAAACTAAGATGAGGGTTTTGGTTACGGTGAATAGCGATATAATAATCACTCTTCATTTATCCTCCATTTATTGCTAGATGGAGGGGGGCAAGAGGGGGAGCGGGGAAATAAAATTAGAAAAATTCCAAAAATAATTTAGGGGTTTCGGTACAGGTGAATAACAATATGACAACCACTCTTTTTATCTCTTATTTTAAAGATGAAGGAAGGTGAGAGGAAGGTTCAATATTGAATATGACAACCAGTCTTAATTTATCCCCCATGTAATGATTGAGTGGTGGGGGTAAGAGGGGGGTTTAGTAGAAAAATTCCAAAATATTTTATAGGGGTTTCCGGTAAAAAAAAAGTGGTCACAGTAATACGAACATTGACAAAAACAGTACTATGTAATGGTAAGTGATGTACTCACTTACCATTATACGAATTAGGTAGGTAAACACGAGCGCTATAAATAGATGTAGGCATAGCCAACGGCGCGAACGGCTGATACCCGCGCGATGATAGAGAGAATTCGGGAGAGAGTCGCGCGCGCACGGCACGATAGATCACGGTTACACGTGAGACGGGATAACTCCGGGAAAATATACTTTTTATAGACCGAAGATCTAATCCGAGTTATCCTTATCGGTTATTCATACCGCGAATTATTCTTTTGACTGTGTGAGATAGTGTAGTGGTTCTACACACGGACATAAATAAAAAGTGATCGGTGGTCGAGGGATTCTCCCACCGACATTTTCATTTAGAATATAAAGAGACAGCGGGAGGGAGGAATTCTTCTACTTTTTCCGATATTCGAGGTCCGAAGACGATAAATAAAAGTAAGTGGTACCACTTTCGCGCGAGTAATTATTATATGTTTTATTTAACGCGATCGTGCGAATAATCTTAAGTTAGTTAGTTCGCGTACCCCTTTCTTCTCTCGTGTTGAGTCGATATTTTCGACTCAATCTCCGTGCGCATAGACCTCAAACATATTAATAAATCTTATTGTATTCAATCATTTGTTCTTATTTACATAAATCTATTAATCGTTAATCTACACCAACTCGTGTTGATTTATATTTTTTTCTAACCGGCGTATTATAATTTCATTCCTCCGTCTTCCTTCGAGTCGTATTGCAAGATACGAATTCTCGCGGACTCACATTTAATTTTCTTTCCGCGGTCCATTTTAGGAAAGAATATCATCGTTTTACCTGCTGTTGTTAGAAATCGGAATTCGATTTCCATACAACTTTAACGGCAAGTGTGCGGACAGGTAACCGCTGCCGCTGCGCGGGAAAGATTTTTGTAAACAACTTATATACATAGATAAATTATATTGAGTCATTAAGTGCGCGATATATAGTCGGCGAAACTATACAAGTTCGTTCGCCACGAACTAAAGGTATGTAAGACGGACGACTCAGTAAGTTTTCCCCGGGCAAGCACACCGTTACATGGCGCCCAACTAAGTGAAGGAAAAAGTCCCTAGACGTTAGGATAGCTGATTGCGCGTACACGGCGCGCGACAAGGGAATAGGAACGGACCGAAATTGAATTGTTTGAACATATGCTCGGTTGATTTACGTGTGTTTAAGGATTAATACGTTAGTTACGTTGATTAATGTATTAATTATTGTCGACAATTGAATTAATTGAATTGCTATTAATTTCAATTAATAAATTATTGTGTTTGACAATAATTTAGATAACTTTATCGGATGTTCTTCGTTTTTTTTTTGTTTTTATCAGGAAGAAATCCGAAGTCGACAGTAATAAAATCTTTTTTTAGATAATTGTTGACACACGTAAATTATAATAATTTCAGATTTATTTATTTATATGAGATAGAATGGTTTGAGGTCCGCGATTTAATAACACGTGTCCCTGATATCGTATAGGTTAGTCGGAAAATTAGCGAAAATAATTTTTGCGACTTAATAAAAATTGTTAATACCTGTGCAAGGGGGTGATTTTTGAACTTTGCTTTTGTTATAATTTTGACTACGCGTATCGGCTCTCGCGTCATAATAAAAATTGTATTCAATTTTTTTTATGTAATACGCGATTGTAAGAGGTCACTGCGTCAGATATTCTATATAGTTAGGTAGGAATATATTTATTTGTTAATTTATTTGTTGATCATTTATTAATTTATTTATTAATTCGTTGACGAATTTATTTAATTTTAAGTATATTTGCGTGCGCTGGTGACCGAGAGCCGAGGATAATCCGTTTTCTTCCTCATTTTATCGGATTAAAAATTTTTTATTTTTGTTTATTATCGCGTTTGATTTATTTATTGTACAAAAATTTTTTTTTTGGTTTTGTTGTAAAGCGGGTACAATATGTTAAAATAAATTAGACTGAAACGCGTATAACAAATTTAAATTGAAGGTGAAATTTAATTTATTTTGTTAAATAGTTGTCAAAATTATAAAATTTTTATTACAAGCAAGTTTCAAATTGGTGAGCGTAAGGTGTTTATTTAAAAGGGAAAAGATCACAATCTTCAACACAGTGGCCCAATAATTTAGTAGTTTAACGCCACCTAGTGTTGAATAACCGAACCTTGCACAAGTACCTGCGGAAGCGATTTTTGTTTATTTTTTTTTGTTAAGAAATCGGCGATAATTTTAAGTTAATATGGCAGAATCGATGACTAACCAGATTGACAACTGGATTGATACTCAATCCGGTGAACAGATCAAGGCTCACCTCGAGTCGTTGGAGATGCGGGTTGACGGCCCAAATTATAAAAGAGCCGAGCGTCTCTAACGGTGGTTAATGGGTAATTATACGGCTCAGGATTTCGCTGAAGAAACAAATCTGTTGGCAGATCGCGAAAGGCGAAATAGGCGGAGGTCAGATTGGTTTGAGGCTATGTTCGCCCAGAATCCGGCATTACCTGATCCGGATTCTGATCCAAATGTTGTAGAAGTTTTACAACAGACTCTTGCGCTGGACGTTCCAGACATAGAGAGGCAAGAGACAGATGCAGAGGCTGAGGTGGATCAGCATGCAGAGGATCAACAATCCGAGGTCTCCAGCCAAGAAGTTAACAGAGAGGAGTGGATCACGCTAGTGTCTACAGACGGAGCACAGTTTGAGATACCGGAGACATTCGCTGCGATGTTGACGTTGCAGTTGAAACAACAGGCCGTCATGACAGCACGGATAAAAGATTTGGAGGATCAAGTGAGTGCTCTGAAGATGGACTTCTACGCCCGCGATAGTACGCAGAGAACGAGCACCAACAGAAATAGAGAGCCGAACCAACATGTCCGATTCCAGGACACGTATACGTGTCACACACTGGACGATACGGACGAAAGACCACGACAAGTGCAGGCAGAGTGCGATGGTTATCAAGCGCCTCAAGCACCTGCTAGAGGAGCTTTGGGGAGGGGCGAGATATGGAGACAAGGTCAGCCTCCATATTCTAGCTCTCCCTACCCTAGTCGGATGGACTCGAACGTAACCGGCCAGTCTACAACTAGATCGGCCGGGACAGTGCGCGATGTCGGCGCAATTGTTCGTACCTGGGGAGTTCGATTCTCTGGAGACAAAAGCCAGAGTATCGAAGCATTTCTTGCGCGAGTAGAAGATTGTAGGATACTCGCCAACCTCAGCGAGGACGAGGTGTTACCGTCCTTGTCGGAACTTCTCACCGATAACGCAGCTACGTGGTATCGGAACGTGAAGGATAGATGGCACTCATGGTAAGATTTTGTGAGATACGCCAAGATGTGGTACGGAATGGGCCAGAGTTATCAACAACGGCTCATCGAGGAGTCTAACGCTCGCACGCAAGGCGAAGATGAGCCGGTAAGGGATTATATTACCTGCTCGATTGCGATTATGCGTAAGCTCAAGCCGATTCCGGATGAGCGGAGCCAGTTAGATCACCTGTACCGCAATATGCTACCTCAACTCCAACGTTTATTTAAGAGAGTTGAAGCTCGGTCGATCGAGAGTTTTTTGCAATTGGCGTTGGACGCCGAGCAAACACTCGAACGAGAAAAATTATATCGGCCGCCTCCCGCAGAAGAAGACTTGATGCTTCCTGAGTTAGCATATAAGTCGCGGAATAAGAAGCGGCCGAACGCTAAACCAAAGGTAGCAAGCGTAGCCAAGGAAACGAGTGAACCGGCTCAAACAGATCTTTTGGAACGGTTCACGAAAATTCTCGAGGAGACGCTAGTATCCGTTAAGACGAGTTGCCATACAGCTGGGGTGAGAGGCAAGGTGGATGTCTCTCAAAACAAGAAGACCCACAGATCACCTCCTCGGTTCAAATGGGGACAGAGGAAGGGTAATCGCAAGAGTCCTAATCGGCAGTCATCGAATGGCCATATGTCAAGAAACGACGAGAAGTTGAATGCCGGTGATAAGGAGAAGCGTAAAGAGGTTGTCCCCAAGCCTGTAGCTGGCAATATATGTGGCAAACTGGGCTATACAATTAGGACGTGTCCTGATTGTGCAAAAAACGCACGGGGAAGCGGCTAGAGGGGACAGCCGCTAGTCCCGAGGTTGAGGGAGTCCCCGGAGAAGCGGTCGTAATCCTCGAATCTCGAGGCAGTCAAGCTGTAGAGAGGCGTCAAGAAGATCTGACGATAAGTGACTCCAGAGAAGTTAGGACGGATCCGGTCACGAGTAAAATTTTAAAAATTACTCCGAAACCAAACCAGCGAGTTTATAGTCCAGAAGATGAGACACGCTGGTGGTGTCAAATCGATATCGGTGGATACCGGATCCGAGCGTTGTTTGATCCAGGTGCATCAACAACGGTCATGGGTTTGAACGGTTTGCAGTTGGCAACCGCTCTTGGCAGATCCATTCTCGATAAGCAAGCAGGTAGTGCTAAGCTTGCGGATGGTAGCACACACCAGTTGTGTGGACATGTTATGCTACCTTTTACCATCGGTAAAGACACGCGAGATATACGGGTCGCAATTATGCCAAATTTAGATGCGGAATGCTATTTAGGAGTGAATTTCATTCGAGCATTCCGAGCAGTTCTAGACCCAGACTCCGACTGTTTATACTTCAAAGGGTCATCACAATTATTACAGCTGGAAATGGCAAGTATTGAAAGTGGACACGCTTCGCTGTCGTCAGCGGGTGTGGCCGACGCGACAGAAGATGAGCGCCGACAACTGCGTGAGCTTCTGGATCAAGTGCTGTCCAGTACTTTGCCAAAGATCGGCCGATCATACGATGTTGAACATGTTATCGACGTCGGTTCGGCGCGGCCGATCAAACAAAGGTATTATCCCGTCTCCGACAAGATTGGAGAGGAGATGCATCGACAAGTTCGAGAGATGCTTGAGACAGGCGTTATAGAACCGTCTAGTAGCGGTTGGTCCAGTCCAGTGGTGATGGCTAAGAAGGGCGAAAATGCAAGGCGTTTTTGCATTGATTTCAGGAAGGTCAACGCTTTGACCAAACCTGATGCGTATCCTTTGCCGTTTATGCAGGACATTTTACGTAAACTCAAAAGAGCCCGATATATATCTACGATAGATATGAACTGCGCCTATCACCAAATACCTCTGCAAATGGAATCGCGCCCAATTACAGCATTTACGGTACCTGGTATGGGTTTGTTCCAGTTTACTCGTATGCCCTTTGGGTTGGCAAATGCTGGCGCGACGTTCCAACGTATAATAGACCAGGTAATTGGACCTGCTCTCGAACCGAATGCTTACTCTTATCTCGACGATATCATTGTCGTGACGGAAACCTTCGAAGAGCACAAACTGTTGCTAAAGGAGGTGTTGACTCGTTTAACTGAAGCCGGTTTATCGGTAAACCGAGAGAAATGTGTTTTCTGTCAACCCGAAGTAAGATATTTGGGTGTACGAGTCAATCGTGATGGGATAAGACCTGATCCAGCTAAGACGGAGCCGATTCAAGAATATCCGGCTCCCCGAAATCTCAAGCAGCTGAGACGATTTTCGGGATGGCATCTTGGTACAGACGATTTATACCCGACTATGCTACGATAGCGGAGCCTTTAACACGTCTTACGAAGAAAGACCAAAAGTATGAATGGCTCCAAGAACAAGAAGGTGCATTTCAGCGACTCAAAGCACTGCTGATGACTGCACCCGTTCTACAGACTCCTGACGAGATGGCGAGTATACCATTCAAACAGACGCTAGTGACACCGGTATCGGTGCAGTGTTGACACAGGTCGTTGATGGAGTGGAGAGAGTCCTGGAGTTTGCCAGTAGAGTACTCTCGCCAGCAGAACGCAACTATAGCGTCTCGGAACGGGAATGTTTGGCCGTAGTATGGGCAATTAGAAAATTTCGACAGTATATTGAGGGTTACCAGTTTAAGGTTATAACTGATCATAGTAGTCTCCGTTGGCTGTGCAATATACACAATCCAACGAGTCGGCTCGCAAGATGGGCATTGGAACTCCAATCTCATAATTTTACAATTGAGTATAGGAAGGGAGCTCTAAATTATGTTCCTGATGCACTTTCTCGCATGTACGAGGAAGACGAGCCGGCCATCGCTTCAGTTTCTTGGAGCCAGACTACAAAAGATCCTTGGTACCTCTCATGGCTGAAAGACGTATCAGAGCGACCTAGAGATTTTCCGGAATGGAAGATAATAGGTAACAATTTGTATTCGTATCGCGTCGATAACGAGTTAGACGACGTGATGGAGGATCATGACGCTTGGAAACTGGTTGTACCAGAGGAGCATAGGCAAGCCATACTCCGTGAGTGTCATGATGATCCGACTGCTGGACACTTAGGTAGGGAGAAGACATTTGCTAGAGTGGCTAAAATGTATTATTGGCCACGGTACTACGCCGAAGTCGGAGAATATGTACGCAAATGTCAGGTCTGCCAACAGTGTAAAGTGGAGCAACGTCCACCCATGGGTTTGATGGGTAGACGCGTGATAGAGAAACCATGGCAAGTTGTAGCAGGTGACGTCACTGGCCCACTTCCGCGGTCGACACATGGTTACGAATACATTTTGGTCTTTCAGGATTTGTTTACGCGCTGGATCGAGGCGGTCCCGATTCGGAAAGCTAATGCTAGGACCATCGTAAAAGAGTTGCATGAGCGAGTCATCACACGTTATGGTACCCCAGAGGTGTTTCTGTCCGACAACGGAACTGAGTTTAAGAATAAACTCGTGGATGACTACCTAGTGGAACGAGGGATTTTCCATACGACGATTCCTCCTTACCATGCTCAGGCTAATCCTGTTGAACGTGCTAATAGGACGTTGAAGACAATGATCGCGTCCTATATCACAGAAAAGCACAACACATGGGATGAGAAATTCCCCGACTTGGTATTCGCTCTAAATACAGCGATACAAAGCTCGACAGGATGGAGCCCGGCCATGTTAAACTATGGCCGGCAACCCGAGCCACCCGGTACAGCTCGTAGAGCGCAAGACGAGCTGGTTCAACAACGTGTGGAATACCAACGTTTGCTTGAGTGGAGTGATCGGCTGTCAAGATTACCTGAGCTTTACAAGAAAGCATCGGCCAATGCGAGTAAGGCTCAGGAAAGGCAAGCCGGTTACTACAATGCCGGGCGAAGGGATGCATCTTTTGAAGTTGGGAACCTAGTGTGGAAGAAGAATCGAGTCCTTTCATCCAGTGCTCAAGGTATTTCGGCCAAGTTATCCCCGAAATACGTTGGCCCATATTTGGTAGTTTATAGCTACGGCCCAAACACCGTCAAGATACAAGATGTCCGAGGTAATGAAGAGAAATGTCACGTACAGTATCTCAAACCGTACTTATCCGAAGATCATGGGGATGAGTACGGAGAAGTAGACGACGTCGAGATCGGTCAACCTACGCTGGAGGAGGAACCTGATAATACAGTTCCTGCGAGCGAAGACGTCACGAACGGCGAGACGCAAGCGAGCGAAGTTTCATGCGAGGAACATGACGGTAACCCGACCGAGAACGCGTCCCCTATTAAACGAAGTAGAGGTAGGCCGCGCAAACATGCTAGAGTCGTTGCGATACCGCGAAACCGAGCGAATGTTGTCTCTAATGTAAGTCACCGTGGACAAGTTAAACGTGGTAGAGGTCGACCACGAGGTATGACAAAGCGTTAGTTAGTTAGGTTAGGCTAATGGAATTTACTCTGAGATTGGAATGACCCTGACAATTGGTATCTGTTTGTTTAGATGCTGATCCAGTTCGACAGCGAACAGCTGGAGCTGTTGGTGGCCCGCCTCATCCAGAGTGGCATAAACGAGCCACAGACGCTGGAGCTCCTCCATGGTATAACCACAGCCGTGGACCAGGCCGTGAGAGACGAGGAGGAGGAGCGACGGCGGAGGCAGGAGGACCGAGACGCGGTGACTATAGTGGAGGATGGTCCGGATGGAATACCCGTCCATCCATCCAGCGGCCTGGTAGTCGAGCCGAAACTACCCCAGGCTACAGGCCCGATCCCCGCAGGTCCACCGCCGCCAAGGGTCAGGGCTGAACAACAGCCCAGGGAGCCGGAGGTCCGGCTCCCCAACCAACTCCCGGAAGATTCAGAGGAGTACGTTCCTCTTCGACGTCCGGGAAGGAGACCCCACAGGATTTATCGGAGAACGGGGAAGAGGCGTGGTGTACCGTGTTGGAGACGTTGACCAAGGCCCGTGAGTCCTTTAAGGCCGTCAATTGCCGAAAAACACGCCTTCGCCTTGTTTGATAAATTCAAGGCGAAGTTCCCCGAAGCCTCCGATAAAACTGATTCCTGGGAGGCCATGATCGAGCACCGCAAGGCGGAACGCCAAGCGGTGTCGGCCATGAGGGCGGATCGGAGAGAGAGAGAGGCAGAAGCCGCTCGTGCCGAGGAACGGCAGAGGCGTGAAGAAGCCGCTCGGAGGGCCCACGAGGATCGGCTTAGACTCGAAGAAAGGGTCAAGGAGGCACAACGCCGGTTAGCCAGAGCTCGTGAAGAGGAAGAGCGGGCTCAGGCTAATTTGGAGGGTAGAACTCCAGGACCGTAGAGAGGGTCTGAGCCGAAATGCTCCATATGTAGGGAGTGGGGGGTCCTCGATCCGGAGGACTGTCCGAGGAAGTTTAAGCACAAGGAGATCCGGCGTCAGAAGAAGGAGAGGTACCGCGAGAATCAACAAAAAAAGCAGGGGTAGATGTAGAGCGGTACCCCATTGTAAATATATATATAAGATAGCGAAATATAGTTTTTTATACTCCCGATGCAGTTCTTTTGAGTGAGTTCATTCTTTGTCATACCCGAGTCGTTATATCCTATCCTTTATTCGTATTTCTGGTACAGATACCACATACCCAGTATGCGGAATCTGGCAGGGGGATGTAATGGTAAGTGATGTACTCACTTACCATTATACGAATTAGGTAGGTAAACACGAGCGCTATAAATAGATATAGGCATAGCCAACGGCGCGAACGGCTGATACCCACGCGATGATAGAGAGAATTCGGGAGAGAGTCGCGCGCGCACGACACGATAGATCACGGTTACACGTGAGACGGGATAACTCCGGGAAAATATACTTTTTATAGACCGAAGATTTAATCCGAGTTATCCTTATCGGTTATTCATACCGCGAATTATTCTTTTGACTGTGTGAGATAGTGTAGTGGTTCTACACACGGACATAAATAAAAAAGTGATCGGTGGTCGAGGGATTCTCCCACCGACATTTTTCATTTAGAATATAAAGAGACAGCGGGAGGGAGGTATTCTTCCACTTTTTCCGATATTCGAGGTCCGAAGACGATAAATAAAAGTAAGTGGTACCACTTTCGCGCGAGTAATTATTATATGTTTTATTTAACGCGATCGTGCGAATAATCTTAAGTTAGTTATTTCGCGTACCCCTTTCCCCTCTCGTGTTGAGTCGATATTTTCGACTCAATCTCCGTGCGCATAGACCTCAAACATATTAATAAATCTTATTGTATTCAATCATTTGTTCTTATTTACATAAATCTATTAATCGTTAATCTACACCAACTCGTGTTGATTTATATTTTTTTCTAACCGGCGTATTATAATTTCATTCCACCGTCTTCCTTCGAGTCGTATTGCAAGATACGAATTCTCGCGGACTCACATTTAATTTTCTTTCCGCGGTCCATTTTAGGAAAGAATATCATCGTTTTACCTGCTGTTGTTGGAAATCGGAATTCGATTTCCATACAACTTTAACGGCAAGTGTGCGGACAGGTAACCGCAGCCGCTGCGCGGGAAAGATTTTTGTAAACAACTTATATACATAGATAAATTATATTGAGTCATTAAGTGCGCGATATATAGTCGGCGAAACTATACAAGTTCGTTCGCCACGAACTAAAGGTATGTAAGACGGACGACTCAGTAAGTTTTCCCCGGGCAAGCACACCGTTACAACTATTACTCTAATAAATTTTTATAACATATATAATATAATACATATAATTTAATGTAATACATATTTTATTTGACGATACGTTTTATTTTTTTTTTATTACATTTATATAGATTTTTTTTACAAACATTTTTCATCATCTTCTATTTCTAAGATGAAAATGCGTGAGGCAGGTGGTTAAAAATATTATTTTTCTTTCATTTTTTTAATGTAATACCAAATGTAATATTAAAATAACTTTTATAATTAATATTCAATTTTTATTATTGTTATTACATAATATCATTTATATTTTTTGTTTGCAATTACTAATATTCTTTTTTATAAAAGATTTTTGAAAATAAAACAAAATTAATAAAACGTGAAAATAAATCTTTTAGCTAGAATTTTAATCTGAAAATAATTTTTATTAATTAATTAATGCATACGATGCATTAGCTGAGTTTAGTAATTTTGTATAAAATTTTAAATTCTTCATCTCATTTCCGTGGAACATCATGAAAATCATGAAATATATGTATAATGGTCAAAGAATAATTTTATATTCTAATTTTTGTTGTTGAAAATATTATTCTGGTAAAAAAATAACACATTTGTTACTAGATTGATGTAGCTTCTTACAGGAATAGTGTGGCAATATTGTAAGTAATGATATATGTGTTACTACGTATTAAAAATAAAAATTAAAATTCCTTACTCCAGTGTAAGTTTTATCATGTCGATTATTTTTAATTTTTTTTAATTGTTTCAGTATTATGTAGAAATATGTTTAGTATCTATAAACTCTTTTGTAATTGACTAAGAATAAATAAGTATATACAATGTTGCAAATATACTACACTGTTATTTTTATTTTATTGACTAAAAAAAATTGATTGTAACTGAATACTAGGTTAATTAATTACCCATTATATTATATTTTACATTTTTATTCAATTAGATTGTAAAATTATAAATTTAAAAAAAATATAAAAATAAGTATATATTTAGTGTAATTTCGACCGAGGGAGCATTAGCGACCGAGGAATTGTTGCTAGTTTTTAATAAAAACATTACTGTCTTCTATCTTACTTTGATACAGTATGCTTTTTTTAATTGTAACCACATTGATTTATATCCCAAATTGTAAGCACTACCTTCTAATTCTAATATTATTGCAATTACAATTTCTTGTATAGGAGTTTCTTCAAATCCCTTTCTTCTCAAACCATTTACTTTTAAAATTCTTGATAGGGTTCTAAGTGAGATTTTCAGTTTGTTTTTTATTATCAATATCTGAATAATTGCTTTGTAGCTGTATCCTTTATCAAAATTTTTTTTTTTCAACAAATTTTGACGTGCCATCTGTATAAGTAATACAATTATTTTTTACTATTGAACAATATTGTTGTATATTATAAAATATTAATAAATATAAACATTTACACTAGCGCACACTTGCAATTATACTTCAATGTAGATAAACTTCATCAAATGTCAACTTTATTTTCTCTAACTACCGGTATCTTTATCTGAAGAGGACGACTTCGAACCAAGATTTGCACCCACATATACGAACTCTGAATTTTCACTGATTCTGTGTATCCACGTAACATTAGACTATTCTATTAAGAAAAACTTTTTCTTCAATTTCTCTCTTAAAATTTTCTTTTTCGTCAACTATTTACTTTTTTATATGTATGTATTATCGGTCACACCGAACTAAATAATTTACTTTTAGAATAAAGTAGGTCTATTGTACTCTTTGTCCACTATGGTTGGTGGAATTTCCCAGAGCACGGCCTTTTTTTTTTACTTTTTTGCCTCCGAATTTTCAATTAGTGTATCTACAAGCAATTACGAAGATATACATATTATATGTTCAAATTTAAACGACAATATTAAAAATTTTTACGTTAAATATTATTTACTTATAGTTATATACTATTATTAATATATATATAACATTTATTTAGGCATTAGTTTAAAAATGGTTTGAGAAATCGTATATTAAATTAAAGTGGTTCATCGTTTTTCTCCGGTTCTCCGGTTTTGATGGTATTTTTTTTATAAGTGAATAATTTTTTATTATATGGGCATCACACATTTTTTATGGGTCTTATTTTTTGGGCCTTATTTTTCAGGGCCTATTTTTGGGGCCTTATTTTCTGAGGACTTATTTTTCGGGGCCTTGTTTTTTAGGGCTTTATTTTAATTTTGAAACTCAATATTATGGGTCTTAAAAATTTTTATTTCATAATTTGATCTTAAAAGTTTTGGGACTTAATATTGTTAGGCCTCAAAGTTTTCGGCCTTAAAAAATGTATAGGGTTTGTCTGAGGTCTACCTTCAAGATTTCTACTCATGATGACAAACTAAAAAATCATATATCATTTTCTATAATATTTTAAAAATGTATATTGTAAACATAGAAATACATTAACCCATTAAACCCCATGCTAAAACCAGTAATTGTTTAAGCATTTAACAATAAACATTGAATTTCGAAAACAAAAAACCCCGGGTACGTTTTTTTTCAAAAATACAGGTGTTCCAGTAGTTTGTTTGATTATAATATATACTTTATTTTAAAATTTGTAGGAAATTCCTTCACGTTAGAGATGTCACAGTAGTATAGCACAGCACCTTACCTTCCGGTATGTTCACCGACTAATAGTCAACTACTAATACTGCTGACAAAAGCTTCTTACAATTTCCAAATTTATGTCAAACTTTTGTTGACAAATAGTGAAGCGTAGTCTGGTCAAGGTTGCCCAATCTGTTCTGTTCTGTAATTTATGAAAGTTAAATCATTCATTAAATATGAATTTTAAAATAATCGCAAAATTTATTTATATTTAAAATAATATTCATTATATGAATCTCAAGAAATTAAAAAAAAGTTTTATATTGTAATAAAATAAGAAAACTAAGACAATACCTCTAATTTATTTGCACATCAAACAAATACTCATATAATACAAAAAATGTTAATAATCCGCGAAATAATTGTATCTATATTAAAATATTGTATGTTCATCGATTGCTAGAACCGAATCATTTGTACCTAATTTTCTAATTATATTAATTATGTAATGTACGTGTTAAATAGTATTAAAATATTATTTTAATACTTTATTTATAATTTATAACGTTATTGTTTTTGTAACTTAACATAACAAAACTTTTAGTTATGAACCAAGCCCTGTTTTTTACCGAGAGTTTGGACGACCCAGTGAGATTTTTCTCGAAAAGCACGATTTAAGTTTTACGTCGTCATACGGTCATACAACAATTATCAACGACGAGAGATCAGAGCCTGATCACGATGGTATAGAAGAAAGTGACATTGAAACGTTAATTGAAAATCCATCTTCTAAGAAGAAAAAGCTTCGTCATAATGCACCAGCTATAGTAATGCAAGAATCAATGTTTGACGGGCTTCGAAACCAGAGCGAGTTGATAGATTTGCATCTTGGATTATTCAAAGAAATAGTTGGTAAAGTTAATTGAATCCTCGAATTTTTAAAAGATAAACTTGGAAAGGAGGAAGGTTAAAATGTTTAAAGTATTTTGCAAAACTTTATAGTGTTTAAATAGTACTATTCAACCCAGTATGCTGACATAGAAGGGTTTGTCAACGAGAAAATAGTCGACGATGATAACGGTGGGTTCAAGTATACTGATTTACCAATTGTATTGGATGAAATTTACGCGTTCGACTTACCTTTGATTTCAAAAGAATTCTTCAAAAGAAAAAAATGTAATTATTAAGGTAACTTTATATGTTAATAAATAACTTTTTAATATATAATCAAAAGGAGAATATTTAATTATTTACCCTACCGCTATTACCACGTTACTTTTTTCCGTGATGTATACCTTTAACTAGTTAGTAAGAAATTTGATTTGATTTATTTATTGGGTAATAGGGGTTAAACCCCGTATACACATAAAGTTATAAAATAGTCGCATAAATAATAATAAGATGATATACAAAATTTATACAAGATTGTGACGTAGCGTTTCCTACATAAATACGGGGAATCTCGTACACTACGTACAACAGATAATAATAATAATCTCGATATATATATACGTGTATATTTGTTTAAATAAATGGAGTAATTGATATTCGTTCTTCGTTCTATTAAAATGGCCGACTCAACACGTGCACGAACTTCTTACCTGTGCCGTGGATCCTTGTCTCGCCGACGGGAAAATGACGGGACTAAGTAAATCCTTTCCTAATAATTAATCACAACCACAGGGGAAATAATTGAAATCACACAAAAAGGGATAAGTTCAATAGTCCGGGTAAGGGAGTAATTAACTATTTATTTACTTCACTCTTATTCACAATATAATCTTTACAAATTCAAATTTTACAGACGAAGCCGCGAATTTTTAACTAACATAGGAAAAATTATAACACTAATTTTATATGACAAACTTCGACAATTTATTTACTTAGAATCTCGTAATCAATAATTGAGGTACTAATCCTCCATCAAATCAAGCCGCGATACCGAAAATAATCCATAAACGAACAATATATATATCAACGAAATAAAACGTGGCCGGCGGGCAGTCCACTTACCGCACGCGAGTCGATATCTCCGAAATCCTCCAACAATAATATTCTTTTGACTTCCTCTCAAATAATCCTTTATCAAACAATAAACTTTCTATATCAACCTCTTCTTCTTCCAACAATATCTATCTTCGCTACAACAATAATCCACGTAATCAACAATTTCCAAAATAATATCTGATAACTTCGTAAAAGCACTGGCGTCTCACTTAACGGATCAGCTAGTAATGATCTCTCTCCTCCTTTTTCCGCTTTCTTCTTCCTTTTTCCTAAATTTCCGTCAAGGCTGACCCGCGGCGCTGTCATTAACTTCCTTCATTTGAATATGGCACCCGTTTTCCCATTATTGGCAGGTCAACAGGTGCTATCGATCCTACTGCCACCTTCATTCCTTCCGTACTATCCATTCAAATTTAGCGGTGCGAATATTATCGTCGGTCCCAAGTGATAGCTGGGCTAGCGCCTCCACTTGTACAATTCGCACTCTTCTTTTCTCTCTCTTACGCACGGGAGTTGAGTCCGAGAGAGTCCCGCGCTTCGTTGCGGTAGTCCTCGTGGTGCAAGCGAGTGAGCTCCCCCCTCTCCGCCGCCGCCTATGTACACGCATACGGCAGTATTGCTTCGCGCGCGAGTCTGTTCTCTCTCCGTCTCTCTCACTTTCGTGTTTGCGAATACTCGGCGTTTGTGCGGCGATCCGAACCTGGTGCAACTTCACGGCGACGACGTCTACGAGGGAAGGAGTTTCCATCATCCGGAGGTGTTGTTCGTGCGGGTCGGCGTCTCCATCATTTTCCATCACCAACAGCGAGTAACCTCTCTCTTCTTCAACTAGCTCGACGTTTTACGGTAAGTGTTATTTGTTTATTCTTCTCTCTCTCTCCAACACATAAAACAAACCAAATCACTTCTATTATTTCCCATCCTTTCCTTTTATTTATTTAAACAATTCGGTGATGAGAATGGCTCAGGCTTTCTTGTTATTCATTGTTTACTTTTTCCTAACCTCTCTAATACCACATGTCAACCTTACATCTAACCTATCCTACATACTACATTTATTATAAACACTTCCTTATTTAGTTTAAATAATTACATAATTTAATATCATTCTAATTTCTAATTTTCCCTACAGGTAACGAGGCCCAGAACCAGTAGGAGCCAGTGCCAAGGAGTCGCTACGTAGCCATGTAGGAGTTTTCCCTTGACCCAGGAGGAGGTATCAACAACATTTATACACAGGTAATGCACGGGCATTACCTGTGTTAGGTAAGTTGTTTCAATAATAGTATCTTTGGTTCATTACCTATATTAATATTATATATATTTATGTTTCAGGTACTGGACGACGACAAGGTTTTTAATATTATTTTATTATGTGAGGTATTTACTACCTCACAAGATAATTATCAAAAATATGAAAATAAAATAAAAATAAAAGATAACAATATATAATAACGCAGCGCAAGATTTCTGTAAGATAGATACAAATAAATAAAATAATTGAAGATTAGAATTGATTTAGAATTGAATTGAATTGGTAATTAGAAATAAAAATAATTGAAGATAAAACAAAAAGGTTAAAACGCTTTTATAAGTAAATTAAAAATCGATGAAATACAGTAGCATAAATAAATAAGCAAACGGAATATAAGAAAAATAAAAATACGGAGACACGATGAATAAATTAACGGAAACTAAATTAAAACCGAGATCAATTTGAGTCAGAGATCAGGCAAGGAACGGCAAACAATTCTTTCGTTCCTAACCCTCACCTCCCAAGCCTGTTGATCGAGCTCAAAAAGTTAGGATGAACAGGGGTGGGTAGTGTGAGGAAGATCGAGATGAAAATGAAGCATCGCGTAGAATGAAATGACGGGCAATGTAGGAAGGGGATTTGTACGAGATGATATTATAGGCACTACTACCGATGAAAATACATCTCCTGAGCTCGACCAACAGCCATCCTAGCTTGAGACGGTATGGTATCACATGTTCGTGCCAAGGAATGTTTCCCCACATAAAACGAACGCATGCATATAATAAACGCTGGAGTTTTAAATTTCTGGTGGCATCCAAGTCGTGAAAAACCGCGCACGCATAGTCAAAGTGTGGGAAAACCAATGCCTCAACTAGATTCTTTCTGTTCTGACACGATAGCGCTCGTTTAAAAAATCTTAAGGAGTGAAGAACTCCATGGACTCGTTGCGACACTGACGCGACCTGGCGAGACCAATCCAGGGTAGGTGTAATCCAAAGGTCAAATGATTTGACTTCAGACTCATAGTCAAGGAAATTATTTCCTATTGCAACCTTCGGGGCAGTATCCAAGTCAATGCGCGAAATATAGGCCTCACTGCCCAAGATCATCACTTTCGTCTTATTCACGTTCAAATTTAATCAGAATGTCTTAAGACACGCATAGGTCATTAATAAAGATGGAAAACAACAGTGGGCTTTGAACACAACCCTGCGGGACCCCCCTAGATGTGCCGAGCCAGGCCGAGCCTGCCCCCAGTTCATTCACCACCGCCTGAGTGCGGCCTACTAGGTAATGGTAGAACCAAGTGATAACCATATCAGAACATCTCAAAGAGAGCAGCTTAAGAAGCAATATATCGTGTGGTACCGAATCGAACGCTTTTGAGGAATCGAACAGGATGAGGATGGTGATCATGCGTTTATCTACGGCTTTCCTCATATTATCTAAGACATCTATTAGAGCCGTCTGAATACTATGCCCCCGGCGAAAGCCCGCTTGTCTCTCAATAATTAAATTATTACTATTTAGACACTCTGCGAGTTGCTCATGTACTAACTTTTCCAGAAGTTTGGAGATTTTGCAGAGTTTTGCAATGGGCCTAGTGTCAGACGACAAGATCACCCTGCTCGACTTGGCCAGAGAAAAGAGAAGAGACTTAGTCTAGGGCTCTGGAAAGGATCCAGTTGAGAGAGATAGGTCAAACAGTTCAGCTAGATGAGGTGCAATTTGGGAAGCTATAAACTTTAGCATTGGAATAGAAATTCCATTGTGGCCCGTGGCTTTGGAAGTGGCCCTGGATATGGTAGATATGACTTTATGGGGAGCAATAAGGGCGAAGTGAAAGGAAGTTAAAGGATAAGATGAAGGTAAAATATCAAGGGATGAGATGAGAGACAGAAGTTGAGTATATGTGAAAGGAGAGGCTGAATAAGATATAGACGCATAATGATAGTTAAGCTGATCGAGTGAGAAAATGTTGAGAAGTGATTGAGCTGGTTTAGACGCGAGATCCATGTCCCTGAGCTCCTTCCACAGATTTGACGAGTTAGATGCAGATTTGATTTTGTTATTAAAGTGCGTAAATTTACTCTAGTCTATAGCGATTCTAACAAGATTACGAAGATCCTAGTAAATCTGATAGTCCGAGCTCAGGACAGTGGCCAAGTACCTTTTATATGCCATGTTGCGAGCCTTAATATTGTGTTTTACTTGTGGGGTGATCCAAGATTTGCTGAAGTTTTTAATGGTGATGAGTTTTGCGGGAGCGAGTGAGTCAAATGTATGTTATATAGCTGAAACAAGGTTTGAAAGGAGGATGTTGAAAGTAATGGGGGACGGAGAGGACGGCATCGAAGTAAAAAGTGAAGGAGAGTGTGAACGGCCAGGCGAAGTAGATAAAGGATGAGATGCTGATGAAAGAGACGACACGATGGTAGTGCAAGAGTGAGATGAAAGACGATTAAATGTATCGGAAAATAGAGCAGCAACCGCCGGCGGATTAATTCGAGCAAGGTTGCGCGACCAAATCCTCTTTACAGCCGGCAATGGTTTAATAAGAACTAATGCGAGTACAATGAAGTCGTGCCCTGCTGCAAAGGGCACGAGTGACATGGAATATTTATAGACTAGCGGGGGATTACGTACAATAAAAAGGTCGAGCCATGTATGAGATGAATGGGTAGATGAATGAGCATGATGAGTAGGATTGGATTTAACAAGAAAAAGGTCTAGTGAGTCTAAGTAGGATTCCAACATGGCGGACGCCCCATCTTTATTGCACATGTTAATATTGAAATCTCCGGTGATAACAATCTGGTCACAAGAAGTAAAAAATTTGTCAACGAATCAAAAAATTTTGATGGGTAGGCCGCTGTGGACCTCCTATAAACCACACAGAAAAGCAGCGAACTAGTTTTATTGTAAATCTGGAAGATCATAAACTCTGGGGAGTTGGAAAAACGGGGTCAGAGTGAGCCACAAGCCTGACATCAAGATTACTTTTGATATAAGTCGCAAAATGAGTTTTTAGGCGGTTTATGTTTACATGAAAAATGGAGAATGGAGTGTTATTAGATGATGAAGTCTGACTAGACAAACGTCATTGCGAAGAAGAAGAATTAGGAATTGAAAGGTTAAAAATGTCCAATTCTTAGTTTTACGCATAAAAGCCGCGTAGTGGTTTACTTAAAAGATCATGCAGGGGCTTGGGCCATAACGCACCCAAAAAAATTGACGAACCTCCACCCGCACCAAAGAGAGAATCCGCCGAAATACCCTTGAGAACATGTGCCCTCTGTAAGATAAGATCTCTGGTTGAGGGGGAGGAAACCCGGAATACGAGCCCTTTGTTGTTGGTAACAGCTAAAGTCGAGGTCGTCGGTTTTTAGTCTTGATTTTCTGGCTTGATCCGGGCAAGCCAGGGACGAATATAAACCAGGGGGAGATTGATGGCGGGCAATATTTTCTCGATAGCCTCTCTATCCGATATGGCCAGGTTAGCAAGAACACCGAACAGTAACACCTCGCAAGTGTCTCTAATGGGAGATACTGCAGACATCGACTGGTTACCCCGGACCTTACTAATCATACCGCAAATATTTTCATTTGCGCTTTCGAGCGCTCCCAAGCAGTCTGAGACGCTGGCAAATCTCTCTTCAGTTGCAGCCTCAATTTGTAAACCCCGGGAATTAAAGTCCCGAATTTCGCTGGCCAGCCCTTGAACCGATGATTGAATGCGTGAGACTGTGCGCTCGAAATTTTCCTCTAATCGGCTCGCGAAGTCCAAGAATAGAGCGGCCATATCAACGGTGCCGCCGGTCGGTTGTGTCGGTAGGCCGGAGCAAATTCTCAGTGGGCGCGGCGCCGCAAGGTTTCTTAGCAAGCTGCACACGTGGCGGCAAAGTAGGCGAGGCGACGCGCTTGGCCGTCCCCGTGGTGGGGGTCGCTGTAGAATGAGCGACGACCGGAGCGAGCTCGTTCTCGATTGAAGCAGTCCCGGGAGGTGCTGCCCCCTCACGCGACACGGGCAAAGTAGAATTCTTTGCAAGTCGGCAACAGTGCGGTTTGTAGGAGTCCGGAATTAACGCGAAGCAATTCGCATGAGTATAACTGCCGCATCGTGAACATACCTCAGCATGGTCTTTTTTCACGATTCTCCGACTTCACACGAAGCATGTGGTACGCGTAGCTGGCTGCATTTCCTAAGGATGTAGATGATGTAAATGAGGCTTTGGGAAAGAAGCAGAAACCGCGACGAGGCTGACCTTTTAATACAGGTGGTGACCGGTAGAGGCGCTGAGAAAACTGTGCGAATTCGCCGATGATGAGCCGCCAATTGGCGAGAAGAAAAGTCCTAACTTCTTTTAGAAGACGACTTTTCAGAGGAAAAAATAAGGATTCCTGGGCGATAAAAAATGCCTGTTATTATTTCAGACAGGAGCCGCCACTCGAGGGAATCCCTTTTTTTTAGCTGAAACTCGTGGAAAAAAGTGTGAAACAATAATATCACGACAAGAGTAAAGGTAAATTTAGGAGCGTCCAGTGTACCCACCAGAGAGAGAGAGAGAGAGAGAGAGAGAGAGAGAGAGAGAGTGAGAGAAAGAGAGAGAATGAATGAATGAATATTATTTATTGGACCTTTTGGGATAGAAACCCCGTAGGCACTTTGGCAATACATTTGTGAGTCTCTTTACAATTAAAATATAAATAAAAATAAAGAATAAAAATTCCTTAAAACTACACAACAAAAATAAAATATATATAAAACATAAACAAATTTAAAATGAGGTAAGATCACAAATGAGAAAAAAATATAGTGTAAAATACAAATTAAATTAAATACATATCATTTCGCAATATAGTTTTCCGATTAAAAATACACTATTCACAAAGATAGTATTCTAAAACGCTTTTATAATAATAGATTTATAATAATACTTAATAATACTGAAAAGTGAATAACATAGATAAACGAAACTCTAAAACTCTACTCCGTTCGGAAACGAGGGATGGACCGCAAAATGATTAGCTCAGCCAAGCTGCCTGGTCGGGGCCAAACAGATGATCGAAGAGGGATTTTTTGAAAAGGTTTAGGGAGGAATTCGTAAATATGGCAATGGGTAAAATGTTTATTATGCGGGATGATGTAATGACGAATGATTTATTTAGGGCTTCTGTGCGAGGTGGTAAGTATGTAAGTGCTTTAGGCGGATGACGAGATGACACGTGAGCATTAGTGACGGGGTTATTCAATATTGAGAAATGATTTGCGAGATAAGCTGGCGAGTTGTGAATTATGATAGAGTATGCTAATGAACCGATGAGGAAGGAGCGCCTGATCTCGACCGACAGCCATTTTAGATCAAGCCTGTAGGGTGTCACATGATCATATCTGAGCAGATCACCCCTCACAAATCTTACGCACGCATTTAATAGTCTTTGTAATTTTAAATTTTTGGTGTGGTTGATATCATCATTAACCGCGCACGCATAATCGAAATGTGGAAAAATGAGCGCCTCCACCAGATTCTTTCTGAGTATCCAAGATAAGGTTTTCCTATGATATCTCAAGGAATGAAGGACCCCATGTACACGCTTAGAAATTTCCGATACCTGTTTTGACCAATCTAGAGTAGGTGAAACAATTAATCCCAGTGACATAACTTCATTTTCATATCGTAGATATTCATTTCCTATTCTAACTCTCAGAGCAGCGTTGAGGTCGATACGACAAATAAACGTCTAACTGCCCAGGATTATAACCTGGAGGAGACGACTTCAAATGAATTTAGGTTTGTGGAGAGCGGCTGGTCAGGCCAAGTTAGTGCCGATGAGTTATTCATGAATGATGCAAATGTGGTAGCAAGGATTTGAAGGTTTACCTCTTTCAGATTTCTCCGCCAAAACTTCCTCTCCCCTACTTTTTGTTTATTCGCCATAAATAATTCCAGACTAATGGAGTCGTGACTGGCTGCGAAGGAAGCAGTCGACCTAAGATAATTGAAACATGGCACCGGCTCACGAATCAGGAAGAGGTCTAACCAAGTGTTAGAGAAACCATTCGATGTCACCGCATGATGAGTCGGTTCCGATGGGATGAGCGAAAGGCCCAGTGCCATCAGACTCGTTCTCATCATGTTAGCAGCCGCACTATTTGAATTCATGTCGATATTGAAATCGCCCGTGACGATAACGTTGTTGCAATCTGGTAGAATGTCCGAGAAAACCTCAAAAAATTCGCCCGGATAGGCAGCTGTTGACCTACGGTAGACCACCGCTAAAAGAGTCGTCAACGAGCTACCCACCAAGCGTAAAATTAAGAATTCCGGTTTGTTGGAAAAAACCAGATCCGAGTTTGCAACAACACTAACCTTATACTCCTCACGTATGTACGCCGCAACCCCACCCCTCCCCTACCCACACGATCCAATCTGTGCAATACATATCCAGGTAGTTTAAAAATATCAGAGGATTCGTGTTCAGTAAGGAAGGTTTCAGTGATCGCAACAACGATCGCAATCGAAAGAATGCTTCAATGGCTACAAAATGAGTTTTTAAACGATTGATGTTAGTATAAAAAATGGAAAAACAAAATGATATGATTTTATTATTTCTATTGGCCCAACCAGTCCTGTCTCATTTAGCATGCGAAGAAGATGAGGGGAGCGGCGGAAGATTGTGAATGTCGGCCTCGGAGGTTACACGCGTCAATGGTCCATCTGTCGTCTCCCGTGTATAAACTTTTAAATTTACGACTAATGGCCTCGCATAGCCCAGCTTGGTACACTTCCGAGTCGCTAACGACTATAATTTAAAAGTGGTTTTCGGCCACAATGGTCTCATAAAAACAGCATTGCCTCCTCTTTCTCCGAAAATTTCACGCGCCCTCCGTCCTTTGAGAAGGTGAGCTTCTTCTTCGGTGACCGAACCCGATCGCGGAATCCACGGACGAATGTCTATGACCTGTTTCGTCAACATTGGCAGGTTAACTGTTACGAGCAATTTCTCAAAAAACATCCTATCCGAGAGATCCGAGACTAAAGGAAGGCCCAAAAAAGTACTTCACACGTATCCTTCAGTGAATCTGCAGAGACGGCAGAGCGCGAGACGCTTTCGGAGCACCTAGACGCGTCTGACTCCAACGCCTGGAGTCTCGAGTTAACTGTATAAATTTGCGTGTTTACTTCGTTTAATCTGGAGTTAGTCCGCTTAGACATTAATTTTATTGAAAAAAGAAGCTTTTTTGAAGCAGAAAATTCCCGTCCTCTAAAGGTTAAGACACGTTTCTATTTACCTAGAAAAAAAGGAAACTATGGTAATATATAATACAACTACAAATTCTCTTATTATATATGCATCTATTTGATATATATGGGCTATTTTACATCAAGTGGTATAATGACAATTTTAAATCACACCAAATTTTAAGAACAGGCTCGAAATATCTTTCAGAAAATAGAAAACAATTTGTAGGTGTTAAAAATAATTTAATGGAGAGTTATTCCACCATAAAAAATGGAAATTTTTCAATTTTTAAAAAAAATTGCTATTTTTAAAGCCATTTATCTCAAAATTTATTGATTTTTTGAAAAAACATTACATACAACTTTTGTTGTAAATAATCTTTAAAACTTATCTACCCGGGTTACAATTCTTAATTTTAAAATCTCGTAGAGATAGAACCCCCGGAAATATAAAAACAATTGATTATCAAAATAAGGCGACCACGCCACGATTGATTTTGATCTAACACCGCTCAAAAGATCACATTTTTCAAGAGCTTTCGAATGGCGGTGATTAGATTATTGGTCAAGACCGCTAGTGAAAGTTATGCCTTATAAACCTCATAAAATCGCTAATTTTCATGTATTTTAAGGCATAACATTTACCAGTGGTCTTAGCCAATAATCTAACCACCACCATTCAAAAGCTCTTGAAGAGTGTGATCTTTTGAACGGTTTTAGATCAAAATCAATTGTGGCGTGGTCGCCTTTTTTTGATAATCAATATTTCCGTCTATATTACCTCTCATGCCGCGGAGCGTATCACCTCCTATATGTGTATGTTATAATAATACAGCTCATCGATGGTTCGAGAATCCACCTTACTTACAACTGTATAGTTTCATCTTTATAATGTTGTAGTCATTATATCATTAATCTACTATCCATAAAGATTGTAAAATATTGGTGAAGAATTACTAAATACCACCAACTAATTTATATAGTTTGTGAATATAAAACGAAATATTGGTTTATCATTAACGGGTGACGATTGGGCACAATGATACTTGCTTTATATTGATCGATTTTCAAATTAATATTTATATTACTGTAGAAGACATAATTACTATAAGGTTCTCCTGAACAATTTAATTCTTTCAATTACCAATATAATCTTAATGTATATTTTTATTGTATGTTAATTTTTTATAAATATAAAACGTAAGTTTTAAAATATTTGTTCCTGAGTAATATTAATCTAATATATTATATATTTCTAGGCTGCATATATGGAAATGGAAATCAGTACATGGGCAATACAAGCATGGTGTCTTCAGGAAGAGAGTGTTTGCTTTGGTCAGATCCCCAGGTTGCTCGTTTTTTATTAACTAAAGTCAGTATACGTAATAGTGTTTTTTTTTATATAAGTATAATTTCATTTCACGTATAAATAATTCTGGAATTTCAGGTACCGAATAGAAATGTTAGAGATAAATTAAAATCGCATAATTATTGTCGTAATCCAAATCCTAATAATGAAACTAGACCATGGTGTTTCACCGGTCCTCGTGGTGAATACGAATATTGCGACATTCCTTACTGTGGAAGAATGTGTAAGAAAATTTCTAAATATCATACATTTAGTGTTTATTTATTTAAAAGTTTTTTATTTATGTATAAAATAAGATATAATAATACTATTTATTACACAAATTTACTTTATAATATATTTTGTAATGTTAGTTTAAATTCTTCTAGTGTCAAAAAGCGCTCACTTGACTGGAAATTGTAAACAGAAGTACTTTGAATGTTTACCCGGTGAATGCATACCGAGTAGTTGGGTGTGTGATGGGGAAAAGGTAAGTATATATAGCTTTTTCAATCTAAGTCATTGCTACTGCTGGATTTATAACATTACTTTTATTAGGACTGCACCAATGGAGTTGATGAAATAAAGTGCCCAAACTACTTACAGTTTTTTAATAAGGTTCCAAAGCATAAGTTAGATAGTTACGAAGTTGAAAAGTGGCTGAATACTCCAGTGAAAACTTGTGCTTTGCGGTGTAAAGAAGCAGACTTTGTTTGTCGATCATTTACCCATCAGTGAGTTACTTTTTTATCTTTTTGATTTATCGCTAATTAAAGAATATATACAAGCTGTGGAAATTAATGAATAAATGTTCCTTGATCGCGATCGACCGATGGGACGCGTGACATGAACAATGAAAATAGAATAAGAGTAAACGCATGTAGAGGTCGGGGATTAGATTGCTCCGCCGATAATAACAACACAACCTTCGAACAAATCTCGTAAATTCATATTAACGTTACATATATGGACAACGTTAGACTTTTGAATTTTTTTAAACAATATGTGTGAATTTTATTAGATTTTTAAATTGTTATCAACATAATTTTTTTTGGAAACAGTGCGTAATAAATTACCGACCAAATCTTCTTCACTTAAAATTAATAAATCCCTGCGGGTCTCGCATTCGGAGACGTCGTTGATGTTCTTTATGTGCAGTTCTTCTACACTTCTTTATTTTCTTACTTATCGGAAATTTTCGTATTTCTCTGGTTATGTCAAGTAACATGATTGTTAACCTGATTTATTCGACCACTATTTCCAATAATCGCGCGCTCTTTTCTTTGCACATTCTCATGAACTTGAGATATCTTAAAAATGTTGTTATGCCGCACGATTTAATTGATAAAGTTTGATTGAGTTTGATCTCGAATAGGTTTATTGTAAGCGCCGCATACATCTGAGTCTTCTAGTTGTCGTAATTTTCTTCGTTGAGAACATCAAACCTTGCACCGGTTGTACTCATCATTGCGAGGTTATTACTTTATATTCCTAGGTCCATAACTTATTAATTATATTTATTGATATTATGTGCTCAATATAATTAATAAATAATTGTCACCTTCGTTACGGTCGACCGATGGAACGCGTGTCCAAGGTAATAGCGAAATGTTGGACAACTATTTATTAGTTGTTGACGACTGTGTACAACATCAAAACAAATATCTGTCGAGGAAAACTCCAACTAGGTATGAAGAGACGGCTGCTAAATAAATGTAGATGTCCTATGAAGTGGTTTGTCATTCCAAACGGTGACACGAATGTTACACAAAGGACTGTTCTTTTCTTTGGAATCCTCGTGTATATAATTCGGCTTCGTTTTTTGCAAAATTTTCTCTCCGGAGATCTGGAGATTAGTCATCGAAAGTATAACCATCCCGGCTATACTGATGCATAGAGCTTGCGTCAACAAGCGTTGAATAAGAGGATTGCTGGTGGTTGCAAGCAGACTTAACGGATAATGTAAAATTGACCCGGAGCCGCTTATATTTAACCCTTAGAGGGCCGGTGTGGCCCCATATGGCGTCATGCTCCAACTCGCCGACTTTTGACCTTAGTTTGGTCATAACTTGGGGACCCAAACCCCTTTTTTATGGAGAAATCAAGTTTTTCAAAAATCTCAAATGCCGTCCCTTTAAGGGTTAAAGAGAAAAATGTAGGGAGCTCAACACTGCATCTTCTGATGATGGCTTACGTAAGGGGCTTTCGTATACTGATTTAAGTGAGTATACACCCTGCATTGTTATTAGAAATTTTAGTTTATCGATTTTTAAGGGTTAATTCAAGTTGTAAAAAAATTTTATCAACTAATTGTGAAAATCGTACGACGTTTCATCTGCTGGGATTTGCAGACCTCCTCAAGTCCTGTATTTATTTAAAAACTGTACAAATATAAATAAATTACATCACTAAAATAGAAAGTCACTATTTGTAACAAATACAGTATTTATATAATAATTGCCAAACAGTTAACACTATAACAGCATTACTCATAGTCGAGTAGAGTCAAGTAACAGTTTTAAAAATGGTTATTGTTATATACAGCGTAAAAACGCCAAAAGATACAAATTCGCTGAAGTACATATGTTATAGAGTCTGCTTAACATAAGTGTATCTTCTTTCTTATTGATAGTATTTTTTATGCTTTTAATGTAAAACATTTCAGAAATTAGTCGTTTTTTATAACATGTTTTAATATTTAAAATTTTAATTTTCTTAAAATCAAATTCATGATTTTTATTAATCTGATGCATATTGACAACTGACTCAGACTTACTTAATATTCTGTGTTCAGAAATACGATCTTTACGAAGTCCTTTAATGGACAAAACTACGGCAATAATTAGCAGATAACAACACTATGCAAATTTTTCTACTTATATGCAAAAACAACGACACCATTCTTACGCACATTATTAATGCAAGTAAACTGTTTAACAATTTCCAATTTTCCGTTAAAAATTAAATTAAATAAAATTTTGGCGCTTTTTAATGTACGAAATCAAAGATATTCATATGCATATTAATTTTTTGAAAAAGATCTTAAAAAATTATAAACTAACTTTAACAGGTCTAACATTTATTTAAGCTTAGTTAATAACTTCTTTGATTTTACGGAAAAGATAATCTCCAAAAATTACAATTATCTTCAATACATACATAAACAAAAACTTAAATATTTAATTTTTAACAAAAAAAGTATAGTCTGAATAATAATGTGAACAATGACTGGTTAAAAAACTTTACTTCGATTGCGATGCCGAAAGACATTTTGGAAGTGAATAGTTATTCCCTCGCTGTGGGGAGAAACAACTAACCCTCACTCCTGGGTCCTGTCAGTCTCTTCATACAGGGGGTGGGGGTAATCATGGTGGGAGTAATTAAGTTGAGATATCAGGATTATGACAGTTTGACCAATAAAAGGGGGAAGGGTGGGAAATGTTGGGAGAACGAATTAAAAAATTTCCTTACTTATTCACCTTGAATTCGTAAACTCGTTTGTGATGCGTATACACTACAGTTTTTCGGCATTTTGAGCACGTCCAACTGTAACATCCGAAACAACAAAACCAATGTAGGTCGGGTTTCCCACGTAAATTGTTGTACTGCCAAAAATCCCTTAAAATCGGGTTCCTCCTCGCTCATCATTAGGTCCTTTTCGACTTCCTTGTCGTCATATTTTCCCTCAACGTCGATGGTGCACGATGACGGTACTGGCGACGATGGTGACGTCAATGGTGATGGTGCGGGGAAGACCGATTTAATTTTTACACTGGAATCCTCGTCCAAACAGTTTAGGACGTCTATAATCAATGAACACGTCAACGACGACGACGACGACGACGACGATAACGAGCATGATGATGTTGAAGTCGAGCACATTTTTGCGTAATTTTTATGCGTAGCAAATAAACTTACCTTCGCGGCTCAAATTAGACGCATGGTTAGAACTGCATGAGACTCGACTGAATCTCGGTATATTTGTTACAATATTTTTTTATGTCAGCATCACCCCAGTATAAAGCATAACGTAAATAAATTCCACTAAGGTAAGAAATTCCTACACGTGGGATTGTAAGTTGACAAACGGATACATGTTTTCTTGTGCTCATAAAACGACATAATTTAAAAATTAAAAGTGCTGATTAAAAAAACATTATTGTTTAAAACATTCATGTTTCTAAGAACTAAACTTGTAAGAAAATATGTACTGATAAAGCGATGAAACAAAGTCGGGTGATCAGGTTTCACGTTAAGCACACGTCTCCAATCGAGTTTATTATCAAAAAAATTAAAAAATAATTCGAATTTGTTGGTTGTCGCGACGGTATATTGAGAAACTTACGCACATTCTCTTCTCGTAAGTGCTATAAGTGTATATCATCACCATCGTGCAGTAAAATGGGAGAACGTAAAGAGTGTAACAGTTGTTTCAGACTATTTTTCGATAACAGATGTTTGGAAAATCATGCTAAAACAGGGTCTTACAACAGAACTTCCAGAGTTTGCAAAAATGTTAAACTTTGTCAAATTTGTTTTAAAATAATAAACAGAAAAGAGACAGATGCTTGCGGGATGTCATTTTGTAGAACTTGCAACACGCTAATGCCCATTAGACACCTGTGTTAGGTTCACTTCTCAAAAATACACAACTTGTTAAAACAATTTTATTTATTTTCTACGATTTTGAAACTCAGCATTCCCTATCTGTGTTAGGTGATGAGGATAGAATAATACATGTGCAAAACTTATGTATGATGCAACTTGTGTGCATACTGTTTGGAGGAAGAATACAATTCAGTTAGATGAGAGATGTGTGGCATTCGCGAATACGTGTTTAATTGTTAACACCAAGAAAAGAGTTTCAGTAAGTTATTTGCACAGCACACAACTCAAGATTCGACGTACAATTTATATTCAAATATATTGTGGAAAAATTTATCGACAGTTTAAATTACTTTCACATGTCGCTGAGAAAAAGGTGTTTTTCCACATTTGTTAACACAATATAGAATCAGATGTAAAAAGGTGGTTTACGACCTCTCGTAATGTATTCCTCCAATACTATGAAGATCAATTAACGAGATAAATTTTTAAAGTGGCATGAGGAACAAGTTCAAAGTGGCTACAATTTTTATTTTAAAAAAAAATTTTTAAAATATTGCAAACAAGATGTCACGATTTTGAGACTAGTGTGTTTGGCTTATCGGAAAATGTTCATAAAATTCGGTGTAAATTCATTTTCCGAATGTACAACTACAACCTCTTTTTGTATGCGAGTTTTCAGAAAAATGTTTTTACAAAAAATCAAATCGGAATTGTACCATTGGAAGGTTACCGACTAAAAGATAATCAGTCTGAAATAGCCCTAAACTAGTTTTCATGGATGGAGCAACGTGTGCTTTATCAAAATATTGATCATGCAGGACGGTCTCGAGAAAAAAGACTACAGAAAAATATCCTGGTTAACAGTTACTATGCACCACGTGTCAATGAAGACAATAATCGTGGTATTGTGTATCAATTTCACAGCTCTTTTTGGCACAGTTGCCATTACTGTTACCAAATAAAAAGAGACATAGTTATAACGAACGGCGAATCAATGGATGTCACATACGAGAAGACATTGGCAATCAACCATAAATTAAAAATCGCCAATTATTGTGTTATTGAAAAATGGGAGTGTCAATTCAAAAAGGAATTTAAACAAAATGAAGAATTTAAGAATTTTGTTTGCCAAAATCAAGTGAGCATAAAGCGAAAACCTCTTAACCCACGAGATGCATTTCTTGGCGGGCGTACTAGCAGTGTGGTCAAAATGTATGATTGTCAGATTGGAGAAAAGATCAGATACATTGACGTATGTTTTCTATACCCATATATTTGTATACATGGTAGGTTTCCTGCTGTCATACAAAAATTTACGTTGGTCAGGACGAGTGTATACGATTCATGAGACCACTTCACGACATTTGTCAAGTTAATGGTTTAATCGCGTGCCACATTTTATCGCCACTAAATTTATATCACCCCTTATTACCGGTACAAATGCATGGAAAATGAATATTTCCTCTGTGTAGGACATACTGTGAGCAATTGATACAAAATGACTGCCCTCATAAAGATTCAAGGAGCATATGCTGTGTGGCACGTGGGTGTCTGAAGGAGTAAAATCAACTGTTGTTTTGGAGTACATCATTGAAACTGTCTATGAATTTCGGCAGTATGAAATGACGGAATACAACGAGGATGAAAAAGGGTGGTATTTTTGCTAAACACATTAATGAGTTTTTTGCTCAAAAGACTGCATGCATGAGGATATTCACTGAGTTGCATCACCAAAGAGGATAAAGTTCCCTACATTAGAGAATTGGAACGTGATGAAGGCATACGACTAAGATAAGATGACATAAATCTTAATGCTGATCTACGATCTGTGGCAAAACTTTGTTTAAATTCCCTGTGGGGGAAATTTAGTCAACGTGACAATTTAACGAAAACATGTGTGATACAAAATTCAGAAACTCTGATTAATTTACTCAACAACAGTGAGATAGATGTGAACGGTATATTACCAGTCAACGACAATACTTTGTACGTGAATTGGGTGTACCGAGAGGAGGCCAAGGTAGTCTCGGTATCACCGACAATAGGAAATGTCGTACTTGCAGCTTTTGCAACAGCACAAGCGCGTCTCAAACTATTCGAGTATTTACATATTTAAGGACCTCGAGTTCTATTTTATGATACAGATTTAGTGTTTTATATTAGCAAATGTAGTACCTATATAATGACATTCTTGTCAAGCGGACTTAAATTTTACGCTTACTAATAGTGAAGAGGAGTGTATACACAAAGTAAAAGGTTTTCGGCTTCATTATGCCAACAGTTAGCTAATTAATTTTTCGGCAATTTGTAAAATAATATCCTCATCACAGACGCAAATAGCGGTGAAACTCTTCAACCAGTTGTATAGTTTCACGATTTGCATCGTTCACTATAAAGGAAGTATGTACACCTGTCAATATCGTCATTTTTATTATTTATACTTTGTAAATTTAAAATGTAAATTTTATCTAATATTTTCAGATGGATTTGGAAACTCTCCATAAAATTGCTAGTAGTGGTTATCTACCTACCAAAAAGGTCTCGGAGTTGGAAATGAATCTATAGATATTTTTTCCTTTACGTGTATCTACGGCCTCATAAATGATTCAAAGTTTTTTGAAAATATAGCGGAAAAAGAAGCAGTTCGTCTCCCGGCATCTATCCTGAGCTTTATTAGCTCTAGCTGAAGCTTTCTTGTGAAGCTCCGGTAGTCGTGATAGCCGATCACTCCACTCAAGCAATCACTGGTGTTCCAAACGTTGCTGAGTCAGCTCATATTGAACTCGACGAGCAGTGCCGGGTGGCTCAGCCTGCCGGCCGTAATTTAACATGACCGGGCTCTATCCTGTCGAACTCTCTACCGCCGTATTTAAAGCAAACACAAGATCTGGTAGCTTCTCGTCCCAAGTGTCGAGTTTCTCGGTAATATAAGACGCTACCATCGTTTTCAGAGTCCGATTAGCACATTCGACGGGATTGGCCTGAGCGTGGTACGGAGGAATAGTTGTATGAAATATTCCTCGCTCCACGAGATAATCATCTACGAGCTTGTTCTTGAATTCAGTGTCGTTATCAGATAAAAATACTTCCGGTGTACCAAAATGCATGGAAAATGAATATTTCCTCTGTGTAGGACATACTGTGAGCAATTGATACAAAATGACTGCCCTCATAAAGATTCAAGGAGCATATGCTGTGTGGCACGTGGGTGTCTGAAGGAGTAAAATCAACTGTTGTTTTGGAGTACATCATTGAAACTGTCTATGAATTTCGGCAGTATGAAATGACGGAATACAACGAGGATGAAAAAGGGTGGTATTTTTGCTAAACACATTAATGAGTTTTTTGCTCAAAAGACTGCATGCATGAGGATATTCACTGAGTTGCATCACCAAAGAGGATAAAGTTCCCTACATTAGAGAATTGGAACGTGATGAAGGCATACGACTAAGATAAGATGACATAAATCTTAATGCTGATCTACGATCTGTGGCAAAACTTTGTTTAAATTCCCTGTGGGGGAAATTTAGTCAACGTGACAATTTAACGAAAACATGTGTGATACAAAATTCAGAAACTCTGATTAATTTACTCAACAACAGTGAGATAGATGTGAACGGTATATTACCAGTCAACGACAATACTTTGTACGTGAATTGGGTGTACCGAGAGGAGGCCAAGGTAGTCTCGGTATCACCGACAATAGGAAATGTCGTACTTGCAGCTTTTGCAACAGCACAAGCGCGTCTCAAACTATTCGAGTATTTACATATTTAAGGACCTCGAGTTCTATTTTATGATACAGATTTAGTGTTTTATATTAGCAAATGTAGTACCTATATAATGACATTCTTGTCAAGCGGACTTAAATTTTACGCTTACTAATAGTGAAGAGGAGTGTATACACAAAGTAAAAGGTTTTCGGCTTCATTATGCCAACAGTTAGCTAATTAATTTTTCGGCAATTTGTAAAATAATATCCTCATCACAGACGCAAATAGCGGTGATAGTTTCACGATTTGCATCGTTCACTATAAAGGAAGTATGTACACCTGTCAATATCGTCATTTTTATTATTTATACTTTGTAAATTTAAAATGTAAATTTTATCTAATATTTTCAGATGGATTTGGAAACTCTCCATAAAATTGCTAGTAGTGGTTATCTACCTACCAAAAAGGTCTCGGAGTTGGAAATGAATCTATAGATATTTTTTCCTTTACGTGTATCTACGGCCCTCATAAATGATTCAAAGTTTTTTGAAAATATAGCGGAAAAAGAAGCAGTTCGTCTCCCGGCATCTATCCTGAGCTTTATTAGCTCTAGCTGAAGCTTTCTTGTGAAGCTCCGGTAGTCGTGATAGCCGATCACTCCACTCAAGCAATCACTGGTGTTCCAAACGTTGCTGAGTCAGCTCATATTGAACTCGACGAGCAGTGCCGGGTGGCTCAGCCTGCCGGCCGTAATTTAACATGACCGGGCTCTATCCTGTCGAACTCTCTACCGCAAGTGTCGAGTTTCTCGGTAATATAAGACGCTACCATCGTTTTCAGAGTCCGATTAGCACATTCGACGGGATTGGCCTGAGCGTGGTACGGAGGAATAGTTGTATGAAATATTCCTCGCTCCACGAGATAATCATCTACGAGCTTGTTCTTGAATTCAGTGTCGTTATCAGATAAAAATACTTCCGGTGTACCAAAACGCATGGATTGCGTATATTGCATAATCAACGAGGACTACTATGGTCAGTGACAACTTTAAACTGGTAACCTTTGATGTATGGTCTAAACTTCTTAATCGCCCATACTACGGCCAGGCATTCTCGTTCTGTGACACTGTAATTGCGTTCGGCGGGCGAGAGGATTCTACTGGCGAACTCCAGGACTTTCTCTTCTCCGCCGATAATCTGTAGCAACACAGCACCGATACCAGTGTCAATAGCGTCTGTCTGGACCACGTACTCACCGTTCTCATCGGGAGTTTGCAGAACGAGTGCTGTCATCAATAGAGCTTTCAGCTGCTGGAAGGCGCTCTCTTGTTCTTCCAGCCAAAGATACTTCTGGTCTTTCTTGGTCAGACGCGTTAGCGGCTCAGCTATGGTAGCATAGTCGTGCATGAAGCGTCTGTACCAAGATGCCATACCGAGAAACCGTCTCAGTTGCTTCAAATTCTTGGGAGCCGGATATTCTTTAATCGGCTCCGTTTTAACTGGGTCAGATCGTATTTCGTTTCGGTTAACTTGCACACCCAAATATCTCACTTCGGGCTGGCAGAAGACACACTTCTCTCGGTTAACAGATAAACCGGCTTCTGCCAAGCGAGTTAACACCTCGATCAATAGTTGCTTATGCTCTTCAAAAGTCTCAGAGACAATAATGATATGGTCGAAATATGCAGAAGCAACCGGTTCGAATTCTGGTCCAATTACCTGATCGATTATGTGCTGGAATGTCGCGCCAGCATTTGCCAATCTATACGACATACGGGTAAACTGGAACAAACCCATTCAAGGTACCGTAAAAGCCGTTATCGGGTGCGACTCCACTTGTAGAGGTATCTGGTGGTACGCACAGTTGATGTCGATCGTGGAGATGTATCGGGCTTTCTTGAATTTGCGTAGGATATCCTGCATATATGGCAAAGGATCAGATTTCTTCAAAGCGTTGACTTTCCTAAAATCGATGCAAAAATGCCTAGCATTCTTACCCTTCTTCGCCATCACCACGGGACTGGATCAACTGCTTTTCAAGGGTTCAATAACAGCAGTATCAAGCATCTCGCGAACTTTACGTTGCATTTCCTCTCGAATCTTATCAGAGACGGGATAGTACCTTTGTTTGATCAGACTGGTTGATGCGACGTGGATTATATGTTCGGCATCGTAAGAACGGCTGATCTTTGGCAAAGTTGTGGACAACGCTCGGGCAAGACGTGCGCGCAATTGTGTGCGCTCTACTTCTGTTACGTCATCGACATCTGCTGACGATAATAAAGCATTGCTACGTTCCATACTTGCCACTTCCAGCTGTATAACTTGATCCGTTCCCTTTAGAAATAAACGGTCGGTATCTGGGTCTAGGACGACTCGGAAGGCTCGGATAAAATTTACTCCGATGTAGCACTCAGCATCCAGGTTCGGCATGATTGCAACACGTATTTCTGGAGTTTCTGTACCAATAGTAAATGGTAGCATCACGTGACCACACAACATGTGAGTACTACGATCAGCAAGCTTGGCATTGCCTTGTAAGCAAGTTTCGGCAGCACTAAATCTTCCACGGCCGGAGGTGGTCGATATAACTTTTCACGCTCGAGTGTTTGCTCGGCGTCCATTGCCAGCTCCAATAAATCTTCAATTGATTTGGCTTCAGCTCTCTTAAACAGCCGCTGAAGCTGAGCTAGCATGTTACGGTAGAGATGGTACAATTGCCTACGCTCGCTCGGGATCGGGTTGAATTTTCGCATGATTGCGATTGAGCAGGTGATGTAATCTCTCACCGGCTCATCCACACCCTGTGTCCGAGCATTGGACTCCTCGATGAGCCTTTGCTGGAAGCTTTGGCTCATACCGTACCATTTCTTGGCAGATTTAACAAAATCATGCCACGAGTGCAATTTGTCCTTCTCATTCCGGTACCACGTAGCTGCGGTTCCAGTGAGAAGTTCGGACAAGGACGGCAACACCTCGTCCTCGCTGAGGTTGGACAGAATCCTACAATCTTCGACTCTCGCAAGAAAGGCATCGATACTCTGGCTTTTGTCGCCAGAGAATCAGACTCCCCACTTACGAACCACCGCACCAACATCGTGCGGTATCCCGGCCGATCTCGATGCTGATTAGCCGGACTCCTAAAAGTCCTTCAGATTAGGGTAGGGAGAGCTTGAACGTGGAGGCTGTCTCAGTCTCCGTGTGTCACCCCTCCCCCAAGCTCCTCCAGCATCTGCATGAGGTGCTTGAGACCCCTCAGGATCTACCTGCACGTGTTGTGGTCTGATGTCCGTCTCGTCCAGGGTGTAACACGTATAGGTGTGCTGGAACTGGATATGTTGGGTTAGCTCCCGGGTTTTGTTTGTGCTGGAAGCTTGTGCACCGTTTGGCAAGTTCAACTTGCCGTTGAAGGTGTACATCTGTGCTTCCAGCTCCTTAATCCGTTCCGTCAAGGTAGATAATTTACTTATTTGCTCCGCTAACATCGAAGCAAAATTCTTTGGTATCTCGAACTGAGCGCCAGTAATGGATACCAAAGTTATCCACTCTTCCTTGTCGTTTTCTTGGCCGGAGGTGTCCGACTGCCCATCTTTCTACCTCTAGAGTGAGAGTTCTCTGTAGCATCTCTACTACATCAGAATCCTAGTCCGGAATCATCGGATTTTGGGCAGCCATGGACTTAAACCAACCTGTGCTGCGCCTGTTCCGCCTGACACGATCCTCATTTGAGTCTGTCTCGGCTTCGAACTCTTGAGTCGTATAACCCAATAGCCACTGTTGTAGTCGTTCGGCTTTTTTATATACAGAGCCTTCTGTACGCATCTCTAACGACTCCAAGTGCGCCTGGATCTGTTCGCTGGATTGCGTACCAATCCACTGATTGACTTGCGTTAATCTTAACAAAATTACCGCTACGCTTATTTACACAAAAAAAAATTTTTGAGTCGCTTTTTGCTTTACCTGTTGAAGGTATGCTTTACTTTAAATTATTAGTGGCTTTAAATAATAAAATTATTGGGCCACTAAATTGAAGAATGAATTCTTTTTCTTTAATAATTACAAGAAAATAAAATTAAGCACACCTATTTGAAATTTGCTTTCCTGCTTAATATAAAAAAACTTCGTTAAAGAATTATATTTTTGACAATAAATTTTACAAACAAATCGAGAGGAAATGTTGACTTTGTTAAACGCAGAGTAATTTAATTTATTATAAAACGATGAAGCATACAATATTAAACGTAAAAAGACATTTTAAGAAATTTTAAAGAAAAAAAAATTATTTAAATCCAACTAAATTCGAAAAAATCGAGTTTACTCTGGCTCTCAGTCACCAACGCACGCTGAATATATTATAAAATATATAAATAGATAAATAAATATAAATATATTCTTTAACAACTAAATGTGTACGCCGCTGCGACCTCTTACAATCGCAATGTTACATCAAATAATAATACAATTTTTACTGTAACGCGAGAGCCGCTCCGCGGTGTCAAAAATATAAATTTAACAAGCAAACTTCAAAAACAAAAAATTTTACCCTTGCACAGGTGTTACAATTTTTATTAATTCGGAAAATTAAATAACGCCGATTTTCCGACTAACCTACTTAAAATTAGGGACTCAAATTTACTATTATTTACGTGTAATTACTTAAAAAAATTGTTATTACCGACCTCGGATTTCTTTTAACCAAACTAAACAACAATAAAAGAAAATCCGGTTCAAACTTATAAATTGTCTAAATACAATAATTTAAAGGTTAGAGTTAACCGCAGACCGATTAATCTAACTGTCGGTAATAACAAATATACTAATTAATGTAACTAGTATATTATCAAAATTACACGTAAAATCCACACGTACTTAAAAAATTAAATTTAAAATATATTAATGATAACAAGAAAATCAATTAAATTAAATTAGATTGACTTTTGTTTATAATGAAATCCTATATTATTTAGGCACCTATGTAGGCGCAGCTCGTATCACAAAAAAAACGCAATCTAAAAATTTACGTTGTGCGCCACGTAGACGCAATCTACAAATTTATGTTTGATGTCATATAAGCCCAATCTATTTAATTTATGTTGGGCGCCATGTAACAGTTTGACTGCCGCGCGGATGTTCATTTTATTATCGCGGCTACTCAGCGGTACGGTTGAACTTACCGTATTTAAATAAATGTATTTTTCCCGCTTTGCAACGGCGGTTACCTGTTCGCTCTATTAAATCTGTTAAGTGTTAGTCTGAAACCGCGGTGCCAACCAGGTATAACATCAAATCTGAAATTGACCGCGAAATAGGGATATCGCGTCGAGCACCTGTCAATTAAAAATATACGAGCTCTTAGGGTCACGGAAGGAATCGTACGTGGATTAAAATTCAACTACTCGAATACAGGATTGAATTTGTATTAAAAAAGTGAATGTATTGAAATAAATACAAGACTCAATAATAGACAAAATATCTATATGTCGCCGAGGTCTACGCTCATTATTACAAGTCGGTAAATGGCCGACTAGTAGAGAGAGAGAGAAGGGGAAAATATCGCGAACTAAAATAACGATACCTTACCGTTACATGTTCTTAAATTATTAAGGCAATAATGCCATTAAATTTACAACCTGAAAACTTTGTAAAAAAAGAATGCGGAAGTAAAAACAAAAAAAGACAAAAAATTGTGTATTTATTTTTATTAATAAGTTTATCCTTTCAAATCTTAGGTGGCGTTAAACCATATTTAAGCTGATTGGTTGATAGTAGGATAGTGTAAGTATTGTTGTAACTATTACTAATAATTATCGAGTTCTCTAGCTGCACAAAAATGTAACGGTTTGTACGATTGGTACGCTATTACTGATGTCAGTTCCAGTTATAGACACGCTGGAAACATTTATTTACGTCCATGCTGTGTGGTCTCATGTGTTGAGGTAAACAGTCTATGTCAAAAAGTTTCTTAAAGATCTGAATTATATGGTGATACAGTTATCGAGTGGAAATCATGCTACAAGGATTTTCAAGGGAAGAAAGGGAAAGTGGAGTCTCGCGAGGGTGTTCAGCATACTAGCGACTGGTACAATGATCCAAACGCTAAACTTGTTATAATTGTCGATATGATGCGTGAATCGTTATTTAGTGCAAACATAGTAGACATTTTTTGAAAGGCGTCGCATGATTACCCACTTTCAGTAGTATTAATGACGCAGAACGTGTTTCATCAAGATAGAGGACAACGCAATATATCTCTCAACACACTATACATTGTTATATTTAGAAATTTGCGCAATCGATTGCTGATATAACATCTTTTACGTCAACTGTGTCCGGCGGATCCACAATTTTTACAAGAGACTTATTGGGATGCTACCTCTAGACCATACGAATATCTTTTGCTCGATTTAATGCAAAATATACCGCACAATTGTAGATTTCGCACATGCATTTCCCCGGACGATAAATTCAACTACGTTTACGTGTCACGTGTCACCGAATCCCGTGTCGTAGTTATAATGTAGGTAACTTGGATGATATCTGGGAGGCCGATTTGATCGATTTAAATCTTTAAAAACCTACCACGATGGCTACAGCTACATTTTGATTGTTGTTGATGTTTTTAGTGAGTATAGTTGGCTGAAGCTAATAAAGGAAAAATCTTCCGAAAAAACTGCTGTCGTCTTTCTTACATATTATAGAGAAATAACGGACGTAAGCCAATTTGTTTACAAACAGATAAGGGAAAAGAATTTGTCGGCTGTGAAATTCAACAAGTTTTACGCGCCAACAATATTGCTCACAGAGTAGCATGAAGTCCAGATACAAAGGATGCCATTACAGAGAGATTGATACGGATAATCAAGGAGCGAATTTATCGCTACTTCGCCTACAAAAGTACACGGAGGTTTATCGATGTTTTGCATTTATGTATTGCATAATGTATTGTACACGGTTATAATTAGAGTAAACATTCAACGACAAAGATGATACCGGCATCCGTAACCTTGTATAATGCAAAAAAACGTGGGAAAATTTATAACGACGATATGAAAATGACTCATCGAAGCGAAGACCCAGGTTCAAAGTCGGTGAGTTAGTGCGCGTCAGACGAGATAGAACTGTCTTTGGCAAGGATTACGAGAGTTGTTAGAGTTCAAAGATTTTTAAAATAGTTTGAATTTCAACCACACGTCAACCACCAGTCTATTTTTTGACTGCTTTTACGCAGAGGAATTGAGTAGAGTCGGTTGGGATCTCAATATAACTTCGTTTGAGGCACTGAAAATTTTACGTACCAGAGGTACAGGTCGTTGAAAAGAGTATTTCGATAGCTGGAAAGGATGTCCAGAGAAGTTTAATTCTTGAGTCAAGGCCACTCAACTTTCAGAGAAACGAAAGATTAATTTTACATTATTCTACCTAGCAATAGCAGTATAAATTATTTCTCGGAAAACACTGCGATGCGTTACATTACTCAAATACCGCAACAGATCCGGTTACAAGGTTTCTGGAATGTTGCAGTAACGAAAATGCACATTCCGCTGACGTACCATTACGTGTCAGCAGAAAATGAAGGTAGATCGATTTTTATGAAACATATTCCTTTATCGAGAATCGAGTCCTGTGGACCTAATTGGACATCTCCATACAGACGTGCTTAAGCAAGAGAAACTTGTAATTAATGGTGTGGAATTTAGAGTACGTTTGGTAAAATCTTGCGAAAATTTTTGTCTATTGGATCCGACTGATTACTTTTCACTGCATATAGAGATAAAAGACCTTTTAGCACGACGAGTAAAAAGCAGCCCAAGTATATTGTTAGCACAGGCTCGATCGCTCTCGAAAACAAAGGTAATTATTGGTTTTATAAATAATAAAGCTTTTAATGGTCATCGGCAACTTAACCCCTTCAATTTTAAACATTTTCATATAAACTTCCTGTGCTTGTACGTGGATGGAATACAAGTACCTTCAAGCGATCAAAGTGGGAGTAAATATTAAATTGGCAAGTAATAACTTGGCTTTCTTCATATTTTTATATTAAAAAAAACATACTATAGTTCGGATAAGATCCGTTTCCCGGAGGTCAAATACTTCCTTCGTTAGACCTATTATCACTACAATTAACAGTCCGACACATTTTTAGCTAAAATAACTTATGATTCTCTTAAAAAAACGATTCCTATACCGAAGTCATATATTAACAATAGTTTCGAATTGAAAAACATAGTAGAGAAAATAGCAGTTCCAGATGATTACATTATAATGTCTTTTGATGTCAGCTCTCTGTTTACCAACATTAGGTGCTCAGCTGTTCTTGACAGCTTGGATCGATGTTGGTCCTACATTCACAATAAATGCGAAATACCGTTTGATGAGATTCGTAATATTGTTGAGTTTTTATTTAATAATACGTTCTTTAGTTTTAATGATGTAATTTTTTAACAAATCTTTGGTTCTCCAATGGACTCACCTATTTCTTGAAAATATTGAAATTAAATGTTTGTTGGAATTAAACAACTTATTCGATTGTACTCCACTATTCTACTATAGATACAGGATCTACAATTTAATCATGAATTAGTAGCAAACTTTACTATAAATTTCCTAGATGTATCATTAATCAAGAGAAACAATAAAATTATTACTAATTGGTATAGGAAACTTTCAAACTCTGATAGAATTCTTAATTTTAAGTCTAATCAAAAGAAAAAATATTGTTTACAATTTAGTTTGATAGGGCAATTTTATTAGCTCTCACTGATTTTCATTTGAGTAATATAAATATTATAATAATATTTTAAAAAAGAACAATCATCCTATTAAATTTTATGAGGAAGCAATAAATTAAAGACTTAGAAAAATTAATTTTTCTGACAACTGCTCTAATAACAATAAAACGAAACCTTTTTTAAAATTATCTTTGCATTTTTACAACGATTTTTTTTAAAAAAAGTTCCTTTATCGATATAAAATTTTCCGTGCTTTGTGAACCAATATGCTTTCTTAAGCAAGGCTTTTACTCTTCGTCTACTATGGTTGGTGGAAGTCCCAGAGTAAGCCTTTCCAAAAATTAAAAATTGGCGTTTTGACCACGGCTCTCTAGCTTTGATCTCCTCAGTAAGGAGCTAGTGACCTTTCTTAGATGCCTATGGCAGGTGGAAAGCAACGTCAAATGGATGTTAAAGCGGCTATACTTATGTCTTGTACTTGACTGTATCTCTAGCTAGATAAAGATAGGTATAAAAAAATGGATATATGTGGGGCAGTATATGAATTCAATTGCAAAAATTGTTGAGCATCAACGTAGGTAAAACTAAACGAGCACTTAAGGAACGCATTTCTAAACACAAAAATTTACTTGCGCTGAGTCAGTTGTCAGTATTTATCAGATTAATAAAACTCGTGAATTTAATTTTGAGAATGTGAAAATTTTAAATATTAAAACATCCCGATTGGGAAATGTTTTAAGGTGATCACAAGGACCTTAATGAGTGTCTTATATTTAAAAATAATCGCTTTTGTCGATAATAATAAGATTTAGAAATAATCCTTACGGCTCTCGAATTATTTAAAAAAAATTTAAACCTCAGCCATGGCATTGAAAGTAATCACAAAAGCATTACAGAGGGATATTAAAAAAATACGATATTAAAATCTGTAAATAAATGTATTTTACTTTCTGATAACCCTAATGAGATACGGTGCATTCTTTTCTGAATTAATAAAAGTTTTCGGTGATCACCAAAAACGTTGATAAACGATTCTAGGGGTTTTGTGGTAGCTGATCACGAATCAAAAGTTTATTTAAGATTTTAAAAATTTACTCTTCAAAAGCGGATATAATACCTCCCCCCTATATAACAACCCCATTTTTTGGACATTTGATAATATAGTGAAATTCAGAGAATTTTGGAAGTTGCTCTTTATCAACTATTCTCTAAATTTCATATATAATGTTTTTCTATCTTAGTGATGTACTTTAATTTATATTTGTACATTTTTTAAATAAATATAGTATCTGAGGAGGTCTGCAAATCCCAGCAGATGAAACGTCGTACGATTTTCACAATTAGTTGATAAAATTTTTTTACAACTTGAATTAACCCTTAAAAATGATAAACCAAACTAACTGATTGAAGTGGATACTGATAAGGAATAATCCATTTTAAGGTGAAAGTTTGATAATTTTTGGATTTTGAATGCTTGCAGCGAATCCTAGCAGTTGAGATCTACATGGTACTCAAGGGGTTAAATAATAAACACTTTAGATTAATTAAATACTGTAAAAATGCGGGATAATGTTCTTCGATGGAAATGTTCTAAAACAGATATAGAATAACTGTCACAGGAGACTTTAACATCAACATGTGTTGCTTCTCTAATGCAGCAAATTTCATGAAATTCTAACTAGTTGAGCTGGGCCTTAAACTCGTTCTTTCTTCGGAAATCATTACTTTCACACCTGGTTAGACTTGATTAGCTTAGTCAATTCGACACTTTTTTGTATTTATGGAACATCCTCTTTTCCATTTCATGAAATTCTAACTAATTGAGCTGGGCCTTAAACTCGTTCATTCTTCGGGAATCATTACTTTCACACCTGGTTAGACTTTATCAGCTTAGGCAATTCGACACTTTTTTGTATTTATGGAACATCCTCTTTTCCATTTGTGTCTGATACAGGGTACCACGATATTATTTTGAAATACGTGACACAAATAATAAGGTCTGAAAATGAATCTTGAAAAAGTGGATCTCAATAAATAATTTATTTATTGCTACAAGTTTGTCCGATCATGTTCATTAGTACCTATCCTTACACATTCTCTTTTCAACTTTTTTGACACACTAGCTTCTCACAAACTTCCATCTGCATTCATTACTAAAAACCATGGATTTCACTGGAAATTAGGGTACTCTTAAAAGAAAAAACTCGGTTTTTTTAATATCACTGTTCTGATAAGTTTAAATTTATCGACAATAGAATAAATTAAACTTTTGCATTCTTAAAAGCTACGTATATCGGGTCTGGCACGCGTTTCATTTGCTCCCCTTACAAGCATATATATTTCAAGAAATTTAAGACATTATGCATCTCACCTTTTTTATTCCCTTATATTCTCATAAACTAGGTTCTATGGGACCTAGGCAAGGCGAGTTTGCGGGTAAGGGGCGACGATGAATTATTCGTCTATATCCTCAGGCTGTCGGTTTCGTGTGTATTTGGACCTCTCTCTAGTATCTTCAGCATGTCTGCAGTCCAGTTATTTCCCGTGGAGTGAAAGAGAGCCATACTTTAACTGTTAGAAAAGTCTGCGATAATCACTAAGCCGTCTAAGAATTTGTTCATTCACAATTTTCATCTCATCTGAACATCTGCGATATCCTCTCTCGTAGCAGGCCGGTTTTCGTTAGGTCATTGTATACTGCTTGCCCCCGTAGGGGTAATCACGAAGGATCATTGAGATGATACTCGGCCTGTAGGATACACTGGTTCTTGCTTGGATATAGTAGGTCCTCTTATAAGGGGAGTACTTGACCTCCGGAAAATGGATAGTATCCTAACTTTGGTATATCTTTTGTAATGTGGAAATATGAAGAAAGCCAAGTTTTTGACATCTAGTGATAATTTCAATACAAATTATTTGCATTTTAATTGCTTATAACTCGAAAACAAACAGAAATAGACTCAGTTCAAAAACAAAAAGGTAGTTGAGTTTAAGTAGATATACTTTTAAAAAAAGAAAGCTTAAATTACTTACTTTGGAGCAAAGTTATAAAGAAAATAAGAAATTATAACTAAAATTTAATATAAAAAATTTATTGTTTTTTTTCAGCCTAAAATTCTTTAATTTATTATTTTCTTTATAACTATACTACAAATTGAGCAATTTAAGCTTCTCTTTTTTAAAAGTATATCTATTTGAACTCAACTTTCTTCTATTTTTTGAATGACTATCTCTATTCCCGGAGGTCGAGTACTCGCCAGTTAGTCTTTCGGAGGGTATACGACATCTTGTATATAATGTATTTTTATAGACGCGCACTCTTTAGACTTAGGCTCACTTTCCAATATCAAATCAAATCAAGTTACTCCATTATCTCAGCCTTAATATCTTTCTGGACTGTGTCAAGTGTCAGTATCCAAATTATACCTCTTAATCGGCCACATAAACATTAATATTATTAAAAACTAATTTTAATGCACTAAAAAGTCAATATTATTTAAATAATTACGATATAGTGCAAGTCACTGGAAGTTTCCTCACTGAAAGCGTTCCTGATTATTTGATCAATCTTGCAGGTTTTTACTTTCCCGACTTCGTAGGGTGGGTAAGTCTGGTGTTGGTGTCGCGCTTTATATTATAAAATCTATTTCTGGCTCCGTTATTCGCTACAGCAACCCAGTCTTTAATAATATACCTGAATTTTTATTGGTTGAAGTAAAGTTATATTACACCAAACTCTTAATTGCTGTTGTTTAACGGAGACTTCATATAAGTAATTATAACCGGTGAATTTAATAATAATATGGACGTTACTTATAGAGAAATGATGTTTATTTATTTAATTTTGGACTCCCTAGCTCTTAAACTGGTACCTCTAAACCTACGCACCATTCAACGTTTCGTCACCCATCACAAAATGCTGAAATATCCTCAAAGATTTAAATCTATTAATTTACATACAAAGTCATGATTTCATCGAGCTAAACTACGACATTTCGCCTCCTATAATACCATCTAATGCTTTGTGCTACCGTGAGTTTAAGAACATTAAGATTGCTGAAATACTAAAAGGTTTTAATACCTTTATTAATTCATACAAGGACTGTACAATTACTAGTTAAGATATTTTAGATTTAGATTTGTATTTAAACTCAATATTGAATATAAAAGTATTAAGTAACAACTTATTAAAATCTTGGATTATTTTAAACGGCTCTAAATAGAACTTCACCTCCTAAAATTAAATTATATAATGACGAGGGATCATCGCCAAAAGTTCTATGTAATTAATATTTTGTACTTTAAGAGTAATAAAACTTTCTTCTTAAATAAATAAATTTTTGTATTAATTTTAAAGAACTATTGATAACATTTTAGCGGCATATAAATAAAAATCTGTTTCTTCCATTTCTCCCGTAATTCATAATTTGCATCCTTTTTCAAAATTTGCGATTTAATCCATAATTATATCCAATTTATTTTTTCCTTTAGTTACAGAGCCCATATATTTATTTTGATTATTATAATCAAATTCATTGCTTAAAAAACCTTCTGTTTTTAATAAATTCGTACTTGATTATTTAAAGTATTGTTTTCTATAAATATACATAATCTACTCACTTGTATATCCATACAATTTTGAAATATTATACTAAAAAATATTTAAATTAAATACTCCGTGTACGTTCCATCTCTGTAAACACGAATTCTATAGATGTAGACGAGTACCGCGAGCTCGTCTGCTTTCCGGACGAGGTAGTGGGGATCCTGGGGTAATACGGGATATCGAAATAACAGTGAGTCGAGAAATAAAGGAAAATCTTATTTTATTCACAAATATACGGTAGCATACAACTATCAAATTACCGATAGTCGCGGGGTATAACACTAACCGGACGGTCGGGGCGTAATCGTGGAAGGTCGTTATCTGGACGCGAGATCGAGATGCGGAGAGAGAACGCAGGTTACGCGGGCACGCTATCCTCAATTATATCGGAAATAGCCTGGCGTACCGCATCCGAAACAGTATATATCTTTTGGGACGTTCTCTGCCTGGCTTATTCAGAGTTGGACTACCTCCTTTAGTTGGACTGGAGTCATTCTGCTTCCGTTGGGTAGGAGAGTAACTCTTCCCGTTACCCTGCCGGGGGTTTAGTCGCTCCGTCGAACTCGTTGTTAAGGAGCGGATTTCTTTGAGCATCTCAGCCATTAGTTCGACTAGCGAATGGTCGGCCTGTTTGATGACTGCTTCAGTTGCGGCCACTTTCGGTTGACTGGGAGGATCTTGACGTTGTTTCCCCGTCTTTGGTTTGAATCCTAGATCAGGGTGTAACATCTTCTCTGGAGGAGGTGGAGGTTGGTATGACATCTTGGCCTCCAATGTTTGCTCGGCATCGCGTACCTTTTCGAGCAAGTCTCGGATGCTTAGGCATGAGTTACGTTCTTTCATTCGCTGTAACTCGGGTCACATATTTCGGTGTAGTAAGTCAAGCTGTTGACTTACGCTCAGGATTGGTCGTTGTTTTCGCATCATCAAACCTAAGCACGTTAAATAGTTACGCACAGGTTCGCCTTTCCCTTGGGTTCGTCGGTTTGCGTCGCTCGTTAGTCTTTGCTGGTAGTGTCGGTCCATGCCGTACCAGTGTCTGGCTTCATGACAAAACTCTTGCCATGCCGTCCACTGGTCTGTATAATGGCGGTACCACGTAGACGTGACACCGGTCATTAGTTCGGCTAGTGCGGGTATTAGCTCCTCGTCTGTCAGCCTTGCTAATGTCCTGCATTCTTCTACCCGTGTGATGAATAGATCGATGCTATCATCTGGTTCGCCGGTGAATCGCACGTTCTATCGTCGGACTATATTGCCGATATCCCGTGTGCTCGTCGATCCACCGTTGCTCTGCGAGTGGTGCATATTTGCTCTATGTGCACCGTTGGAGAGGTCCCCCCCCCCCTCCCAGGCGTTGCCGATACTTCCAAACGGTGGTATCGAATTGCAGGTGCAACTGGCGCAGTGTGAGTGCTGCAATCTAGTTGCATTTTGTGCAGAATGGATATGGTTGCTCCAGGGTTGTTGCGTGTGATCCCACGATTCACGTAACGGTGAGGCTTAGCTTTGATGGTGACCTGAGTTCATTGTTTGTGACAAAATCGGTCTACTCTGGTCGCAGTAATTGCATGTGAATGTATCTTGGATATTCACTTGTTGTCTCTGGCGTATATCGTGATGTTGGGCCTCTAGATCGGGCCCAATATGTGCACTCTCTGTTGCGTTATCGATGCGGGTGCTTGACGCGATGCCTTGCCTATTAGTAAGTGAGCTACTCCGTAGCTCAGCCATCTGGGTTGACAGAGTCTTGATTTGCTCGTGTAAGCTTTACAAATAACTTACGAAGCTTCCTGACAGGTTTAATCCAAGTTTAAGTCCAGCGGCATAGTCTCACCTGTTGGGCCGTCATTGTGTGGGCCGATATTCGGCGATTCTGTTTTGCTGTGGATTGCCGACCTTGTGTTTCGGTTGGCTGGGTTCATTTGCGAGGGGTTTCTTCGGGTGTTGGCACTGCCGCTAGTGCCAGCTTGCGGTATTATATAATCTAGTAAGATACTGAGCGGGTGTATTCTATTGGTATCATAATCTTGTCCCAGGATAATCAAACTAGACCGTTCTTGACAAGTTTGTTCGATCAAATCTTGTCTTAAATATACACGATATATATAAACTTCGTTCTCGTCTTCCGCCTCTGTAGGCTGGAAGTCCGCGGTGACGTAGTCGCCTTTGAGCCATCGATAAAATCGAGCACATTACTTAATGCGTCTACCCGATGTGACTAGCTCCAAGCTAGTCATCATATCTGTCCTAGTGTCGTTGTCTAGGTACATGAGCCATTCTTCGATATCTCGGTATCTAGACATAATGGTGCGCGTGTACAAATTTTTCGGTCAGTGTATGTGTCCGCAAGAGACGACAATATATACTAAGGGATACTAAAGAGCGAATACGCTGGTATGTTCCTGTAACTAAATGGTAAACAAGGGAAAAATATATTATTGTTTATTTTCGAGTTATTTGTGCTAATTAAATAATAATTACGGCCAAATATATAAGAGAAAAAAACTTGTACTAGACGGGAACCAGGATTGTCACTTTTTAATTGTACAATAAAAAAATAAAGTAAAAATTAACAATTAATTATAACAACAACAACAAAATTTCAGATTATTTTGCCAATTCTTTAATTACAATTAAATTTGCATAATTCACAGTTACTAGAAAAAATTAGATTATTCGATTTATGAGGCTAAGTTCTTATACAAGTGATAATAAGAAGAAAATAATAATTTAAATTCAAGATATTTGCGTTTTAAACATGAGTGGAATAGCTTTAAATTGAATAGAGGTGTAACTATTTCTATTTAAATGTATATACGTCTGTACATCCATATACTTGCTGTAGATAACGATCTGTTATTGTTCAAATTATTTTTAAATCATTTACAATAATTAGATTACTAAACATTCAAATAAAAAGTAATATCGAATAATCAAAAAAGAAAAATAATAATAGAACGAAAAGTTCCCGAAAAGTAATGACTTGGTTGTTGTATAAGTACGCAACAACAATCGACTACAATGATATGTGTGATAGAATATAATGCTAATATATCTGTGTATATATATATATATATATATATATATCAAGATAGTATAGTAAGTGTCAGAGCAGAGTGTTATTCAAAAGTTAATTAATTAATGCTAAGTTATTAATTAAAGAAACTTTGAGTTTAAACTGTATTACAAAAGCGCACGAAAAAGAAACGATATCGGTAAAGTACGAACATGCGTATTTATTCGTGCGAGAAAGTAAAAACAAATTTTACTTTCTCTACTTTCTCTCTCTCTCGCACTTACTATACAGAAATCGTGAGACGGAGAATATCGAATCTCCAGTCTCGCGCCGATCTAAACACTCGCTTTGTTTACAAAACGCACACGCGCCCGGTTCTCTCTTCGTGAGTTACGCCGGCCTTGAGGTTTCCGCTACTCGATATGCTTAATTTTTAGTTAAGTGAGGTACTCGGTCATGATAGAAAATACTAAATTTTCTTACATAATCCCGTATACCCAGTGCTAACTAGTGTAACAATGAGACTCATTTGCTACAAATTAAAAAAAGGAACGGGCGTCAGGTCTTGAACCCGAGCCCCTTCGGCTCCGAAGGCGTTCACGCTGCCACTGCGCTACGCCCGCAATTGGTCGTAGCTGTACTTTTCTGCGTCTTCTGGCTACCGATACGCGCGCCATATGCCAAGTGCCGATTCTTGCGCTGGCCGCGTCGGTACTACAGAGCCCTAAGTGACGGGGATCTGTTCTCATGCAGATCCACCACGTCACACTAGTTAGGCGCCATGTAACGATGCGATCGAGATGAATGGAAACTCGAGGTTGCGCGTAGCGAACTTACCTTCGCGCACAACCGGACCTCCAATACACCTTGTCGACAACTCGTCGATCACCCGATAATCACCGTGTACGTTGATATGGGCTCACTCGTGAGCCCACCTCTGGAAACACGAATTCTATAGATGCAGACGAGTATCGCGGGCTCGTCTGCTTTCCGGACGAGGTAGAGGGGATCCTGGGGTAATACGGGATATCAAAATAACAGTGAGTCGAGAAATAAAGTAAAATCTTATTTTATTCACAAATATACGGTAGCATACAACTATCAAATTACCGATTGTCGCGGGGTATAACACTAACCGGACGGTCGGGGCGTAATCGTGGAAGATCGTTATCCGGACGCGAGATCGAGATGCGGAGAGAGAACGCAGGTTACGCGGGCACGCTATCCCCCTCGAAAGAATCACTTCTAACCTGCACAATCCGTAGAAGGGAGGAAATTCCGCACGTACTTTTAGGGTGGTCCGGTAGCTGCACCACGGTCTTCCTGCTCATCCTTCGCCGAAGATATCCACGTCTTTCTCGTTCTTCGTTCGTCTTTCTGGGAGCACCTCCCTGCTTGGCTACCCAAGAGAGAATGTGATTCCCGCCGATTCTCTCTTGTTCCACCTCCCTTCCGTATCCCGCACGATATATATATATATAAATAGCCCCCCTACACGCTTCGCGCGCAACTCCCTATTTTTAATTTCGAAAAATTTCGTAATTAATTTATTAAAAAATAATGTTTTAAATTGTATTATTTTTTCAATATCATGGACACCTTAGAAATTAACAGATTCACACAACACCTTTAATTTTTTTTTAAATACGATCATAATTTATAAATAAATGTTTTTACCAAAATTTAGTGTAATGAAATCAGAATAAAAATAATAAAAAAAATAGAGACGTATTAAATGTTAACTGTAAATTTTCAACTGTATGAATCTTATATATAAAGTTTTAATTTATAATTTAATAATTATAAAAATTAACTTACCAAAAATAGTAAAGTGCATATACTTACTAAATTGTAGTATTTAGTAACAACTTTTTTTTTTTTTTTTTTTTATTTAACGTCGCTCAATTTATGCTGCCAGGGCTAATCAGCGACGGAGGTGAACGGTGTGTCTGTAAACAAAGCAGATGTAGTTGAAACAGTGGTACATGTATCCATCGGAAGATATCATCGATCACTGTAATTAGTCTAATAATTACAGTTTCCTGTCCTCCCGATGGAACCACCGCGATCCTCTTTACATCCTCGCGTCCCTAACGTTCCCTATAGTTCAGATGCCCGTGCCTCTCATGCACTGACAAGTGCACGGAACGCACGCGCACCCGAACTGGCGTCACATTATAGTGACACGCCGAGCCACTGAGTCGCGGTGTTCGAAAAATGCACATGAAAAAATTTTCAGAGGTACACGTCTGGGATCGAACCCACGACCCTCGGTGTGAGAGTCGGGAGCTCTACCCATGAGCCACCGCGGCTCCTTTTTAAGTAACAACTTATTATTATTTTGCAATATTTTAAACGGATCCAAATAGAACTTCACATCCTAAAATTAATTTATTTAATGACGAAGGATCATCGCCAAAAGTCCTATGTCATTAATATTTTGTACTTTAAGAATAATAAAAACTTTCTTCTTAAATAAATAAATTTTTGTATTAATTTTAAAGAACTATTGTTAACATTTTAGCGGCATAAATCTAAACCTGTTTCTTCCATTTCTCCCCTAATTCATAAATTGCACCCTTTTCAAAATTTGCAATTTAATCCATAATTATATCCAATTTATTTTTTCCTTTAGTTACAGAGCCCATATATTTATTTTGATTATTATAATCAAATTCATTTCTTAAATAACCTTCTGTTTCTAATAAATACATACTTGTTTATTTAAAATACTGTTTTCTATAAATATACATAGTCTACTCACTTGCATATTCATACAATTTTGAAATATTAATTTAAAACATATTTAAATTAAATGCTCCAAAATTAATAGTTTTTAAAAATCTATTCAAATATAATTCGTATTTTATATTGCCACTGTTAAAATTTGAATTTTCTTTTGCCATTACTGTTTATAATAGAATTATCTTAAAAATGCAAAAATTGACGTATTTCATTTTTAACCCATTGTATATATCACTTATGTATATTAGGAAAAGTGTATGTTATACTTGATTAATATTTATTTTATCTTCGAAAAATTTTGTATCGTTATTTAAAGCATTACATTCAATTTTAGGTCCGTTATTATTATTGAGGACACATTTAAAGCTTTTATGAGTTTTATTTTATCAGGAATGAGTAAACTAATACACATTCTTTCAAGTTATTGTCACGTCCAGACTTGTACCAACCACTATAAAAAATGTTACAAGAAGGCAAATGGTTAATAAACCATTCGCGTTCCTTTCGCTCTTGTTTGACTAGGACTAGCCTTACGTCTACGGGAGTAGCGAGCGAAGTTATTTTGAGAGTAGAGATGTAGGATATAATGTGGGATAAATAAAATAATATATGTTTTATTTCGTATTAATCATGCATTATATATTTAAATATGTTAACATCATAATATGCTGTTTTCCTTTAAATGAACACGTGTAACTAAATTCTGATAGCTTTTTAATAGGCAAAAACACATAAAATTACACTAATTTATTACCAATTGCATAAAATTATTTAAGTTAAATGACGATTTTAATTTTGATTAAATAAACAATTATACGGCGAACAAGTTAACGCAAGGTTATTTTATTATAAACATTAATAATTAATAATCGAAATAAGAATTATTATGAATAAATGCAGATTAAATTAAAAATTGTTGTCGTTGAAAACATGAATTATTGTTAATAAATTGCAATTCAAACCGTGAATATTGCAAATAAAATGCAATGCAAATAATAATTATTATAAATAAATTGCAGCATCAAATAATAATTGTTGTAAGAGAAAACGGTTGGTTCAGCAATTGAAATAACATAAAATATCAGGTTTGCCTTTACGAATAATACACACGTATAGATAGCCGAAAAGAATATACCTTAAGTACCCAAATATCTCTCTATAATATATAAATATTTCGCCGCCGCCGCCGCCGCTGCCGCCGCCGTGTCTAAGAATTCAGAATTCAACATATATATATATATATATATATGTTTTATATATATTGTAACGAATCAATGTAATATTTGATTACATTACATTCTCTCTCTCTGTCTAGCCTGTGTATTAATCTTTACAGATGTTACAGGTCGACGTTCGACGATTTTCGGCGATTTTCGCGGACCTTCGTAAAGGTAAAAGTAGGGAAAGAGAGAGAGAGATTTCGGTTCGTAAGTGCGAGAGCACTTAGACTAAACTCAACCGTCGAGAGATTAAACTCAACCGTGGAGCGACTAATCTCAACCGCCGAGAGATTAAAAGTCAACCGTGTGATTAATTGCCACTGACGTGAGAAACCTTGCGATTTGTTTTCTCCATATTTTGATCGCCCTGTGCTTGTGATCCTGGTGCTGTGCTGGTGATCCAGTGAAGTTGCAATAGTTTGTTTGGCGACGACGCAGCCCAGGAAGCTAAAGAGTAGCGACTACGCAGACTTCACCTGGTTGTTTGACCATCGATCGCGTCTCAAGCACTGTAAGTGCCAGTCTTGTAGTCTCTCTCTCTCTCTTTCTCTCTTTATTTATCTCGCGTGTATACTGACCTGCGTTTCGCGCGCTGCGACGCGCCTGTATTATTGTTTTTCCCGAATACATTTATTTCTGTTATTAATTAAATACTGCATTGTTGTTTATTTAATTGTTTACCCTCTTTTTCTCGCGTTTCGCTAAATAAAGATTACCGCCGCCTCCGCCTATACGGCTTATTATAGTCGTATTATTACTGAGCGGCTGATCGCGTAAATGAGACTATTATTTTAACGGTTCTGAATTATTATTATCTTATTTATTGTTATTAAAAATAGCAAAACCGTTACAATATATCATATATATGTTATATATATGTTATATATATATGTCATATATATGTTATATATATGTGTCATATATATGTTATATATATGTCATATATATGTTATATATATATGTCATATATACAAGTGTGTATGTGTGTGCGTGAGCGTGCGTGCGTGTGTGTGTGTGTGTGTGTGTGTGCGTGCGTGCGTGCGTGCATATGTGTGTGCGTGTGTGTGTGTACGTGTTATTTGTTTTTTCAAGAATAGATAATATATGTATTTTTTCCGTGCGCAAAAAAAAAGTTGTGAATATAACTTGAAAGAATGTGTATTAGTTTACTTATTCCTGATAAAACTCATAAAATAAAAACGGACCTAAAATTTAATGTAATGTTTTTAAAAATATGCACAATTTTTCGAAGATAAAATAAATATTAATCAAGTATAACATACACTTTTCCAAACATCTATATGTGAAATATACAATATATTAAAAATTAAATATATTAATTATTGCATTTTTAAGATAATTCTATTATAAACAGTAATGGCAAAAGAAAATTCAAATTTTAACAGTGGCAATATGAAATACGAATTACATTTCAAAAGTTTTTCGAAAATTATTATTTTAGTAGTATTTAATTTAAATATTATTCAAATCAAATTTAAAAATTGTGTGGATATATAAGTGAGTAGATTACGTATATTTATATAAAACAATATTTTAAATAAACAAGTATGTATTTATTAGATACAAAAGGTTATTTAAGGAATGCCTTTGTTTATAATAATTAAAATAAATATATGGGCTCTGTAACTAAAGGGAAAAATAAATTGGATATAATTTAAAACACGTTCACTGGGGATCAGGGTGAACGGCTCCCATATCATAAAATAACAACACTTTTAATTTAGCTAGAAACTTTAATATAAGTAAAATAATAATAATACACAAAATCAATGAACAAGTTAGTCACGGTCGCCAGTCGCGTTCACGCGGCAAAATTTATATCTTTTATTCTACGCGATTACCGCACACACACGCACAATCACAGCTTGACGGGAAGCTGGAAACAGGCAGTTAGGCAGGAACTCTCACCTGCAGATGCTCGACTTAAACAATTAATTAAAATATAATCACTCTCGGAAATAATTAATTATGCGAGGTAAAACTACACGTCTCGTTCGACGGCCCGACTCGGAATCACCGAGTTCGTCTCGATATACCGATCAGCGAGTCCGCGCGCATGCGCCACGCGCAACAGTTGGTTCTCGTTCGCTCGACTCGGCCGATCCGGCGTGCGTGTCTTGTTTATGTACAGTGAACACCTCCGTCCCCGTGCACCGTCTCAACTGCTGGATACGAACAACCCGGAGTCGCTTCTACAGGAACAACGTCCATAAACGGTAAATTACTCTCGTTCCATACAATACCCTGTATTAATGTTAGTTCGTCCGAGTCTGTATATTTGTTTCAGGTACGGCATGCGGGAACGACGACATCAACACTGTATGCAGATTTCCTCAGCTACTTCTTCTCACCAGGTTCCGGAGATGCCTGTTCTCAAGTCAATATCTAGCTGGATTGTCCGAGGTAATGTATAAATAGCGTCGTTTCTTCTTTTAACATTAATCTCTGGTGGAAGTAATTTCCTAACCTCAACTCACCTCTCCTTCTCCTTACCTGCAACTAGGTTTTGACAACCTACTGCTTTCCTCAATTCTTATTTTATATTCAGTATGATTTATTTAATACTGTTGCAGGTACTCGAAGGAGGTTTTGTCCCAACGAAGGATCATTACTTCTTGGAGGAGGCTGGATGTTTACTGGTTGTCGACGCTGTCCAATATTACATGTGCTACCTCTACTGCCACTTTCCACGATCACCTTCTCCAGGACGTAAGGAACAAGATTTATAGTAGGACCTCACTCAACTACTTCAAGAGTCAACTTCAACTACCGGATAATTATTTACAGGACTGTTATAAGGATAGTGATTGTGTGCTTGTGTGTTTATGCGTATCTTGCTGGAGTGCGTACTCCTTCCTCACGGTCTAGCCTATCTGGATTCCGAGTGAGCCTTATAATTAATTCCTATAAGCTACGGGGCTTTGGAATATTAAATATATAATATAAATATAACTTAAACATGTGACATGCATTTAAAACTGCCATGTCACAAATTATGGATTAAAACGCAAATTTTGAAAGAGGGTGCAAATTACGAATTACGGTAGAAATGGAAGAAACAGGTTTTTATTTATATACCGCTAACATATTATAAATAATTCTTTAAAACTAATACAAAAATTAATTTAATTAAGAAGAAAGTTTTATTACTCTAAAAGTACAAAATATTAATGACATGTAGAACTCTTGGCGATGACTTCAATAAATTAATTTTAGGAGGTAAAGTTCTATTTAGATCCGTTTAAAATAATCTACAATTTTAATAGGTTTTTACTAAATACTACAATTAAGTATATGCACTTTACTATTTTTGGTAAGTTAATTGTTCATTACCATACATATGGGGTATTCCACGTGAAGTGGTCCGATCAAAATTTTAAAATGCACCAAATTTTGGGTACACATTGCAAATGTTTTTCAGAATACAGAAAAAAATTTTTAGGTACTGGTATTTATTAGCTCAAAAGTTATTCTAACCTCAAGAAGTGAACTTTTTCCAGTTTTTTTCAACAACAGCTGGGTTCATCGCTATTTAACCCAAAATCTATCAACTTTTACTATACAACATTATATGTAACATTCGTTGCTAATTATGTGTAGAATTTATTCTTCTGGATTAGAATTTCTAATCTCAAGGTCAATATTACTTAAACTACATGTCAATATTCAACTTAAAAAAAAGTGTAAGTGCGCCACAATTGATTTTTTTATCCAAAAGTCTAAAAGAAAGCTTGGAGTAATACCTTTCAAATGGTCTGTAGCATTTTTATGGCCTTTAATTCTGTAAAAAGTTATGATAATTTAAAGAAAGACAAAAAATTCACAAAAATTAACATGGTATTTCCCATTTAAATTTTTAAAAAAATATGGTATTTCTCTGGGCCGTGCTGCTCCGCACGCCGACGTGGAGATTGGTGGGGAGAAAACCTCACCCCCACACACTAAATGCACTAGTCTTTCTACATTTTTATCACGTAAAGATATCACGGCGGTTATCAACACATTGTTGTTGCCGTAAGCGCGCGAACTCTATCTCGGTACTCTCAGCTGGGCGCGCACGATTCTCGCCCGTTCGTGTGCGTGCCGTGTTGTATGTCCTCTATCGCGTTGCTTACATGATCGGTAACTCGCTTACCGATATAATATGTATATATATGGGAGATTCCATGTGAAGTGATCCAGTTAAAAAATAGAATTGTGTTTTAATGTATGGAATCAGTAAAAAACTACTTGAATAGAGTGTAACTAAATTTTTAGACCTGAATTTCAATTAGTACCAGAGTTGTAGCCAATCAAAAAATCGAATTTTTTGAAAAAATTGACTTTTCGATAGAGTATCCGTAAAGTACGACTTTACGTACTGTTTTACGGACGTAAAGTGCGACTTTACGAACACGTGTACAGTCTTTACGGACACGTGTACAAAAAAAAATATTGTATTAAAATTGCTAAGAACTTTACGGATACTCTCTCGAAAAGTAATTTTCGCGCCTCGGCCGTAAACTTTTTCAGCCTCGCATGTAATGTAGCGGTCATTCGAAACTATCATTTATATTTATTCATTATTTATTCATTAGTAACTATCATTCGACGACACCCGTTATCACGCACAGGCCAATCCTGTCGAGAGGGCCAATCGGACCCTTAAGACAATGGTGGCGTCGTATATCCAGGATAAGCACAGCGACTGGGACGACAAGCTGCCAGAGTTAGTCTTTGCACTAAACACAGCGGTGCAAAGTTCTACTGGATGGAGCCCGGCTATGCTGAACTACGGTCGCCAACCCGAGGCGCCTAGTACAGCTCGTCAAGAACAAGACCGGCTTGCCCGTAAACAGTTTGAGTTCTGTAGACTGCAGAATTGGAACGACAAAATCAAACAGTTGCCAAGACTACACAAGAACGCAAATCGTCAGTCGGCTGCCAGTAAGGCCCGGCAAGCTGAAATCTTCAACTCACGATGAAGGCCAGCGGAATTCGAGGTAGGAGATCTGGTGTGGAAACGCAACCGTATCCTCTCGTCCAGCGCACAAGGTATCTCGGCTAAGCTTGCTCCGAAATACACAGGGCCATATTTGATCATCAGTAGAAAAGGTATGAATACATATGTCATACAAGATGATCAAGGGGACCAAGAGGTATCTCATATAGAGCATCTGAAGAAATACGTACTCGAAAATGATGTTGAGTCGACTGAAGAGGATCAACTTGAGCAACCTCAACCGCCGAGGGATCAACAGGCGACGTTCGACCCGCCTGTAGCGAGCGAATGCTCCCCTGCGTGGGAGAATAATCCGAGCGAGTCTCCTGGCGAGGGAACTCGGTGCAATCCGCGCAAGACGTCGCGTACGTCTTTAGATAGGTCCCGCGTTACCAGACGACCGCGTGGTCGTCCTCGGAAAGCAACCGCGACCGTAAAGCGCCGATCACCCATAGGGTGGTCTGCCAATGCAGATTCTGAACCAGTTCCTTCGAGACGAGGACGAGGGCGTCACCAGGCTCACGACCGAAGCGGACGTAAAGCGCCAGCAGCGGCCGAAGGCTGAGCCAGCCTTCAAAGAGGCTGCCTTTGAATACAGGTTAACCTGTAGCCCCAGCCTTCATCGAGCGGAACGGGAGGTTCTGACGAACCTAGTTGTCCGCTTTGCCGCTGCAAGGAGATCAAGCGTCTGAAACAGTATCCTCGCATCCTGATAAACCTGATCAAGAGCAACTTGTTAACCCTCTTTCCCGTTCCTTGAGGAAAAGAGTCCAATACAGAGTATGCGGAATCTGGAAGAAGGGTATAACGGTAAGCGAGTTACCGATCAGGTAAGCAACGCGAAAGAGGATATACAGCGCGGCGCGCGCACGAACGCGCGAGAATCGTGCGCGTCCAGCTGAGAGTACCGACATAGAGTTCACGCGCACGGCAACAACAATGTGTTGATAACCGCCGTGACATCTTTACGTGATGAAAAGTGTAGAAAGACTGGTGCATTTAGTGTGTGGGTATGAGGTTTTCTCCCCACCAATCTCCACGTCGGCGTGGGAACAGCACGGCCTAGAGAAAGGGAAAACGAAGGAAACCAAGAGTCGACCGCCTTCCCGACCGTTGGAGTGAGAGAGAGAGATAATTACAAGGCCGACCTATCTCTCCGTTGCCCAGTCTTTTCCCGCCGAGGCGAGATTTCAGATTCGCGGTAAGTACTGCACCACGTTCAGGCCCGCGTGTCTGTTTACTATTTCGTGTCCCGATTTACCTGGTACGGTTCAGGTGAGGAAGCGTTCCTCCTTTCCCCCTCGCGTGACAAATCCCGCCCGGGTAGACAGGTCGGTGGTTCGCGGGAGCCACTTCACGAGAGAAAGCGCGCGTGACGTAGGAAGCTTCTACGTCAGAGCTCTTTACGTCAGAGATACATACATCACACGGTGTGACGTATGCCATCAGGTTAAGCAGCCGATCATTCCCGGATCGGTTGCTTGTAACTCGTTAGTTAATAGGTTTGAACTACTTGTTTTCGCGCTGACCTCGCGGGTAGTCATCGGTACGACTCCCCGTAAATTGTTAATGTTGATTTGTTGTTAATTTATTAATATTTAATTGTTTATCTAATAAATCGACTCGGCGAGACAATCTTTCTCGCCGATTAACGTAAAATATCGATTATTGATAGTGTTTTACCGGTTACTGTCCTATCCTACGAATACCGCCCTCTCCGGTGTTTATCCAAGTTGACAATTTTAGGCATAGGGCCCAACACACGGTATCTAAGTCAAACGAGGTGTTTGACGTTGTTAACGGCATTGCACGGGAATCAAAGTGATTCCCGGCCGTATCGTGGGACTGCACAGTTAAGGTTGGTAAGTTGGGACAAATTGGGCCTAACCGGGGGCCTTACATTTCCCCAGTACCCACCCCGTTACAATATATATATGGAAGATTCCATGTGAAGTGATCCAGTTAAAAAATATAATTTTGTTTTAATGTATGGAATCAGTAAAAAGCTACTTGAATAGAGTGTAGCTAAATTTTTAGACCTGAATTTCAATTAGTACCAGAGTTGTAGCCAATCAAAAAATCGGATTTTTTGAAAAAATTGACTTTTTGGCCATGTTTATCACTGAATAACTCAAAATCTAACTTTTTTTTTTTATTATTTTAACGTCGCTCTTTTTATGCTCCCAAACCGGTGCTAATCAGCGACGGAGGTCATACGATGTCTTGGTGAAGAAAGCACTTGTTGAAAATACATTCCCCAGAGGTGCTTGTATCAATCGGCCGGGGCCGGGAATCGAACCTGGGACCTCCATATTACAAGCCCGACGCCCTACCGACCGAGCCATTGCAGGCCTCCAACTTTTTTTTTTTTTCTTATATACATTAAATTTGAAAAAGTTTATAAATTTCAAAAAGAATCAGTTCAATATTTCATTTATTTTATTTTAAAACTTTGAATATAGTTATAATCAATAAAAACCTTTATAGTAAAAAAAGGGTTGTACGATCAAAAATATTTTTTCCATCGAAAAATCTAATTCATCGATGATTATTTACCTTCAAAATAATGCAAAGTTTGAGTGTGGCAGAGCATTTTAGACATAGTTATGGTGCTTTTAGTCAAATTTCATAAAAAAAGAGAGCGAATGCATTTTATGAAGAAAACAGACTAACTGTATACTTGCATTCAAACAATATGGCACTATTATTCCTCAATATTACTAAAATATACTATTTATTGTTAGCTACTGATACTTTTATTTAGTTGTTATTTAAGTCTGATACTTTTAGTTATACCTGTTATTTAATTGGATAAATACCTGAAACTTTTTATAATTCCAATAAATCCATTCTTCTTGAAATTAATAAACTTTTTCAAATTTAATGTATATCAGAAAAAATTGTTAGATTTTGAGTTATTAAGTGAAAACATGGCCCAAAACTCAATCTTTTCAAAAAATTCGATTTTTTGATTGGCTATAACTCTGGTACTAATTGAAATTCAGGTCTAAAAATTTAGCTACACTCTATTCAAGTAGTTTTTTACTGATTCCATACATTAAAACAAAATTCAATTTTTTAACTGGATCACTTCACATGGAGTCTCCCATATATATATCTATACTAATTTGGCTTCGCCCCCCAGCGCGCTTCGCGCGCCAACCCCCTATTTTTAATATCGAAGAAGGTTTTTCGTAATTAATTTAGTTAAAATAATGTTTTAAATTGTATTATTTTTTCACTACCATGGACACCTTAAAAATTAAACAGATTCACACAACACCTTAGAGGTACTGCTATAGTGCTTTGGGTTTTATACCAAAAATTTAATTTTTTTTTATATACGAGTATAATTTATAAATAAAAGTTTCTACCAAAATTTAGTATAATGAAATCAGAATAAAAATAATAAAAAAATAGACACATATTGAATGTTAACTGTAAATTTTAGACTATATGAATTCCTATAAAGCTTAAATTTATATTTTAATAATTATAAATGTTAATGAAAAATTAACTTACCAAAAATAGTAAAGTGCATATACTTACTAAATTGTAGTATTTAGTAATTACTTATTAAAATTTTGGTATATTTTAAACGGATCTAAATAGAACTTCACCTCCTAAAATTAATTTATTTATTGACGAAGGATCATCGCCAAAAGTTCTATGTCATTAATATTTTGTATTTTAATGGTAATAAAACTTGCTTCTTAAATAAATAAATTCATGTATTAATTTTAAAGAACTATTGATAACATTTTAGCGGCATATAAATCAAAACCTGTTTCTTCCATTTCTCCCGTAATTCGTCATTTGCACCCTCTTTCAAAGTTTGCGTTTTAATCCATAATTATATCCAATATATTTTTTCCTTTAGTTACAGAGCCCATATATTTATCTTGATTATTATAATCAAATTCATTCCTTAAAAACCTTCTGTTTCTAATAAATACATACTTGTTTATTTGAAATATTGTTTTCTATAAATATATATCCATACAATTTTGAAATAGTAATTTAAAAAATATTTAAATTAAATGCTCCTAAATTAATAGTTTTTGAAAATTTTTTCAAATGTAATTCATGTTTTATATTGCCACTGTTAAAATTTGAATTTTCTTTTGCCATTATTGTTTATAATAGAATTATCTTAAAAATGCAATAATTAATGTATTTATTTTTTAACTTATTGTATATATTATATTGATGTTTAGAAAAGTGTATGATTTTCTTGATTAATATTTAGTTTATCTTCAAATAATTTTGCATCTACACTTAAAGCATTAAATTTTGGATCCGTTATTATCATTGAGTACACGTTTAAAAATTTTATGAGTTTTATCATCAGGAATGCGTAAACTAATACACATTCTGTCAAGTTACACTCATAACTTTTTTTTTGCGCACGGAAAAAATACATATATTATGCATTCTTGAATAAATAATTTTGAAGTATTAAATAAATATTCCGCCGCGCACACACGTACACACACACAAACACACACACACTCACACACACACACACACACACACATACACACTCACACACAAACACACACATACACACACGCACGCACTCACGCTCACACACATACACACACACTCACACACACACATGCACACGATCATTTTATAGAAGGATAAGGTGGATTATCGGAACATTAATATGTCTTTAGAAGGAACCGTTCGACCCTGGACGCAGTTAGCCTCGTGATTGACACGGTGCAAGCAGCTATACAAGGGAAAAGATGGAAAGGAGGTACAAAAAAGTACTGCGCTATAGTCACATTGGATGTCAAAAATGCATTCAATTCGGCTAAATGGAGTGAAATACACGAGTCTCTCCAGAAACAGGACGTGCCGTTGTACATAAGGAGGATGTTGGCAGACTATCTGAAGGATAGAGTATTATACTACGAAACTGAGGACGGTATCAAGACCTATGAAATTACAGAAGGAGTGCCCCAAGGGCCAGTACTTGGCCCCTCCTGTTGGAACATCATGTACGACGGGGTACTAAAGTTGCTTCTACCTGAAGGAGCAAAAGTCGTTGGATTCGCAGACGACATTGCAGTACTAGTAGTAGCAAAACACAAAGAGGAAGTGACAGAAATAGGCGATCCGTATAATACACGAATGGTTAACGGAGACGGGCCTAGAATTAGCTAGTCGTAAAACGGAAGTTATTCTAATTTCTAGTGGATGGACACGAGATTATCTCTCAACCAACCATCAAGTACTTAGGCATTACCATCGATGCAAGACTAAGTTTCAAACAACACCTGAAAATAGTCAGCGATAAGTTGGCGCTGCATTATCACGATTGATGCCAAATGTAGGAGGGCCAACTCAGAAGCGAAGGTTACTCTTAGCCAGTGTAACCACATCGATCATGCTATACGGGGCCCCAACATGGGCAGATGCGATGCGAGTAAAATCGTATGCACGTATACTGACTACCGTGTACAGACGAAGTGCACTCAGAGTGGTGTCCGCTTATCGTACAGTATCGGACGACGCGGTGTGCATCATAGCAGGTATGCCGCCGATCGACTTACTAGCGGTTGAACGGAAAGAAGCATTCCAAGCTAAAAGAAGAACGAAGGACAAAAACCAGAAGGAGATCTGGGATGAAGAAAGAAAGAAGACAATGACCAATTGGCAAAGAAGATGGGATGCTAGTGACAAGGGGCGATGGACATATCGCCTCATTCCAAAAATAGACGACTGGATTGGAAGAAGATACGGGGAAGTAAATTACTACCTCACGCAATTTTTAACTGGGCACGGATGCTTTCGGGCTTATCTATACCGGTTTAAATTGAACGACAGTCCGAACTGTCCTGCATGTTCGGATGAAAAGGAGGATGCGGAGCATGTTTTCTGTAACTGCTTGCGATACCAACAGGAGCGAGAAGAACTCGAGAGTTATTTGCAAACGAGAGTAACTTCCGAGTCCATTACGACGACTATGCTGACCTCAGAGAATGGATGGTGCGCTGTAAGTAACTATGCAGCGTGCATACTCAAAAAGGTTAGAAATGCCGAGGAAGAAAGAAGACGATAGATTCGGCAAGAAGCTGACGACCGGACGATGCAGTAAGAAGTAAAGGATAGAACATAAACGGATTATGCTGATTCTGAACACAGACAGCAAACGAAGATTATGGAAATGACGACGACATCAATTGGAGACAGGCGAAAGCCATGTGCCGCCCGCGAAGCATTGCTTGACGGTGGTACCGCGGGGACTAGGCATAGACGACGGAAGATGGTGCCTTACTAAGGGTCGGTAAAGGCACAAGGGGTGTACCAGTAGCTACCAGTGTAAACCCTGGCAGTGACTGGTTAGGTTTAGTCGGTAGGAATCCGACATCCCACTGTTATTGGGGATGGGACTGTTCCGACAGCCTCATCAACAATCCAGTGATATCTATGCAAGATTTACCTTATATCCTTTCCAACAAAGGAAAAACACACACACACACACCCACACACACACATGCACGCACCCACACACACACACACACACACACACACACACACACACACACACACACTTATATATATATATATATATATATATAACATGTATATGACATATATATATACATATAACATATATATATATGTTGAATTCTGAATTCTTAGACACGACGGCGGCGGCGGCGAAATATTTATATATTATAGAGAGATATATATAAATATAAAATGTATAGACGGAAATGACAGTCTCCATCCTGTTAAACGCAGAGAGAAAATTATTGTATGAAATATTTGAGTATAACATATTAGTAATTTATTTACAAATATATAATAAACAAATATTTTGTACAGGGGTAACTATTATTTTTATTTCAAGATAGAGCAAGAAAGTAATATTAGCATGCTGGTATTAAATTTATCATCGAAAAACGTAGTACTTTATATAAAACTTTATCATGGTTTATACAGTAATGAATATATAACATATATATTACATATATATATATATATATAGATGTTGAATTCTGAATTCTTAGACACGGCGGCGGCGAAATATTTATATACTATATATATATATATATATATATACCTTAGAAATTAAACCGATTCACACAACACCTTGAAGGTACTGTTATAATGCATTGTGTTTTATACCAAAAATTTAATTTTTTTTTAAATACGATTATAATTTATAAATAAAAGTTTTTACCAAAATTTAGTATAATGAAATCAGAATAATAGTAATAAAAAAAATAAAGACATTAAATGTTAACTGTAAATTTTAAACTATATGAATTCCTATAAAGCTTAAATTTATATTTTAATAATTATAAATGTTAATGAAAAATTAACTTACCAAAAATAGTAAAGTGCATATACTTACTAAATTGTAGTATTTAGTAACTACTTATGAAAATTTTGGAATATTTTAAACGGATCTAAATAGGACTTCACCTCCTAAAATTAATTTATTTAATGACGAAGGATCATCGCCAAAAGTTCTATGGCATTAATATTTTGAACTTTTAGAGTAATTGTTGGAATAAAACAGGAGAGGAAGAGCTTGGCTTCAATGATAAACTCACCGGTTCTATTATGAAATAATAAACTCTTTTATTTCTTATATATTAATACGTATGTACACTGGGGGAGGCCTTGGTACATCCGACCGGGTCGGGATCTGTGGCTCGAGTGCAGTAGCGGGAGAAACCGATGTCGCCGCGCCGCCGCTTGCGTCGCTTCCTCCGGGGTCCTCCCCACTCCTCGTTACTCAGTCGGTAACGACAGAGAGAGAGAGAGAGAGAGAGAGAGAGACTATCACGTCTTATTTCCAACACTCCCTCCCGTGGTTGTCTTGATCTCTTCTAGCTTCAATTTCTAAGTTGAAATTCTAACTTCTTATCCAGCTATATCTAGCTCCAACTTATCTGCTCCATCTAGCTTTTATTTTCTGTAACGAAACATCAATCAATTAATTTTCTAAAAAACAATTCAGAATTTTTCTAGCTAATTTAACATGCAAATCATGAGCCAATGGCTTTGTGAATATATCCGCTATTTGCTCCTTTGAAGCTATCCATTTAATTTCAATTAGGTTCCTGTCAACGCATTCTCTAACATAGTGCTCTCTAACTTCTGTCATATGCCTGAGTTTATTGCTACAACTAAATTTTGTGCTTTGTATGGCAGCCATATTATCACACCATAGAGTCACGGGCGCAAACGAGTTTTCTAACATTAAATAAATCGAGCATTGTAGAGATACTATCTCTTGGCACGCTTCACTCATGGCAACATACTCTGCTTGACATGTTGATAGGGAGACGTACGCTTGTTTGTGTGTCTCCAGGATATAGTATCACCGAATAACTTTATCACATATCCACAGGTAGTTAAACTACCTCTACAATCAGCGAAACTAGCATCAGAATAAGCTTGTAAATCGTTCAGCTTCCCTTCGAACTTTAAACCTAAACTCTTACAAGGGAAGTACATAACCTCCGAGAAACGGATCTCATTCTAACTTTGGTATGTCTTTTATAATATAAAAATATGAAGAAAGCCATGTTATCTCTTGCCAATGGCCACTTTTACGGAAGTTATTCGACATTCAATAATAATAGCAGTAAAAATTACTTCCAATTCGGTCGCTTATAACTCGGAAACAAATAAAGATAAACAATCAAACCAGAAACCAGAAAAAAGTTGAGTTCAAGTAGATATGGTTTGAAAAAAAGAAGCTCAAATTGCTTAATTTGAAGCAAAGTTATGAAGAAAATAAGAAATTGAAGATTATTAGGCCAAAAGAAACAATAAATTTTTCATATTAAATTTTGGTTAAAATTTCTTCAATTTTTTATTTTCTTCATAACTTTGCTTCAAATTAAGCAATTTGAGCTTCTTTTTTTTTAAACCATATCTACTTGAATTCAACTTTTTTCTGGTTTCTGGTTCGATTGTTTATCTTTATTTGTTTCCGAGTTATAAGCGATCGAATTGGAAGTAATTTTTACTGCTATTATTATTGGATGTCGAATAACTTCCGTAAAAGTGGCCATTGGCAAGAGATAACTTGGCTTTCTTCATATTTTTATATTATAAAAGACATACCAAAGTTAGGATGAGATCCGTTTCCCGGAGGTCATGTACTTCCCTTGTTAGTATATTTTAAATATCTACATAATCGTTTTACCATTTTCCATTCATCATCAGTCGGATTTATTTGATGTCGACTCAATACATTTACCGCGTATGAAATGTCTGGTCTAACTGTGTTAGCTAGGTATAATAAAGTTCCAACTATTTCCCTATATGACGAATTTCCCTTATTGATAGTTGACTCTAGACTAGCCTTTTCATCACTTTCTTCTCTATCTCTTCTAGCTTGATTCGCGACTTGATTAGTAACCATAGGAGTTCTTTGAGGGTGCATTTCACTGTAACGAATCTTTGTAACATTTTCTCTATATAGTTTTCTAGCTTTAATATCGTTACTTTGTTCTTTCTATGTCGGACTATCTCAATACCTAAAAATGTTTTCGGTTCTCCTAAATCTGTCATTTCAAATTCTAACTGAAGTTTTGTTTTAATCTCTTCTAGCTTCATCGAATCATTACTAGCTATCAACATGTCATCGACATATATTATTAAGATTAATAATTTATTTTCATTTCTCCAAGTAAACAGACATGGTTCCCTTTCGTGCGATTTTAATCTTAACTTTATTGCCACCTCTGTAAACTTTTCATTCCATCGTTTGGGACTTATCTTCAGTCCATACAGGGCTTTATTGATTTTACAAACTTTAACTTTTCTATCAATTTCGGAACATTCTATACCTTCTGGTATCTCCATGTAAATTTCATTATCAATTGTCCCATTTAAAAATACTGTCTTTACATCTAGCTGGCAAACGTTTAAATCTAGCTTATTAATAATTGCAAAGGCTGATCTAATAATCTGCAATCGCGAAACAGGTCCATATGTCTCGTTTAGATCATAATAATTCTTATCCTTAAATCCGCGAATAACTAATCTAGCTTTATATTTACATTCATTCCGTTCTAGCATTTTCCTTTTTAGAACCCATTTGGAGTCAATTATATTTGCTTTGCTTCCATCTATCGAATACTTTGGTCGATCTACTAAAGTCCAAACATTATTATTTTTCATCGATTCTAGCTCACTATCAATTGCCTTTTTCCATTCTAACTTATTGTTTGCTGACATAGCTTCTTTATACGAAGTTGGCTCTTTTCTTATGATAGCTAATAGAGATTGACAATTTTCTAATTCTAACATATTGATATTTGATTCTATCTGTTGCGTTGTTTCGATTGCTTTAACCGTTTCTAACTCTCCTTTTAGATTTATAGTTTCGACAATTTTCCTAGGACGACCTCTTTTGCGTTTTACTCCCTCCGTTTCTAAAATTTCTTTTTCCTTTTCAAATTCTAAAAACCAACTTTCTTTATTTATTTCCTCTGCCGATTTAGCCCAGTCTTTAATACTAGCTTTGTTGTACTTATCTGCGAATACCAGTTTTTCACAAAATCTAACATCTGCTTTCATAGAATTTACCTTCTTCCGGTTTCAAAAGTAAATATCCCGTATTAGTATATCCTATCATAACTACTCGTTTTCCTAGCTGATCGAACTTCGTTCCAACCTTTCTTTGTATTTTCATATAAGCTATTGAACCAAATCTTTTAAATCTTTCTATATCTATCTTGTAATTGGGGCAGAATTTTTCTAGTGGTATTTCCATATTGTTCGATTTGTGCGGCGTTCTATTATACACGTATACCGCCGTGCCTAAAGCAATATCCCACATATTTTCGGGCAATTGCGTATCGTAAATTAAAGTTCTAACTTTCTTTTGAATCGTCTGGCTGAATCTTTCCGCAACACCATTATGTTCAGGTGTATCCGGAGGGGCTAATTGCAGTTCAGCTCCTAATTTATTTAATATTTCTAGCGTATATCCACCGGTAAATTCTGTTCCTTGATCGCACCTAAGATAACATACTTTTTCATCCGAGCCCAAGATATTTCTAGCGCTTCTAACAAATAATTCTAAACAGTTTCCTGTCTCACTTTTATTTTTTATCGGATATGCCATCGCTAATCTAGCATAATCATCAATAAATACGGATATGAACTGATATCCCTTTGGATGAGTAGCTGGACTGATTGGACCCATTGTATCAGCATGTATAATTTGTAACGGTCTGGTTGCTCTTTGTCTTTGACTATTAAATGGCAATTTATTAAACTTCGAGACGATACAAACTTCACAATCTTGTATTGATTTATCGAACTTTACATTACTTAAATCTTTCTGATTCGGAAACCGTTTCTGAAATGATTTTAGATATTCTAGCGATGCGTGACCAAGTCTAATATGCCATAAAATAGCTTTGTTTTCTGAAATTGTATCTATACTGCAATCTAACTTTGTTGTTTCGTCAGTCAATAGATTATCTATTTGGCTGATCTTTCTATCGTATATAGTATTCTCAAAGTTTGAAGACTGTGACTGAGGAGTTTCACGATCTATGTCTAGCGTATCTACTCTTACGCTTTCCTCATCGTCAACATTGGCATTTTCCTTTTCTAGCTTTCTTTTACTGCCTTGGCTCCTCGTTGTTATGTAAGCGATGACTTTACTATCATTTTCTGGCTGATTTAATTTCTTAATTTTCGATCTATCTATTTCTAACTCAATTATCCAATAAGGTTTTTCATAAATTCCTGTAATGAACGACTCTTTTGTAAATGGATCAAATACGTTGATCTTTTCGTTATCTAGATATATGCCTAGACCCTGATTGACAAGTTTCCTCAAAGAAAGAAGATTTTCGGATAGCTGTTCGGCGCAAATCACATTTTCTAACTCTAGCATTCTATCTTGTGAGGTTATACCACTAACTTGACCTACTCCCTCCGATTTTATAATCGCGTAATCATTTTTGTTAGCACATTTAATATCAATCTTTTTATTATTATCTAGCTTCTTAAAAATCAATTTTGTATTTGACATATGTTCTGCGGCACCGGAATCGGCCAGGAATTTAACTAATATATTATTTTGTGGAATCTCGTTCTCTTCAGGAGTCGAATAATGCAAACTACTATTAGTTGTTAAAAGACCATTGCATTCACCGGGATTACTTTGATTTTTGTTTACTGGTGCTCTTTCTGTAGCTTTTCCTCTGCCTCTCGTCAACCCACGGTTGATTCTAGCATTCCCTTTATCCTGACCCTTACCTCTAGCCAAATCTAATCTAGGTCGTTTCTTTGTTATTTGTTCGAGTTCGGGGCTTTGTCTTTTATTCGTTAAAAATCTAGCTCCTCGAATTAACCCTCGTTTAGTACAAAACTGTCTAACATACCTTGGTCTAGCTTGGATTCCCATCTCTTCTAGCTGTCTGTCCGAGTATGGGCAGGTCGTGCTAACGTGTCCTTCGTATCGACGACATCTGTAGCACATTCTGCCTTCTCTCGTGCAATCTCTAGCTGCATGTCCTTTGTTGCCACACACGTAGCATGCCTCCTTTTGACTGCTCGTAGCATGTTGAGCAGTTGCCGATTTCGAATTTTCTCCTCTAGCTGCTTCCTGTTCAACAATATAGGTTTTTAATTGTTCGACCGAAAGGGGTCGCTGATGCGTATTTTTATTGAAAAATTCAGCATCTCTAACTTTGGGTACGTTTATTACTATTGCATCGTAAAATGCATCTCTAATTTCCGTTTCCGTTAAATTTGGTACATTTGTCAAATTATTGTACTGTCTAACTATTTTGTCGAACTTATCCCAAAATACCGAAGCAGTTTCTTTATTAGGTTGATATCTTAAATTATGCAATTGTTTTCTCAAATACCCGGATGTCACATTGGATTCACTAGCTTTAAGACTTTTAATTTTATCTAACAATTCAACTGGATTATGAATGTGCGCGAGTTTTGAATGATACGATTGGTCGATTCTGTTTATAATTATGTTTCTAACTCTGAACTTTTCTTTTTCCAACGTATTGTCATCTATCCCGTCTCTAGCTTTTTGTCGAGGATCTATAACGTAAAGCAAATCACAAACGCGCAGTTCGGACGTCAGATAGTCCAAGAACTGTTCTAAACTTGAACCATTTGTTAATTTGTACTCGCGCCTAATTGTTGTATCTTTATTTACAATTTCGATCTGAATCTTTTCTTTTAAGTTACTTGATCTATTTTCTAGCATATTATTTCTAATTAGTTTGTCAAATTCTTTTCTAACTATTTCTGAAACTAATAATTTGTCTACCTTTTCTCTAGTTGGTTCGATTTCTTCAAATTCCTCCCATTTTGCCCATTTTCCTTCTAGCGTACCAATTCTATCATATATGTGACTTATTCTAGTCACTATGTCGCCGTGGTATATCTTTTGGTCCTTCAAACCAAGTTCATATAGAGTCGGGACTCTATCTTCCAGCGACGCCACTCTAGCTGTTAATTTTTCTAGCATTCCGGTCAAATCTGAAAAATTACAATCTTTATTTATTCCAATTTTATTAACTAAATCTCCCTTATCGGCTGTGTAACATTCTAACTGAGAATTCTCAAGGAGACTTCTCTCTTTCTTGAACCTACTTAGATTATAAACGCACGAGTCTATTCGTTTTATCATTGGGGTTGAGTTACCTTTCATTTTCGTTTCTAACTTATCTAGCTTATCCCCAGACTCGAGCTTAGGTTCCTTTTCTAGCTCAAAATCTAGCTGTGGGTCAGGGTCATTTTTCCCTTCCTTTTCTAGCTCCAGATCATCCTCCTGCTGGCTCAGAGGAGATTGGTTGGCATCACTCGCCTATAGCAGCAGCCGTTTCCTTTCTAACTCTTCACTGACGACACGAATGATCTCGTCACTCAATTGCTCTCGTCCTGTGAAAATACAATGGGAAATTTAGATAGTTGTCCAAAATTTGACCGAACACAAGCCAAACATGAACAACAAGCAAATGCAGAAGCACTGGAACACACAGATTTTCCACATTCACTTAATATCATGAACAGACTGCATAAGAACACATTATACAGAAAATCCATGAGCCAGCTTTAATCTGCGATTTCTGCATGCTTCAAGGAATAATACCAACATATATATATGATTTTTAATTTCGTATCTAACTACTATCTAATTACTCTTACCACTCTAGCTTAAAAATTCATGTTTACCAACTGTATAACGTTTTCCGCCAGACATGGTGAAGACCACTCCTTCCTCCTGGATGTCGAAGACATATGTTTCGTCCGGGTGGTTCTCCGCCAATTGAAGCTCTAAGTCTTGCGTGAGCAAGAACAGCTTCAAGGTCCGTTGGTCTATACATCAAAACCATGTCAAATCCAACTTAAAATATTCAATCATTCCATATATCTAACTTCAATATATTTTCTAACTTGATTCTAATTTTCGAAACTGTATAGTATGTCTAGCTTGTATAGTCATTTATTGACTTTCTAGTAATGCGCATTGCCAAACTTTCAATTTCGAAGCATTTATCCGTATCAAACGATGTGCGGGTCTCGCATGTGCATTATTGCATGTGCCACGTAGCAACTGCAAATATCAAGCGGTGTGAATGTCGATCGATCGATAGTTCGCGCGCGCCGGTCGAACGAGCATGCTCTCCAGTCGCGAGTTTCCCCCACTCTGCGCGGTCGAGCAACACGGCGAGAAACGGCGCGCTTCCCTGGCGCTCCCGCGCAAACCCGGCGTTCCCGCTCAGGCCCGGCGGCCATCTTGGCTTCCTTGCGTCTACCGATTTCTCAGAACCGTCTAATCAAAAACCAATTTCGTGCACTTTTTGCGAAAACCCGGCACTCGAACGACACGTAAACGCTCAAAATTTTAAACTAGCTTCAAATTTACATAACTCTGGATCGAGCATTTTCAATTAAATTTAATCTCAAACTAACAGAATTTAATTTCAAACTAACTGAATTTAACATGTAACTAGCCCGCACTTTCGCTCGCTGAGTCACATACCTCTAGCATTTGCCGACTTGCGGAGGTCTTCTATCTCGTCCGCCATCTTTCTTTCTAGCTGCTGTATATTCCTCTACCTGATCCCGGTCGATCCTTTAGCTTTCTTTCTCCTAGCTAAATTTCCTTTGTGGTGGTTGACTGGGTGACCGTAGCTCCGACTGATCTCCCTTTCTAGCTTCTTTCTAGCACAACACCAACAAACTTTATACCACACTATTCTCACAAGCACTCGCGATCGCGAAGAAGGGATTTCTAACAAAATAACAAAGCCAAACTATTCCTCCCAAACCAGCGCGCAGTGGAAGTGTGCTGGGCCCATAACCTGTTGGAATAAAACAGGAGAGGAAGGGCTTGGCTTCAATGATAAACTCACCGGTTCTATTATGAAATAATAAACTCTTTTATTTCTTATATATTAATACGTATGTACACTGGGGGAGGCCTTGGTACATCCGACCGGGTCGGGATCCGTGGCTCGAGTGTAGTAGCGGGAGAAACCGATCTCGCCGCGCCGCCGCTTGCGTCGCTTCCTCCGGGGTCCTCCCCACTCCTCGTTACTCAGTCAGTAACGACAGAGAGAGAGAGCGAGAGAGAGAGAAACTATCACGTCTTATTTCCAACAGTAACAAAACTTTCTTCTTAAATAAATAAATTTTTTTATTAATTTTTATTAATTTTATAGAACTATTTATATAATTTTAGTGGCATATAAATAAAAACCTGTTTCTTCCATTTCTCCCGTAATTCGTAATTTGCACCCTCTTTCAAAATTTGCGTTTTAATCCATAATTATATCCAATTTATTTTTTCCTTTAGTTACAGAGCCCATATATTTATCTTGATTATTATATTCAAATTCATTATATATACTTCATTAAATAAATATATACTTGTTTATTTAAAATATTGTTTTCTATAAATATACATAATCTACTCACTTATATATCCATACAATTTTGAAATATTAATTTAAAAAATATTTAAATTAAATGCTCCTGAATTAATAGTTTTTGAAAATCTATTCAAATATAATTCGTATTTTATATTGCCACTGTTAAAAGTTGAATTTTCTTTTGCCTATACTGTTTATAATAGAATTATCTTAAAAATGCAATAGTTATACTTGATTAATATTTATTTAATCTTGAAACAATTTTGCATCTGTATTTAAAGCATTACATTGCATTTTAGATCCGTTATTATTATTGAGTATACGTTTAAACATTTTATGAGTTTTATCAAGAATGAGTAAACTAATACACATACTTTTAAGTTATGTTCACAACTGTTTTTTTGCGCAAGGAAAATATACATATATTATGTATTCTTGAAAAAACAATTTTAAAATATATATATATATATATTATATAAATATTCCGCCGCACACACACACACACATACACGCACGCACGCACGCACGCACGCACGCACCCATACACACACACACCCACATACATACATACATATATATACATATATATGGGCTATTTCAAGTCAAGTGGTACGATGAAAATTTTAAATCGCTCCAAAATTTGAGAACAGGCTGGAAACATCTTCCAGAACATACAAAAAAAATTTAAGTTTTAAAAATAATTTGCATAAGAGTTATTCAACCATAAAAAGTGAAAATTTTTCAATTTTTTAGAAAAATTTCTATTTTTAAAGCCATTTATCTCAAAATCTGTTGATTTTTATGAAAAAACATTACAATCAACTTTTGTTTATATTAATCTTTAGAACTTATCTACCCTGGTTGCAATTCTTAAATTTAAAATCTCGAAGAGATAGAACACCCGGACATATTGAATATAAAAAAAAGGCGACCACGCCACAATCGATTTTAATCTAACACCTCTCAAATGTTCACATTTTTCGCGAGTTTTCGAATGGCTTGGATTAGATTATTGGGCAAGACCGCTGGTGTAAGTTATGCCACATAAACCTCATAAAATCACTAATTTTCACGTATTTTAGGACATAACTTACACCAGCGGTGTAATATATAATATATATATATATATATGTGTGTGTGTGTGTGTTAATGAACAATTAACTTACCAAAAATAGTAAAGTGCATATATTTAATTGTAGTATTTAGTAAAAATCTATTAAAATTTTAGATTATTTTAAACGGGTCTAAATAGAACCTTACCTCCTAAAATTAATTTATTTAATGACGAAGGGTCATCGGCAAGAGTTCTATATGTCATTAGTATTTTATACTTTTAGAGTAATAAATAAAACTTTCTTCTTAATTAAATTAATTTTTGTATTAGTTTTAAAGAATTATTGATAACATTTTAGCGGCATATAAATCAAAACCTGTTTCTTCCATTTCTCCCGTAATTCGTCATTTGCACCCTCTTTCAAAGTTTGCGTTTTAATCCATAATTATATCCAATATATTTTTTCCTTTTGTTACAGAGCCCATATATTTATCTTGATTTTTATAATCAAATTCATTCCTTAAAAACCTTTGTTTCTAATAAATACATACTTGTTTATTTAAAATATTGTTCTATATAAATATACGTAATCTACTCACTTATATATCCATACAATTTTTAAATTTTGATTTAAATAATATTTAAATTAAATGCTACTAAATTAATAATTTTCGAAAAACTTTTCAAATGTAATTTGTATTATATTGCCACTGTTAAAATTTGAATTTTCTTTTGCCATTACTGATTATAATAGAATTATCTTAAAAATGCAATAATTAAAGTATTTAATTTATAACTTATTGTACATTTCACATATAGATATTTGGAAAAGTGTATGTTATACATCATTGATATTTATTTTATATTCGAAAAATGGTGCATTTTTTTTAAAAACATTACATTAAATTTTAGGTCCGTTTTTATTTTGAGTTTTATCAAGAATAAGTAAACTAATAGACATTCTTTCAAGTTATAATCACAAAAAAAAAATTGTAAGTGTTAAAAATAGTTTGCCTAAGAGTTATTCCACCATGATAAATGGAAAGTTTTCAATTTTTTAGAAAAATTACTATATTTAGAAGCCATTTATCTCAAAAACTATTGATTTTTTTGAAAAAACGTAATAAACAACTTTTGTTCAAAATAATCTTTAGAACTTATCGACCTGGGTTACAATTGTTAATTTTAAAATCTCGAAGAGATAGAACGCCCAGAAAGATTGAATACCTACACACACACACACACACACACACACACACACACACACACACACACACACACACACACACGCACGCACGCACGCACGCACGCACTCACACACACACACACACACACACACACACACACACACACACACACACGCACGCACGCACGCACGCACGCACGCACACACACACACACACACACACACACACACACACACACACGGGGAGTCTCGCATGGCTCCAGTCATGGTGCATTAAGCATTTCTCCACCTCTTCGGAAAAAAAAAAAAAAAAAAACACACACACACACACACACACACGCACACGCACGCACACACACACTTTTAATATTACATATATATGACATATTCTCTGTGACATCGAAGATGAAAAAAATAAATATTGCTATAACTGTGGGAATATGTTTTAGAGGTATCCAGTAGTTCTCCTGAATTTTTTCAGATTTTTTCTGGGCCATTATTTTAAGTTACTGAGAGTCAAAGTTGACATTTTAGCACTTTTTTGCATTATATGCCCATTTTCATGAATTTTTAGCTCCCAGGGGATGCATTTTTCACTAAAAACATATGGATTCACGTCAAGTGGTACGATTAAAATTTTAAATCACTCAAATTTTGTGAAAAGACTGGAAATATCTTCCAGAAGATAGAAAAAAAATTTGAGGTGTTAAAAATAATTTGCCTAAGAGTTATTCCACCATGAAAAATGGAAATTTTTCAATTTTTTAGAGAAATTATTATTTTCAAAGCCATTTGTCTCAAAATCTATTGATTTTTTTGAAAATACATTATAACCAACTTTTGTTCAAAATAATCTTTAGAACTTATCTACTTGGGTTACAATTCTTAATTTTAAAATCTCGAAGAGATAGAACGCCCGGAAATATTAAATATCAAAAAAAGGCGACCACGCCACAATCGATTTTGATCTAACACCGCTCAAAAGATCACATTTTTGGAGAGCTTTCGAATGGCGGTGGTTAGATTATTGGCCAAGACTGCTGGTGCAAGTTATGCCCTAAAATACATGAAAATTAGTGATTTTATGAGGTTTATGGCGTATATTTAAAAATTTCCATTTTTCATGGTGGAATAACTCTTAGGCAAATTATTTTTAACACCTCAAATTTTTTTTCTATCTTCTGGAAGATATTTCCAGTCTTTTCACATAATTTGGAGTGCTTTAAAAATTTCATCGTACCACTTGACGTGAAATAGCCCATATGTATGACTTCTTTTGTAAAATTTTCCGAACTTTTCATTAAGGGGTCAAGCCTGGGTTAAATGTTATAAATAAATAAACAATTATTATTAGAATAAATTTTTTTTTTTAATTCTTCTCACATGTTAATTTTTTTTACATAATATATATGTATTATACATTATATTTATCAATATAAAAAATGTTTATAATGCATTTTTAATCCTGGTTATTAAACTTATAATGATATTAAAAAATTGATTAATTTTTGCAGTTGCCGTAGGATATTGAAGCATTGAATGCATCTTTTAATGTCTAATAAGGCTTAAAATGTTCATGGAACATATGTTTACAGACTTATGTTTTTCTTTTTCTGAAAAAAAAATTAATAACAATGTATTAAATATAAAAGTTGATAATAATAAGAAAAATAGTGAATGTTATGTACGTATACGTACATAACATTCACCTAAAACTTATCTTTTTGAAAATTGGGCAACATAAGTCCGTAGAAATATATATTTTAAAAGTTTCCCCAAAATTTCAAAGTGATTCATCAACCTGGCTCTGAAATATCCTGCGGCAAGTAAGCTAAAATCATTAAAAAACCATTAATGAGATAAATGCATTTAAAGTTTCACTTATTAGATTTAAAGTTTTACTTATTTTATAATTCTAATACCGTATTCTTCAGGTATTATACAATTTATATATATATAATCTTAATAATATATATATTTAATAGGTTTATAATGCCTTTTTTCTGGTTTTATTAATATAATACTCAGTATATTTTTTTAATATACATGTATTATCTAAAATAACAGAAAATCAACTTCAAAAATCAGTTTCTTTATAAAAAGAGGAATAAAATTTTTTAAAACTACAAGAATACTTTGCTATTATTGAATATTAATGCATGATTATATGGATTTTAAAAAATATTTTGATAAAAAATCATATACTATATTATATATGATTATAATTTTTATTATACATTTTCATTAAACAAATACTGTTTGACAGTTGTGTACAATATCTCTTTCTCTCTCTCTCACATGACAAGTCTTCCATAAGATTATTGATTTTTCGGATAGCCTTGTCACGTGATAGAGAAAGAGAGAGGCATGTATAGTGTTACAGCTGCTAATGGAAGTGTGCACCAGCCACACGTTTGTAGTTCAGTTTTAAGCTATTATAATATCAAGTAGAATTATATATTATATATATTATATTATATAATATCTAAATAAAATAAGTAAAAAAAACAAGTGGTTTATAAAACTGCATGAACAAATTATATCAGATAAGTATTTGCATAACCTTAAATTTATATTTTGTTTATGTCAAGAAATTGATTCTTTGTTTCTCCATTTCAGCATAACCAATGTGTCAACACTTAGATATACAATATTTGCAGAACACAGATAAAATTATAAACAAGTGTTTTGTTATGCTCAGTGTATTTGTGCTTAGTGCGATATTATGTGGTTGAAGTTATTTTATGTGTACTTATTTGTGAAAGTGTTTCAAACCTCCAATATAATTAGTATATTTCATGCCGTAAAGTACCACTCTCTATATTCTTTTGTTTCTTCTTCTGGTCGCAATTCACATGCTCTGCAAAAAGATTGCTTTGGAGGAACGTCAATTACTTTTTTATTCTCATGCAGTATCAACACCTTGAAGAGAATTGAATCCTCGCTTCCTCCAAGAACCATCACCTGATAGACTTATATGGCAATTCTGACTTGTTGAATCATATACTTGCTCTACAGTTGCTTTCATAGACTGTTTACCAACTTCTTTACAAACATTTTTTATCTCTGTATTAATAATGTCATAATTACTGTGACAAACTGGACTCGGCAAATCCATATTTCCACAAAAAGTAACTAAACCAGCATGCCCATGACCAAGAGTTCTCATTGTGTACACTAACGTCTATTTATTTCATAAGCGTTACTTTTTTTCCAACTTTTCTACTTGAATCAATAACAAATACCTTAAAACAGTTTGTACATGTTATTGTTATTTTATTTCCCAAACCTCTCACATCAACTTCAGAAAATTTAACTGTACCATGACAATTCTGACAAACTAAAAATTCTTCTAATGTTGGGAAAAGTAGTGATATATCTATAATTTTATTTTCTGTGCTACTTTCTTCAATGGTATCAGTTTTTAACTTTTTACTTGATCTGGATCAATGTTGATGGAAGTGCATCGTAGTTGGATCTTACTGATGTTGATAATTTTTTTATGAGCAGATGTACCAGGTATTCTATTACTTGAGTCTGGCATTTTTTTTACTGCTCTTTTTTTGTATAAACTTATAATTAATTTCTTAAAACTAATAAAATTTAAAGTTAAAAATATTCTTTTAATTTAAAATCTACTGAGTATTTACTAAAATAATGTAAATACTTTATCAATGCAGACAATATTTACTTCAAATAGAACTGTACGTATTTGTGCAGTATATTAAAAGGAATCATTTAATTATTAACTATTAAATTTGAATCGTATGGTAAAGTAGATTTCTACTTTTTACCAAACTCTACGTTTGATAGTTGCTTCGTTTAATATACTTGTATGTAAACGTCGAAAACCTCGCAAATATTATTTTAGTTAAATTAAAATAAAATGTCTTTTTTTGCAAAAATAATTTTAGAGAAATAATGTCTATTGATGCTTACTTTATTTCAATTATAACTTGCGAAAAAATTTTTTGTTTTTTTTTTCAAATTTTGGGATAATGTTTTATGTAAGAAATACTTTAAAAAAAGTTAATAAAAAAAAAATCGATTTTTTGAGCAGTTAACCCAGGCTTGACCCCTTAAAAATACTTTTAAAGACATAAATGTATGCTGTCACACTCTTGTAAGCCATTTAAACCTTCAATAGTGAAAATCAGCAATTCTGCTCCGAACTCTGGTATCCTAATACTGTCTAAAAGATGTCTTTTTATAGTCAGAAACTGCCTAAAAATTTCCAGAGTGGGTCTAAATCATTAAGATCACTTATGGTCAAAATATCCGGGAAAAGTGCCCGAAATATTAATAGAAATGTATATTTGTTGCCTTATAACGATGAATCTAGTAGCATGATCATTGCAAAAAAATTTATGCACTTACCTTGGAATGGTAGAAAAGTATCTCCACTTGTTTCAGTATTCATCTAATCCCCTGTAAGCTGCTAAAAATACAAATATTATTATAAAATTATAAAAAATTATTTTTTAAACATTTATAATGCTGGATTTTTAGTTTTACATCCCTTACAAGAATTATAATACTAATCTGAATGATTACTATAAAAGTATCAACATTATTATTATTATTATTCAGCAACACATTGTTTAGATTTCACAAACTTGTCACTGTCACGTTATCATATTATTCATTATAATTATATATCCGATTTATTTATATATCTTTTGTATTAAATACGTATCTTCAGTTATTGTAATAATAATATTGATACTTTTATAGTAATCCTTCAAATTAGTATTATAATTCTTGTAAGGGATGTAAAACTAAAAATTCAGCATTATAAATGTTTAAAAATTAATTTTTTACATTTGTATAATAATATTTGTATTTTTAGCAGCTTACAGGGGATTAGATGGATACTGAAACAAGTGAAGATACTTTTCTACCACTCCAGGGTAAGTGCACAAATTTTTTTGCAATGATCATGCTAATAGATTCATCGTTATAAGGCAACAAATATACATTTCTATTAATATTTCGGGTACTTTTCCCGGATATTTTGACCATAAGTGATCTTAATGATTTAGACCCACTCTGGAAATTTTTAGGCAGTTTCTGACTATAAAAATACATCTTTTAGACAGCATTAGGTTACCAGAGTCCGGAGCAGAATTGCTGATTTTCACTATTTAAGGTTTAAATGGCTTACAAGAGTGTGACAGCATACATTTATGTCTTTAAAAGTATTTTTAATGAAAAGTTCGGAAAATTTTACAAAAAAAGTCATACTTATGTTTTTAGTGAAAAATGCATCCCCTGGGAGCTAAAAATTCATGAAAATGGGCATATAATGCAAAAAAAAGCTAAAATGTCAACTTTGACTCTCTGTAACTTAAAATAATGGCCCAGAAAAAATCTGAAAAAATTCAGGAGAACTATTGGATATCTCTAAAACATATTCCCACAGTTATAGCAAAATTTATTTTTTTCATCTTCGATGTCACAGAGAACCACCATATATATATAAACACCAGTATCGGTACTTATGGTGACACTTCGTGTTATCTTGGTGTTTTGAGGTTATAAAACATATGTAACGACTCAGATATAGGGGGGAGAATATTAATTGACAGAATAATGCATAAAAAACCAATAACCCAAATATCCAATAACCCAAATACCTAAATACCCCTCACCGGTAAAAAAGCACACTTTGACCTTATAATATTAATGAAGGATTTAAGTTATAACGTCTTTCGAGGTGCCGGAGGCCGGAGGCACCTCGAAAGACGTTATAACTTCAATCCTTCATTAATATTATAACGTCAAAGCGGGGCTCACAAAGATAATTTTCCAATTTTTTATGTGTCGGCATAAGTACGGATACATGGTTGAATTTTCGGTGGAATTATGCTGACGTCGGCATAATTACCCCAAAGTAAGCACAATTCCCATTTCCCGTAAGAATTTGTCGGCATAAGTACCGATTGATCAATTTATATATATATATATATATATATATATATATATATAACATATATATATTACATATATATGACATATGTATATATGTTGAATTCTGAATTCTTAGACACGGCGGCGGCGGCGGCGGCGGCGAAATATTTATATATTATAGAGAGATATATTTTTAATAAAACCTTCTCTTTATTGTTGTTGTAATGCTTTTTTTGGCTGAATTCTTTTCTTTTAGCTCTGTGTATTTTCTTTTTTTTATCTTTGTCTCTTTATAATTCTGTTTTGTAATTAATAATAATTTTCCGTTATTATTCAGTTTTTATGTACACGCAATGTTTTTTTGTATAACAAATGTTAATTTCTGTTTAGTTATATCTTCTTTTGTTTTCAATGGAAATTATCTCATTTTGGGTTCCCTACAAGTACACAACGTTGTGACAACGATGTGGCAACGTTATATTAGCAATATTCGAACGTTGTTATGAAAATTGCTGCAACATTGGAGAATCGTGGCTACAACGTGGGAGATGTCCGCTATTCTTTGAAAGTTGCCGCGATGGGTGGAAACCAACGGTGAAACAACGTCTAAGCAACGTTGAAAAACAACCTACAAAATCTGTATTATCAAAAACTTGAATAAATGTCCTAGAATAGATTAATATTATTTTTTTAAACGTAGGAAAATTTATGAATTATTAAACAAAAATATAAAAAACATTTCTCATTCGGGGATTAGAACCTCCGATCTTTAACTCCGGAGGCTTGCTCTCTACCAACTGAGCTATTTTATTGTTTCTGTCAATGTGTTAAATTGAGACAATAAACTTTAAAGCATATTCTAGCTCTTCGTTATAGCCTCAATTTAACACAATGACAGAAACAATAAAATAGCTCAGTTGGTAGGGAACAAATCTCCGCAGATAAAGATCGGAGGTTCTAATCCCCGAACGAAAAATTTTTTTTTTATTTTTTTTAATATTTCATAAATTTTTATATGTTAAATGAATTTATTGATCTCCACAAGTCAAAGACTATTCCTCACAACTCAGTAAGGCGGACTATATTAATACCAGCCACCTTAAATACCTCACAGGATGAGTGTTTGAAAAAAGACCAAGACAATCTAAATCAAAATAAAAAATTTAATTGATTGTAGTATAAAATTAAAAAAACGGAAATAAGAAAGAAAGGAAAAGAAAATTTATTGTATTTCGCCCTGAGCATGCCTGGTGGGCTCATCAGTAGACTCCAGGCATCTCGTCTCTAGACACACGAATCTTCCACTATCTAGATCTAGATCACGAATTTTCCAATAGTTGAAAAAATTCAAATTTTAAAATTATATGGCATTGAATCACAAAATGCTTTGTATGGCAATATTCTGAGGTTTAAGACATTAGTTCTATGTAAGTGCGTTAGGGAGCTACCTGTTAAAATGTGGTACTTACTAAAGTTTGCTATCGGTAGGGCATATATACCCCATGTCTTTCTAGTCGGAATAGAGCTGTTTTTCAAAATTTTTATATTATATCATTCATCTGTATCTAGAGACAAGATGCCTGGACTCTACTGATGAGCCCACCAGGCATGCTCAGGGCGAAATACAATAAATTTTCTTTTCCTTTCTTTCTTATTTCCTTTTTTTTTAATTTTATACTACAATCAATTAAATTTTTTATTTTGATTTAGATTGTCTTGGTCTTTTTTCAAACACTCATCCTGTGAGGTATTTAAAGTGGCTGGTATTAATACAGTCCGCCTTACTGAGTTGTGAAGAATAGTCTTTGGCTTGTGGAGATCAATAAATTCATTTATCATATAACTTATAGTGTAAACAAGCAATAGATTTACAAATTTTCCAATTGTTGAAAAATTCAAATTTTAAAATTCATAAATTTTTCTACGTTTAAAAAATAATTTTTTTTTTATTATTTTAACGTCGCTATTTTTATGCTCCCAAACCGGTGCTAATCAGCGACGGAGGTCATACGATGTCTTGGTGAAGAAAGCACTTGTTGAAAATACATTTGCCAGTAGTGCTTGTATCAATCGGCCGGGGCCGGGAATCGAACCTGGGACTTCCAGATTACGAGCCCGACGCCGTACCGACCGAGTCATCGTAGGCCTCGACTAGAAAAATATTATTAAGCTATTCTAGGACATTTATTCAAGTTTTTGATAATACAGATTTTGTAGGTTGTTTTTCAACGTTGCTTAGACGTTATTTCACCGTTGGTTTCCACCCATCGCGGCAACTTACAAAGAATAGCGGACATCTCCCACGTTGTAGCCACGTTTCTCCAACGTTGCAGCGATTTTCATAACAACGTTCGAATATTGCTAATATAATGTTGCCACAACGATGTCACAACGTTGTATGCTAGTAGGGATCATTGTATGAAAAATGATAAAACAGTGTAGTTAATTTAATATTTAATTGATTTACAAAGCTTCAAATATATATGTATACTGTAAAGGTAAGCTATATCTGAGTAGTAGTAGGTACCGATGTATATAGCGTACCTTAAGGGGATGTCGTACCTCGCAAAATATTGTTGTGCAGGTTCGCGCTTTCTGTGTTATCGATACCCTATATAAAATTAACTTAACAGAAATTATCTGTGTCGTCCTCTGTATTATATACTAATACATGTTTAGTTGCTTGCCCACAGATGGCGCTAACAAGCGATATAGAACACAACGCTAGTAAAAGTAATTACAAAATTGATTGTAAAAAAATATAAAATTACTGTAAAAGTAAACGAATAGTTTACTGCAAAACCTATAAACGTATCTAATTGGTTTATTCGATTATCTGGAGAAATGGCAAAATATATTTGCAAATTATTTTTAGATTATACATGTGTGATACAAAAAATTAAAGTAATAGCATGTATGTAATAACTGTGCACTTTGGGTACACCTTATTTATACTGTATTACCGTATTCGTATTTTATGGTAACGTGTACTGTACGTACCCTTTACGATAACGTGCACTGTACGTACACTTTATGGTAACGTGTATTGCACGTACACTTTATGGTAAGGAAATGTCAGTCGGTATTGTACTTTTCAATTTTCACTTTGATTTGTATTGAAATTTAATTGTAAATTTTGATGTATAATTAACTATAACAAAGAAACGCATATCCATCTACTAAAATTACAATTTTCTTATCAGTGTTACGTACATTATGATTTTCAATGAACTTAAAAAATGATCTATTATTGTATAGTTATATTTTTAATTCAGTTCAATTTTCATTACCACCCCATATACTTTGTATAGTTTTAGTACCCTTCATTCCTGATAAAAAAAATATTTACCATTACTTTAATTTGATAAAAATTTTAAAATAATAAACTTTCTGAATGGTAGCATCTGCTTTTTAAAAAAAAATTAAATTTAAATTGTTAAAGATTTCTACAACTTGTAATATTAATAAACTAAGTATTTCTGAATAATCTCCATAATTTTATCAACTAATTGGTATGTTTAAATGAATTTTTAATTACTACTAAATTAAGCAATGAACAAAACAGTTTAGTGGTAAACAACAAGTCAACCTACTTCTATGGAGACCGTTGATGGAGGGACACATGTGATTTTATCTTTATATATAATTTTGATTGTTTCATTAAGTTTATTTGTACTAACTTTTATACATTATAAATAATGCATTTGGAAATATGTTTAATTCTACATAATACAGAAGTGGATTATAAAATGGATATTTACTATGGTACTGTTAAACAACTGATCATTTGAGGCCTGCGATGGCTCGGTCGGTAGGGCGTAAAAAGTACGACGTTAAAATAATAATAATAAAAAACTGATAATTTATAATACATGGTAAGTACGTAACCTAATGGAGATTGTCTCGCCACGCAGATATCCACCGAGATCTTATAAGCAAATACCTACATTATTCTAATAATTTTGATATTCTTTTTATAGCAGTGTGGTTGTAGGTAAACCGAAAATTATTTTTAATAAGATATACATAAAAAATACTTTTTTTCGGAAGGCTACGGCGATTGATTATTGTCGCGTAGAAACTGCTAGGTGACAAAATCGGCGCGTCGCTCGCATTGTCTCGCCTCGCAGATATCCATCGAGAACTAGAAAGCAAATACCTAATTTATTGTATCAAACTTTATATTCATTTTATTGCAGTGTTTGTGTAGGTAAATCGAAAATTATTCGTAGTAATCTATACACAAATAATTCTCTTTCTCGGAAGGCTGCGGCGATTAATGATTCTCGTAGGTATTGAGCCATCGAGAATTCCAAAGCAATTGCCTAATTTATTGTAGCAGCTTTTATATTAATTTTATAACAGTTGTTGTGTTAACAACCGAAAACTATTTGTAGTAAGATGAGAAAAACAAAAAATTCCTCTTCTTGAAAGACTTGGGTGATTGACTATATTCGCGAAGAACCTGCGAGGCGAGACACTCTCGGCGCATCGCTGAGATTGTCTCGCCGCGCAGGTATCCGTCGAACAGATATTCAATTATTACTAATTGCTGCACAATGTTCTGGAGTGGAACTGATTTTTTTTTCTTACAATCGTTTTAACTATCGTTTTAAACTATCTGAATTGACATAAAAAAACCAACAAACTACGGTATGCCAAATAAAAGTGATAAAAGTGGCAACGCATTCTTTTTTTAGAACCGACGCATAACGGAAAAACGATTATTTCCATCCCTAATATGTGATACAAGCTTCCTACCGTCTTAGTATCGATGGCTCAATACCTACCAAAATCATTAATCGCCGCAGCTTTTCGAGAAAGAGAATTATTTGTGTATAGATTACTACGAATAATTTTCGGTTTACCTACACAAACACTGCAATAAAATGAATATAAAATTTGATACAATAAATTAGGTATTTGCTTTCTAGTTCTCGATGGGTATGTGCGAGGCGAGACAATGTGAGCGATGCGCCGAGTTTATCACGGAGCAGGTTCTACGCGAGAATAATCATTTGCCGCAGTCTTCCAAGAAAAAGACGTTCTTTTTTTTTAACACACATAGTTGTAGCCGCCTTCATCGTATCCGCACGACCGCTAACACTCACCGTACGATGCGCGCGTGATGATAGTGGTCAGCGGATGGCTCGACGCAAGAAACTACACGCGCACGTCGAGCCCGTCCAGCAAAGCAGTGAACGAGCCTGCCGAAGCTCGAGAGAGCTCTTCGAAACGCCGTCGCGGCAACATTGACGTCATGTTGACAACACGATTGCTATCGTCTGGCATTTTCCCGTTGCAGACTATCGTCTGTGAGTGTGTGTGTGTTTTTTTAGGAGACGGTAAAAATACTCTTTAGTTTAGAAAGTGAAAATGTAAAATTTACATGTTACAAAAGCGTAAAATGTAATAAAGGAGAAAAAAATCGAATTTAACTCTTTCTATCCTACGCTTTGTGTGTCTGTGTGTAAGTTGTTTTTCTTCTCTTTACGCACGGAGTGTGGGACTCGGTCAGCATGACCCATACCCACTAAATAACCATCCTGCCATTGGTCTTAGCAGGGCTCCTCCTCTCGACTTATCTTCCCCCCTCGGAAACCGCCGTAAGGCATTACTTCGAGAGGGACAGTCATGACACGTTTGGCCCTTCGTGATCGGCAATCACCTCACTGTCTCGTGCATGTGGGGCGGCTATTAATGTCGCCCCTGCTACGCTCTTCATCTTTCCTGATATGGTTCAGCTGCCCCACAATGGATGCAGCGAAAGTCACTACGGCATCGCAACCTTCTTGCGAACCAAGAAGGCACATCCCGATACCCTCTGGTGTCAAAGGCCCCTTCCAAAAGGTTTGAAAATCAACCTTTCCTTTTGCGAATCGAGGACACCAGGACATGACGTGCTCCACGTCTTCGTCGACACCAGGGCAGGTCGGGCACTCCGCACCCCCGTATATATGGATGCGGTGCAGGTAACTGCGAAGACACCCATGCTCGGTAAGCACCTGGGTCAGGTGGAAAGTGACGAATCCGTGTTTCCTACTCGTCCTCTTGGCGACATCTGGGATGACGCGGTGGGTCCAGCGAGCTTCGCTTACCGAATCCCATCTCTGCTGCCACAGTTCGATGGTCCTGTTTGACCACCAACTGCTACTACCACGTGCTGCTTCGCTGCTATTTCCTAAGGTACGCCGCCCTTTTCTGTACGTATCAGCCCTGTCTATCGCCAAAAGATCGATGGGAGGAGTTCCCGGGATCACCGAGAGGGCTATATCTGATGCAGTTCGTAAAACGCGGCTGGTTCCGAGCTCTCTGGTACTGTCGGCGAGTCCGCAGACACTCACGGTGTATTTTCGCGATATTCTCATTTCACCTATATATATCACAAAATTTATATATTACAAATTATATGAAATTATATTATTTTTAATACAATAATCTACATTGTTTATATTTTAATGTACGTTTATTCTATATATAGATGATACTGTACAAATTGTTATAGATTTATTGTAAATTTTATGAAAATTTTTATGTAACTCGTCTTAAGGTTAAATAATGCTTGTCTTGTTGCCTGGTGTTCGAACTGGTCCCTCATGCATTAATTTCGCCCCCGGGCGATTTTTCCAGATCATCCTTGCATGCGAAATACTGCAAGACACTTCGGTGAGTGATTTCACCTACTTTGCTAACGTATTACGCCCAGATTGATTTAAGTTTTGAGCATTAATTTTTGGAGGTTAGACTGAAATTAATCCACGTTTTTGCAAATAATGACAACAACCTACTATGTAGTATTCGGCTGAAGGCAACGTCTCTAGAAATCCGCAGAAACTTCAACCTACCAAACTGCGCAGAACGGCCGATAATAGCGAAATTGACATTAACAGCTCTATCGTGTGTTCTACTGCACTCTTATATGCCTCAGAGGTGCAATCAATTTTGTCTAATATGAGTAGAGATCAAGAAGTTCTTTACAGCTGGCTTGCTAATAAGAAGAATAAGGATAAGAGACATGCTCAGATCTGTAGTCAGCGGGTTTTGTGACGCCATTAATCTTCTCTCGACGGCATATGCGGATCAACTTGCAGCTAACGAAACTCACTCAGCTTATGTAAATTATTTTTCTGAATTGACTAGTGTAATTTTAAAATCTAATGACATTTTTATTACCTCTTGTAGTAAGCTAGAGCAGGTTTCATGTACTATTACTTCAAGTGAATCTTCAGGACCTGATGTTACAGCTCGTGCTACTTATGCTAGCGGTACCACTGCATCTTCTATTTTGGAATTTTCGTGTAAGAGGCAGCTAAACGAAACACCACCGACCTCTAATTGCAGTCACCCTTCCAGTTCATCGAACAGAGTAATCGTCATGCCGTGCGAGTATTCGAAGGAGAAGTTTAGTTCCTCCAACGAACGAATGAGTGTTAGATAAACTTGGATCAATAAGATGGAAAAATAACTTGAGATACCACTTCATTGTTTTTCTAATTATCATTGGTTTGATAGTGTTTTTGCCAATGGTACAGAACTCAGGTTCGTACACAGTTGTAAGCATGCAAACACTATGCTTATCTTACCACCTGATTGTTATCCACAAATTATTGTGAGCAACTTGAACTTCTCCTCGTTCTAATTTTTTTTTTCTAATTTTGGCATTCCTTATCTATTTGTTCTTACCGTGCCACACATTCCTGTATCGCGATCATGCAAAAATTCTGCCAACATGACCCTTTTAAAAATAAGGTTTTAAGAAATGAGCGACAATATCCCCAGTAACACCAAAATCAAACTTCTGATAATCAGTATCAGCGCCAGTGCAGACAATAAAACCCAAAATGAATCCAGTCTCACAGTCTACTAATTCAAGAAGTTTGATGCCAAACCGATTTCTTTTCAAAGGAAAATACTGCTTGAATCGAAGCCTGCCTTTCCATAATACTAGGATTTCATCTATGTACAAATTTTTGCCTGGAATAAGTGCTGCTGAGAATTTACTTTGTAGATAGTCTACTATTGGTTTTATTTTCACTAAAGGATGGTGAGCGATTTCCGAGGTATCTTCATTATCATGAAAATGTAAATTGGCGTAAGATTGCAAGAAACCTATCACGAGACATTATTTGACCGAAAATTGGAGTATAAAGCAGAGGATTTTTAGACCAATAGTCTTTCAAGTCACCTTTTCGAATGTGGCCCATTAGAATTAAAAGGCCAAGAAAATATTCAAATACATCTTTTGTAAGAGAAGACCAAGTTTTCTGATGGGATTGCCGATCTTCATAATTCTGACTTTCATAGCGATTCGTCTCATCTATAGTTCTTTCAATCAGAGGGGAATCAAAAAAGTATTTAAAGTAATTATTGCTTTATTCCCCGATATAGAGATGTTACGATTTATTTTAGAAGTACCTTGAAAATCTTTGATTGATGGATAAAAATACGCGTTTTTAAAAATTTGAGTCTCATCATAATCATTTTCTACCAAATCAACTTCATGAATTTCCTCATTCTCCAAATCTTGTATTTCAGGTTCAGACTCGCCACTACTCCAAGTTTCAATATCAGCCATTTTATCAAAAATAATTACTTGTATTTTTTTGACAACTTAGTAAATAAAGAGAATGATGAAATAATAAGAACATTACTAATAAAAAATCTTCCGCAAGAAGAAATAACTATGTGTTGATCTGTCAAAAACTAATAGTAATAAATAGTTTAAATAATCACTATGAAAATGTTTTTCATCAAAGGCAACACTATTTGAACAATTTTCACAATTTTCAAGTCGAAATATCGAATAAAAATTTGACCTTGAAATCGCTATATCAAGGTAAAATATACTTTTTAGAATGATAACACTATGTTTCCTGTATTCAACATATAATATTACCCCCGAAACAATTCCAAAATAATATGATACCAAAGTGGTCGATATATCGACCAGTCCCGTCCTTAAAAGGTTAAGCAAAGTCCAAGGTTAATTATTCACGTTATACCTGTCGATCTCCAGAAGACCGACATCTCTAACTGTATTGATCAACAAAATTTTAAGGGTAGAGTATGGTCTAAAATTTAAAAAAAATCAATTTTTTTTTATTTTAGAAACAGTTTTAAATGTTACGTAGAATATGCGTAAATAACGTTTAATATTATAAAGCTTATGTGCTTACATAATTTCAGCATTAAATAATCTTCAGTTAATGCAATAAGTCATGTATTTTTTATCTTTGAAGCTAAATAATTCAAAAACTATTTTTTATACCTTTAAAACATTCCATGCAGGACAATTTTTGTCGTAGCCACCTGAAATTTTGCACACATCTTGAGGTATGTATGAATTATAAAGTTACACAGCCTTTTTTGTTTAAAATTAAATGTGACATTTTTATTACTACTTTTTTAATGAAAAGTCTGATATTTTTAAGGCAATTATATAAACAAATTAGGTTTATCGAGCCAGAAATTGCATTTTTATAGATAAACCTTATTCGCTGTGTAAAGTTGTAGCTCTTATATGTATAAGTTTGAAATTTTTTTACCGGAGTCCTTTGATAACTTTTACCCTGCAAGGAGTTTTTTGAATTTGCAACTGTTTTAGGCCTATTTTGTTAAATATTTTAATATTTTACGTGATTTGGGAGTTTAGAGAGGAGCTTCTATGCCATACAAGGGTAAATATCAGTTGGTATTCTCACAATATAGATGATTATATTACTATCTTGTAAAGTTACAAATGTTGCGGTTTTAACCATATAGCTAAGGATTGCAAGGCTAGTCGTTGTATTTCTAAAGCTGCTCTAAACTGTTCTTTGGCTAGTATTATAGACTGCGCACACGCAGCCAATGACAAAATTAGCTGCCCTATTTTGCGTAGAAAATATAAAGCAAAAAATGTCGTTTATTAATTATAGATAATAGTGAATCATCTAAATTCGGTTATTCTTTGAAACATTGCTTAAACATAGGACATTGTAATGCGTAGTCTATCTCTGCATATTTTTAGATATTAAGCCTGTTACCGCTAACTATGACCAGCTATGTATCTTGGGCATTAATGAGTCATGGTTGTCGCCCTTGCCTTCTAAGCTTTTTAATGAGATTCGTGACTTTACTCTATGTCGTGCAGAACGTGTTGGTAAAGTTGGAGGTGGGATCTCATTGAAATCTCGATTTTGCTATTTTTCTGTGCAACCTTCTGTATACCTTAAGCTTTCAGAATTTTTATTTGTTGAAGTTGCTATGCCTAATTGTAAGTTATAAATTATTTTAATTTATAGCCCGCCCAAGGCAGGATACTGGTACACAGTGGAAGAAGATATTTTGAATTACAAAGGAAGCTGTGGCAATGCTATACTGATGGAGGATTTTAATATTAACTGGCCTGCATCGTCAACAGCATGTATGGTCCTTCAGGAATCTCTTGATAATTGTTGCCTTTACCGCATCCTTTTCAACAACAACTATCATCGTGCGAGATGTGACTCACACTCTACGAGTAGCTTCACAGTGGACAATCCTCAAGTATGGATAGACAAAGTTAATTCTAAAAAATGCTAAAATTGCGTAATGAAACCGCGAAAAGCGAGATCTAACGTTAATACAACGTGTATTAAACGTTGGTAACCATCAGGCGATAGTAATATATTTCTACAATTAAGCTGGTCCGGGTATTTATTTGAGAAACGTTAACGAGTTGCAAAAACATTAAACATGCACGAATATTAAAATTATTTATATTGCTTATAATGAAGATATATTTTTCATACATCTGAATTTTAACAATTATGAATAAGAGTATATTTTTCAAAATTTGATTTTCATATGTGGAAATTTAACGGTGTTAACTTTGGAGGCAAGTTCATTCGTTGCCAAGGTATAAGCATTTTCCTTTATTTTTGGTAGCTTTTTCACCACCTTGCTGTTTTTCATGAATTTTGCGCGTTTATATGTAGAAACTATTGAGAGAAACCCGGAGACAGAATGGATTTTGATATTATGAAAAAAAAAGATTATTCAGTTTTGTCTATATTTATTATAGAAACACAGGTCTGCGATGGCTTCATTGGTTACAGTGTTAGGCTCGTAATCTGAAACTCTAGGTTCGATTCTCGGTCCCAGCCGATTGATACAAGCATCACTCGGGAATGTATTTTCTCCAAGTGTTTTCTTAGCCTTTAGACTGCCGGAAATCCTATATATAAGCTTTAGAGGAATATCAGTATTTTTTGTGAGATACAATATTCCGGGGGTTTTTGGGGTCGCTGATCACGAATCAGGGGTCAGATTTGACCAATTCATGTCAGGAGGCCCAATCCCCTTCTTACGCAAATACCCCATTTTTTTCGTATTTATGAAACTTGGTAAAATTGTTACTCTGAAGGTTTCTGGGGTCGCATATCACGAATCCGGGGTCAGATTTGGTAAATTCGTACGAAGGGTTCTCAACTCTCCCCCTCCCAAAGGCCCAAAGACGGAATTTATGATATGCTTGAAACTTGGTAAAAACGTGACTGCTGATACTTTTGGAATTGCGGTTCACAATCTGCGATCAAATTTGATAAATTCTCATTAGAGGGTCTCCAACCCCCCACCTCGCAAACGCCCTAATTTTTTTATATTTTTTTAATCGGTGAAAATTTTACCGTGGGAGTTTTTATTGTTACTGATCACAAATCTGGAGTAAAATTTGATAAATTCATGTCAAGAAGCTCCCAACTTCCACTTTCCTAAATTTCCAATTCTTTGATATAACTGATACCCGGTGAACAAATAAGCCTAAATATATGTAAACTGATGTATTACTCGCATATATTTTTTTATTTTATACAAATTAATTTTGTAAGTGGTGTCGATTTTTACAAATGATAAAAATCATCGTGGCTACTGTTTTGCTAAAGTGACAATGTATACATGTTTATAAATATACCCAGGTTTAGCCTTATATATGCAGATAATTGCATAATTTTTCTAATTCAGTAGATTAGACAAAGGTCAGTAGTTTGTAGTAAAGGAAAGTAGTTTATTAGTTTATATGGTCATTCCGATTTGTGTAAGTCAATCTCTTATTATCTGATATATATATAGTAACATAAATTGATCAATCGGTACTTATGCCGACAAATTCTTACGAGAAATGGGAATTGTGCTTCCTTTGGGGTAATTATGCCGACGTCAGCATAATTCCACTGAAAATTCAACCATGTATCCGTACTTATGCCGACACACAAAAAATCGGAAAATTATCTTTGTGAGCCCCGCTTTAGCGGTATTTAGGTATTTGGGTTATTGGTTTTTTATGCATTATTCTATCAATTAATATTTTCCCCCTTATATCTGAGTCGTTACATATGTTTTATAACCTCAAAACACCAAGATAACACGTAGTGTCACCATAAGTACCGATACTGGTGTTTATATATATATTGTAACGAATCAATGTAATATTTGATTATATTACATTGCTCGTTACATTCTCTCTCTCTCTGTCTAGCCTGTGTATTAATCTTTACAGATGTTACAGGTCGACGTTCGACGATTTTCGGCCATTTTCGCGGACCTTCGTAAAGGTAAAAGTAGGGAAAGAGAGAGAGAGAGTTTTCGGTTCGTAAGTGCCAGAGCACTTAGACTAATCTCAACCGCCGAGAGATTAAATTCAACCGTCGTGTGATTAATCTCAACCGTCGTGAGAAACCTTGTTATTTATTCTCTCTATATTTTGATCGCCCCGTGCTTGTGATCCTGGTGCTGTGCTGGTGATCCAGTGGAGTTACATTAGTTTGTTTGGCGACGACGCAGCCCAGGAAGCTAAAGGGTAGCGACTACGCAGACTTCACCTGGTTGTTTAATCATCGATCGCGGCTCACGCACTGTAAGTGCCAGTCTTGTAGTCTCTCTCTCTCTCTCTTTCTCTCTTTATTTATCTCGCATATATATTGACCTGCGTTTCGCGCGCTGCGACGCGCCTGTATTACTTTTTTTTCCCGAATACATTTATTTTTGTTATTAATTGAATATTGCATTATTGCTTATTTAGTTGTTTACCCCTTTTTCTCGCGTTTCGCTAAGTGAAGATTACCGCCGCCTCCGCCTATACGGCTTATTATAGTCGTATTATTATTGAGCGGCCGATCGTGTAAATGAGACTATTATTTTAACGGTAGTTAATTGTTATTATCTTTTTGTATTTATATTTAAAAATAGCAAAACCGTTACATGGCGCCCAACGTGCATGGTAATTAGCGATACGCATATGATTGACAATTAATAGTCTCAAAATTTAATTTCTAATATTTAAAAGTTTTAATTCAATCAATAGGCGTGTTAAATTAAGAGATCTTATTTCGAGCATTTCGAGAGCGAGCGAGCGCAGTGTTTACGTTTCGCGGTGATTCGCGGTGTTTACACTTCAAATAATATTCGAAGTGTGTAACTTTATCCTTTTCGAAAATATTTTTTCGTATCTTATGTTATTCGAATTGTAAATCGATTTTCCTTTTCGATTTAATTTTAGCGTATCGCGAATTAATTAATTATTTCGTGCTTCTTTTATTATTTAATTGTATATTTAAATAATTATTAGCGACACCGCGGAAAATATAATTATTGCTTTTCTAATAATTTCTCGGTTGAGTTAGTCTATTTCGCGTGCGTGCGTGTAAGTGTGTGTGTGATATACGTGGTAAATATAAGTATTGTAGCGTATCGCGGTACATGTATGTATGTTTATGTAAGCGTGTGCGCAAATATAGTAATGTCACGTCCAGACTTGCACCAACTACTATAAAAAATATTACAAGAAGGCAAATGGTTAATAAACCATTCGCGTTCCTTTCGCTCTTGTTTGACTAGGACTAGCCTTACGTCTCCGGGAGTAGCGAGCGAAGTTATTTTGAGAGTAGAGATGCAGGATATAATGAGGGATAAATAAAATAATATATGTTTATTTTCGTAATAATTATGCATTATTTATTTAAATATAATATGCTGTTTTTCTTTTAATGAACACGTGAAACTAAATTATTACAGCTTTTTAATGGGCAAAAACACATAAATTTACACTATTTTATTAACAATTGTATAAAATTATTTAAGTCGAATAACGATTAATTTTGATTAAATAAACAAATGTACGGCGAACACATTAACACATTATAGAATAAAAAAATACACAAGGTTATTTTATTATAAACATTAATAATCAATAATTGAAATAGGAATCATTATAAATAAATGCAGATAAAATAAAAAAAATGGTTGTCGTTTAAAACATGAATTATAGTTAATAAATTGTAATTCAAACCGTGAATATTTCAATTCAAATACAATGTAACGAATAATTATTATGAATGATTGTAATATATAATAATAATTGTTTTTAAAGAAAACGGTTGGTTCAGCAATCGAAATAACATAAAATATCAGGTTGCCTTTACGAATAATACAAGCGTATAGATAGCCGAAAAGAATATACCTTAAGTACCCAAATATATAGATATATATATGTATATATATATATATATATATATATATGTGTGTGTGTATATTCGGTGAGGAACGAAGGTCCGCCTTGAACGTGGGTAGCGGTGTCAGATTGCCGTATAATGTCCTGCTAGACCTGCGGGCGTCGACGTTAGATGTGTATGCTGTTGGAGCTCGACGATTTCCAGATGTCGAAGTCGTAGTTCCTCGACTATGGCTTGTAGATGTCAATGATACGTCTCGATTCCTCTTGTGATTTTTAATACGTATTACTTAAAGTTCAAGTAGCAGAGCCACGCCCTCGGATAAAAATCAAAGAGTTGTCCAGCAGAGCTTCGCCTTGCGAAAGCTTTAGATGAAAATTTAGGAGTGCCTGTGTCTCTTCTGGGTCCTCTTTATATACCCTAAAATCCTATGCATCTGTCCTTGTCTTACGCTTCGCCTTGTCTTACACTTTGCCTTATATGGAGATGTGTAAGTAGTTCTCGATTTTTCTGTGCTTGCACCCGATTGGACCGTTAGATGTGCGTAATTAAAAATTATCGAATCCCATGCATTTTCTGTATCGCTTCGTAGTTGATTCGGAGAATTTTCTGTCCCCCTTTTATACTGCGACGTTATCCAAAGAACGGCTTAATTTATTACTTCCTTCTAATGCTCGAATTTTCTAGTCGATGTTTCCCATTGCCGGTTCTTCTCCGAGCATTGATTTTATAGTGCAGTACAAAAAAACTCTTGCGCAACCCTTCGTTTCGATCTCACTATCGGCGATCCCGCTTATACGCGTATTGGCTTCGAATAATATCTTTAACTCTACTTATCAATCTCTATTTCGTTTGAAACACTCGTAAACTAATCTGTCCCTTAGCTCTATAAATTATATTTTATATTACTGCACTTACTTAGAACCATTCCTTATCAACCTTATTTCGTTTTTCTTCTACGCCGTAGTTTTATTCTAAACTACGCAGTACTTTTGTACGAAAAATAATAATATAATTTTCGTCGGGACGCAACAACTCCCCCCCTTTTTAAAAACGACGCCCTCGTCGTTGATCAATATTATTATTATATTATTATTTCTCTTAACATAAGATATCATACTTAATTTTAAATTATAAACATTATTTCGATTAACTTTTCTTTATTTCTTATGGTGAACTTTATAAACCATATTACAATTATTTATTTCGTAGTTCAACTTCGTTTGTTATTATGTTACATACTTCGAATACATTATTTCAAACAGTTTAACAGTATTGATATAATTCACCTATACAAATAGATACGTACTAAAAAAGTTTTATTATTACAATTTTTATCCTAGATATTCCGAAAAATTGTATAATTATTATTAAATGTGTTTTCTATAGTTAACAAAAAAAATTATATATCTTTAGTTTGTACCCCTAATTTTTAGTATACATCAAGTCATGTTAAAAATATATGTTACTAGAATTTTTTTCTCGTAGCCACATTTTTTTTACAAAATTTTCAATTTTCTTCTATAATATTTGTATGCTTACATATATATTTTCTAAAAAGTCAAAGAAAAGAGAAAGGGTGCAATCAAGCACTCCTTAGGAAGGATAAGTGACAGTGTTGCTGGAGGATTTACCGCAACGAGGATGAAAGGGTGCAATCAAGCACTCCTTAGGAAGGATAGGATATAGGTTTTAGGTTTAGGGATGTGTTAGACTCCAATGATTCTATTTTATTGTAAATCATTTTTTTTTCTTTTTTCTTATATATATAACAATTAAATTTAAATTTGACTAAGTTCAACTGACATTGAAAATTTAAACCTTTTTCTTACTTTCCTTTGTACATTAACATCATTGTTATCTTAGGCGAGAAGAGTAAAGAGAAAAAGACCTTTTTTTTGTTATTTGCTTTATTCGTTTCTAGTTTAATAATCGCGTATTTATTTAATTTAAGTGAGTGTATGCTTTTCTTGTAATGATCTTTCCGTATAATAAAAAATATTATTTCCTTGTAGTTTATTTTCGTCGTTAATTTAGATATATACATATTGTTTTTATATCGTTTTTTTTTGTATAAAGTCAGATAAATTGAAATAATTTTATTTTAAGTTGAATGTATGCCAATTGATTACAAGATAATAAATATTATTCTATTGACAACTTTTAGAACTGTAAAATATACATATAAGTGCGTATACATATTTTCAAGCACATTGGGGCTATTATATATTATATACCTATGTTTAGGCACTACAAAGGTTCCATATATGAATATCTTAACCTATTAACATGCACTATTTTCGTTTTATTATGAGCTAGCTCTATTTTTACATTTCCCTTGTTATTAACTATTTCTAAAATCCGATGTGGTCCAGTATATTGATCGCCTAGTTTGTATTTCTTCCCTCCTTTTAATAACCAGACATTATCCCCTGTCTGAAATTCTTGATGATTGGCTTTCCTGTCGTAATAGAATTTTGACCTATGTTTAGAAGCTATTAATTTTTCTCGAGCGATTCCCTGTATTTCGTTTAAACGTTGTCGTAAATTTATAATGTAATCATCATACGTTGGAACTCGTTCTCGTGGGTCTAAAGGTTCGTTTGATGGTAGTCGCGCTTTTCGTGCAAAAACAATTTCAAAAGGCGTGTAGAGATGACCCTCATGTACCGACGTATTATATGAAAACGCGGCTAATTCGCATAACTCATCCCATGAGTCATTTCTTTCTATCATTGTTTTTAAATAATCTGCTAAGCTGCTATGAAAACGCTCAACGGAGTTGGACTGAGGGTGATAAGCCGTGGTTTTAACTTGTTTAATCTTAAAAATTTTCGCTACTTCTCTCATCAGACTACTTAAAAATGAGGTACCTTGGTCGGATATAATTAACAACGGGGCGCTAAAAATTGAGAAGTGTCGACGGACTAACGCTTCGGCGATCGTTGCCGCGGTCGCGTCTGGTATGGGTATCGCCATACAGTATTTTGAAAGGTTACATTGAATGGTTAATATATTATTGTTATTATTTCGAGATCTGGGAAATGGTCCCACAAGATCGACCGATATGGATTCCATAGCCGAGTACGGAGTATCTGTTATTATCATACGTTGTTTAGTTTTAACACGAACCAATTTTTTTAGTTGGCAAGTTAAACAATGTCTAATGTAGTTTTGTACGTCTTTCTTAATATCTGGCCAATAAAAACGTTATTTTATACGTTTATAGGTTTTTGTTACCCCTTTATGTCCTGCACAAGCAGACTCGTGCATTTCGCGAATAATATTTTCCCTATTACTCTCTTCCACACATTTTATGAATCCTAAACAAATAATTATTTTTACATTAATGTTTCGTAGAGTTATACTTATTTGTTTCAATATTTCGTTCCATGAAACGTTTTCAATAAATTCGCTCTTTGCGATACTTATTGAACGTAATTTTTCTTTTAATATAATATTTTTTAAATTTAATAGATTCGTTTTTAGATTATTAATAATTTCTGAAGTACTCAGTCGCTCTTCGTCACGTAACACCATAGCAAAATGCATTTTTCCGTTTTTGTTATTGATTCTTATTTCTCCTGGATTTAAATTGGAAAAATGAGGTAGTAATAATTTTGAAGCCAAATTTCTGGATCCTTCATCTAAAGGCATTCCAGTCGTAGTTATGAAATAAACGTAATTATCTTTCCTCATAAAGAGTTGTTCTTTAACTTCAATGAATTTCTTTTCATCATTTGGTTCTTCGTAAACATCCTCCTCTTCCCAGGACTCGTCAAATTTGTTGTTAAAATTATCTATCTCCATGGGTTGTAATCTTTTGTCTGAGTTGACTATCGTTTCAATTTCCTCGGGGACTTCTTGTATTATAGGAAGGTTTTTGACTGGTTCTTTTGATATATTTGACTTGTTGGGTCGTTTTGCTCTCTTTTCGTTGTAGTTTGGCCGTGTTATTTTTCCTGCACGACTGCGTGTTTCCATAGAATGATTTTTAATAACATAAACGGGTTCTTCTATTGGATTTCTTGATGACGCGTCAGCATTAACGTTACTTTTACCGGCTTTGTATACGATATCAAAGTCGTATGCATTCAGTTTTATTCTCCATCTACTAACTCTGGATGTCGGATCTACTGAGTTTTTGAACCAAACAAGTGGTTTATGATCTGTTATAATGAGGAAACGACGGCCTCTTAGATAGCAATCGAACTGAGTAACGGCATACAGTATGACTAATGCTTCCCTTGAATAAGTATCATATTTTTGCTCGGCTTTGTTTAATACCCGCGAAACATACGCAACTGGTAGGTCGGTTCCCACCTCTCCTTGTGATAATATTGCTCCTATTGCTGTACCGCTAGCGTCACAAGTCACTATAAATGGTTTATTAAAATCTGCAATTTGTAGTATTGGTTGTTTACACAATTCTTCTCTTAAATCATCGAATGCCTTTTGAACCTCGCTGGACCATAGGAAAGGTACGTCTTTCTTTAATAAATTACTTAATGGTCTAGCAATACCCGAAAAATTCGCAATGAATCGTCTATAATAACCTGCTAATCCTAAGAATTGACGTATGTTTTTCACTGTTTTTGGGATTGGAAATTTTTTTACTGCTTCTAATTTTTTTGGATCCGGCAAAACCCCTTCTGGTGATAGTACGTGTCCCAGATACACTACTTCTCTCTTTAAAAATTCACATTTGTCTGGCTGTAATTTCAGATTTGCGGCGCGTACTTTTTGCAAAAATTTTTCAAACTTTTGGTTATGCTCCTGAATATTTTTAGCGTATATAACTGCGTCGTCAAGGAATAAAAATATTTCTTTGCCTTGCATGCCTTCGAAAACACGATCAATCATTCTTTGAAAAGTGGCTGGAGAATTGCATAATCCCATAGGCATTGTTTTAAATTGAAATAAACCGAATGAAGATGCAAAAGCTGTTTTATGTCGATCTTCTTGAGCTAACGGAACTTGTAAAAATCCTTGACATAAATCCAAGACGGTGAATACACGATTCTCTGGTCCGATTTGATCGATAATATCTAGTATATTAGGTAATGGGTATCGATCCTTTACGGTTTTATCGTTTAATTGTCGAAAATCGACAACTAGTCGGTATCGTTTATTACCCTGACTATCAGGCTTTTTTGTTACTAGAAAAACAGGTGATGTATAATTGGAACTTGATGGTTCAATTATGTCTCCTTCAATCATTTCTTTTAATTGTTTATCAAGTTCGCTTTTGAGAGCATGAGGAAATCTATATGGCTTAGCTGTGATTGGTATGTCGTCGACAGTCGGTATCTTATGTTCTATAGCATTTGTCACGCCTAATTTTTCTCCTTTTAGACAGAAACAATCCGAATATTTATCAATTAAATTTTCTATAGATTGTCTTTGTTCCTCGTCCATTTTATCAAAATGCAATGCTTCTTTTAATCGTCCATTACGATTAAGTGTACTCGTATCCTCCGTTATGTTAAGTATCCTCGCTTCAGATCGATTGTCAGAAATGTCGTGTATGTCGACCTCTTCACTTTCATAACTATAAAAATTATTAATATAAGGTTTATTTGAATAAACCAAATAACTGTTATTCATTTCGTTTTCGTGTATGGCTTCGACAAATTCTTTTCGTAAATTTTCGTTTATAACTCGTTCATTCAATAAAAAATCGCTAGGGTCCTCATCCTGTTTATTTTCTTCCTGTATGTTTATTAAATACTCATTATTTATCTCATTTTCAGTTTCTTCAGTTCCTTGTTTATTTATCCATAATATTTCGGTTCTCGGGATAGTATCTAACTCTTCCCCCGACTCAATTCTTTGTTATTCAATTTACTAACATTTTTATCACGAGGTCCGCATTTATCGCCCTCCTCGATTTCGTAATCCATTCTTACTGGACAATTCATCTTTTTATCAACAAAATCTTGCTTATTTTCACGAGGTCCGCACTTATCGCCCTCCTCGATTTCGTAATCCATTCGTACTGGACAATTCATTTTTTTATCAACAAAATCTTCCTTATTTTCACGAGGTCCGCATTTATCGCCCTCCTCGATTTCATAATCCATTTGTACTCGACAATTCATCTTTTTATCAACAAAATTTTCCTTATTTTCACGAGGTCCGCATTTATCGCCCTCCTCGATTTCATAATCCATTTGTACTCGACAATTCATCTTTTTATCAACAAAATTTTCCTTATTTTCACGAGGTCCGCATTTATCGCCCTCCTCGATTTCATAAACCATTTGTACTCGACAATTATTAACTGTCTTATTCAATAAATTTTCTTCATTTTTTATTTCATTTTCAATATCATACTTCAGGTCAACTTCGTTTTCATAATTAGTACAGGATGGACTCCCACCCATCCTATCGAACAATGGTGCTTCAATAATACCATAATTTTCAGTAATTTCATCAAATTTCTCTTTAATACGTGGCTCAGTCACATCACATACCCGTGGCTGCGCTTTTCCATTATTTATTTGTAATCGTCGTTCTTTCTTCATTAATCCATAACAATTTTCACTTGCTTTACATGTATTATTCCTTAGATCCGATGCCTCGTCGATCTGATGTACTTGTATTTCGTCATCTTTATAATCGTCATATAACTCTTGTTCTTTTTCACTGTAATTGTATAGGTTTTTGTCGTTGCCATTTTGATTTCTTTCATTTTTTTGTTCTTGTTCGTAGATTTCATACGATTCGTTTGTGTCAAATTTTATAAACGTTTCATCATTTTCGTGTAATTGAAAATCACTTGACGTTTCTGAGTCACTATCGGTATAATTATAAAATCTTGAATTTTTCATGTTCGTATAACTATTGTTTTCCCTTGGTTTTGGCATATATAATATTGATTTTCGGTCATAATTTTCGATATTCTCCATTATATATATCGATTCATCCGTTTGCATATTATTTGCATTTTCAAAGGGGAGGATTAATCCGTTAAATTCTAAATATTGTTCCAAATAATTGATTTTTGCATCGTTTCTACGGAAAAAATCGGTGCCTAAGATTCCGTCTTGTTGTATAGGGAACGAATCATGTACTAAATTGAGTTCCACGGGAGATCCTTCGAAATCTATTCTAATTTTACCACGAGTAGTTAATGAGTGGTCAGTTATGCCTTTTAACAATATAGTATCATTTTCGTCAATTTTTACGCGAGAGTCTACCTCTGACTCTTTAATTAGACTTACCGATGCTCCTGTATCTAGCAAGAATTTTAACGGACGTCTTAACTGACCGGTATCGAAGATTACGACCGGGGCTGAACTCCGTTGGCTTAAATTTATTTTCGCGGTGCGGAGGGGACGTTTGAGCGGGTTTCCGCGCTCGAAGTAGAGGGAATTTGATTCGTAGCCTCTCTCTCGACCCTCCTCGGAGAGAGAGTATCGGTGTTTCCCTGATTTTGATTTCCTTCTCTTATTTCTCTTTGTAACTTATAACAATCGCGCTTTATGTGACCAGGTTTTCCGCAATGAAAACAAGTAACTGGTGATCTTATATTATTATTCGATTCGTTATTAATATATCGTGATTCTTGGGAAGTTGGATTAACCGGCTCGCGCACACCGCGAGTCCCGGAATTATTTCCCCGATCTTCTTTGTTAAATTGCTGCGACGAGTATTTATTATTATTATAACGAACAAAGGAATCATTTTTATCTCTGTCTCTATTTGGTAAAACTTCCGTCTGATTTTGATACTCATTCCAACCACCAAATTGTAAATTTGGTCTATTATAATTACGACTGTTATCCGAGCGATTTTGTGGACTATATGAACTGTTTATGGGATTGCGTCGGTTGTTATTATCGGAAAATCTTTCCGCAAAACTTCGTGCTAATTTGAAACAATTTATGGCTCCATGACCAGTCTTAGAACAATATTGACATACAATCGGAGAGTTATTAGAAATATAGTTTACTTTACGCGTTTCTCGAGTTGAACGAAAACGAGCCTCTTCTCGGCTCGGCGTCTCTTCGTCCAAGACGCTACAAGCGAACTCGCGCTCCACCTCGAGCGCTTGTTCACGAGCCTGTTTTATAGAACTTGGGGTCCCTAAACGCGCGCGAATTTCCCAACGAAGCCCTTTTAAAAAGAATTTTAAACAATCTCGCCTTAGCTCAAGCATGAAATGATCTGCTACCGCGACTCGTCCCTCTCTGTCGGCCGCTTTGACTATTTCATTTTTTATTTCTTGTAACCGATTAAAATAAGCAACGACTGTCTCATTGTTTCTCTGTTTTAATTTAGCAAGTTCTCCCGTCCACTCGTAATATGTTTTTATCGATCCGAAGGTGCTTTCAAAAAAATCGGATATTTCTTTGATAGAATTAAAATTTTCTCCGCGCGCACAAGTTAAAGCTTCCCCATATAAACGCATTCGAATAAGTTTTGTTAATTCTTTTTCGTACTCCGACGGTAAAATTTCTTTTACTTCATTGCATCCGTCCAAAAATTGTGATAAATTTATGTTATGACCGTTAAACCGCGGTATTAAATCTAGAGCGTCCTTTAGCGATAAACCTCGAATTTGTGACGTCATTGTTTTATTATTAATTGGTTTTTTAACTTCAGTCCTATCTAATTTTTTTGGTTTTGTTCCGGTGCTTGTTCTTAATTCGTAATTAATTTTATTAAACAATTCGTCTTTAATCTTAGAAGAGTTTGCTTGTTCGGGCGATTTTTTAATTAATTGATTATCGAAGGGAATTGTAAAATCTGTCGCGCCTTGAATTAGTTTTTTCGTCGAGTACTTTCGCCGTGTCCGTCACTAGTGCCTTTGCTTCCTCAGTCTCTTTTTCGATCGGTGCGGAAAAAATATTTAACGCGCCTTTAATCTTATTTATGATACCTTGAAAAGTTGTTCCTTTTTTTACACTTTCTTGTAAACTTTCTATGATTTTAGGTTCCTCGAGATAAGAATCTAACAACTCTTTTTTTACTTCAGTCGCGAGCCGTTTTCTTACCGAGCTTATAACGTTATCCGGTGTTAAAATCAATGCTTCATATGGACGATAAATTGGGGCTGGCGTACTAAAATTTACAGGATTATTCGCGATAAGTTCTTTTTGTTCCTCGTAATTCAAAACAGCGGGTTTTAAACTAAAATGTTTTACGCGCGTGGGAGTAATTATTGTGTCTTCTTGTTCGTCTTCACTAACTTCGAAAATAGAAAGATCAGTTGGAAAAAAAGGGTCTCTATATTCAAAATCGCGAGGTATTTTTATAGATAATGAAATATTTGCTGCACTTTTTTCTAGTCTGTCCTTTAAATAATTTATTTCTTTTGTCAAATTTTGCACTGTTTCCCTAGGAGTTTTAGTTAAATCGAGAGTATCGAGAGTCTGAACTTTTTCTTTGTACAAATTTAATAACGTATCATTCATAGAAAATTCTAAACTCGTGTTTCTTTGTTTATTTACATAACAATCAGTATTTTTAGGCGAACCTGACATTTTATATCTAAACACATTATTCCTTCAATCTCCTTTTTTTTCTCTCAAAAATGTGAGTTTCCCGGCCGATGCACCAAATTTATTATAATAATTAATACAATCTGTCACGTCCAGACTTGCACCAACTACTATAAAAAATATTACAAGAAGGCAAATGGTTAATAAACCATTCGCGTTCCTTTCGCTCTTGTTTGACTAGGACTAGCCTTACGTCTCCGGGAGTAGCGAGCGAAGTTATTTTGAGAGTAGAGATGCAGGATATAATGAGGGATAAATAAAATAATATATGTTTATTTTCGTATTAATTATGCATTATTTATTTAAATATAATATGCTGTTTTTCTTTTAATGAACACGTGACACTAAATTATTACAGCTTTTTAATGGGCAAAAACACATAAATTTACACTATTTTATTAACAATTGTATAAAATTATTTAAGTCGAATAACGATTAATTTTGATTAAATAAACAAATGTACGGCGAACACATTAACACATTATAGAATAAAAAAATACACAAGGTTATTTTATTATAAACATTAATAATCAATAATTGAAATAGGAATCATTATAAATAAATGCAGATAAAATAAAAAAAATGGTTGTCGTTTAAAACATGAATTATAGTTAATAAATTGTAATTCAAACCGTGAATATTTCAATTCAAATACAATGTAACGAATAATTATTATGAATGATTGTAATATATAATAATAATTGTTTTTAAAGAAAACGGTTGGTTCAGCAATCGAAATAACATAAAATATCAGGTTGCCTTTACGAATAATACAAGCGTATAGATAGCCGAAAAGAATATACCTTAAGTACCCAAATATATAGATATATATATGTATATATATATATATATATATATATATATATATATATATATGTGTGTATATTCGGTGAGGAACGAAGGTCCGCCTTGAACGTGGGTAGCGGTGTCAGATTGCCGTATAATGTCCTGCTAGACCTGCGGGCGTCGACGTTAGATGTGTATGCTGTTGGAGCTCGACGATTTCCAGATGTCGAAGTCGTAGTTCCTCGACTATGGCTTGTAGATGTCAATGATACGTCTCGATTCCTCTTGTGATTTTTAATACGTATTACTTAAAGTTCAAGTAGCAGAGCCACGCCCTCGGATAAAAATCAAAGAGTTGTCCAGCAGAGCTTCGCCTTGCGAAAGCTTTAGATGAAAATTTAGGAGTGCCTGTGTCTCTTCTGGGTCCTCTTTATATACCCTAAAATCCTATGCATCTGTCCTTGTCTTACGCTTCGCCTTGTCTTACACTTTGCCTTATATGGAGATGTGTAAGTAGTTCTCGATTTTTCTGTGCTTGCACCCGATTGGACCGTTAGATGTGCGTAATTAAAAATTATCGAATCCCATGCATTTTCTGTATCGCTTCGTAGTTGATTCGGAGAATTTTCTGTCCCCCTTTTATACTGCGACGTTATCCAAAGAACGGCTTAATTTATTACTTCCTTCTAATGCTCGAATTTTCTAGTCGATGTTTCCCATTGCCGGTTCTTCTCCGAGCATTGATTTTATAGTGCAGTACAAAAAAACTTGCGCAACCCTTCGTTTCGATCTCACTATCGGCGATCCCGCTTATACGCGTATTGGCTTCGAATAATATCTTTAACTCTACTTATCAATCTCTATTTCGTTTGAAACACTCGTAAACTAATCTGTCCCTTAGCTCTATAAATTATATTTTATATTACTGCACTTACTTAGAACCATTCCTTATCAACCTTATTTCGTTTTTCTTCTACGCCGTAGTTTTATTCTAAACTACGCAGTACTTTTGTACGAAAAATAATAATATAATTTTCGTCGGGACGCGACAGTAAATTAATTTATTAATTAATCAATTTAATTATTTTTTATTGTTATTATAAATTATTAAAATAATTTTTATAGCGTTTCTTCGCAATTTAAAATTTTGTCTTTTTTTAAATAATTATTATATTTAAACAATTTATTTTAAATTCTTCGAATTTCTTTGTATATTAAATTCGCTAATTCAATTTAATTCTATTTTTCTTTTGTAAACAATTAAAAAAAAAAGAATTTATTTTAACAAGTTGCAGATTTGTAATATTTTGTTTTTTTTTTACAAATTAGTTGTTTTTCATTAAATTTAAGCGAATTTGCGCATAATTTAATAGCGATTTGCAATTATTTTGTAATTTGTTCGATAAATTTTTTTTTAATTGTGAGAATTTATTTTGCCAATAAGGCCTAAAATTTAAATTTTATTTAATTTTTTTATAATTCAAAATGGCGTGCATGAATGAGTGTGATTTCGATCAAACGTACGGAGTCGAGATCCAAGGATGGATTTTGAATCTAACAAGCGCTCAATTCGATTCTGTACTTGATCAGCTAAAATTGACACGTGACGGTACGCCCTTTGTACGTGTAGACAGGTTATATAGGCGTTTACGCGGCGATTATACAGCCGCGGATTTCGTCCAGTCACCTAGTGACGATGATTTAGTTTCGCGGACTCGTCGTGAACAAAGACTCTGCACCGTTTTGAAACATGCGAAATTTAGCGAAGAAGCGCAAGTACAGATTGCGCACAGACAATTTGAAAATCTTAATCAAGCGGATGAGAGCGGATTCTCTCCGCTTGCAAATAGCTCGAAGTCAAATGACGATCAACTTGCGATTCCGATGCGGAATCGCATCATAGCGAGGTTAACGTGGGAAATATCGCGGGGAACCTTGCGGAAAACGCGGCGGAAAACACCGCCGAAAATAATTTTAAATCAAATTTTGAATTGACTTTGATAAGAACGCTTAACACAACTATACCGGTAAGACCAATTCCTACCGTTTCGACCGCGATGATAACGACCGCTACTACAACTACGTACTCGACGACGCAAGCAGCGAGTACGCATTTACAATCAAGAGGTGCGATACCAAAAACGGTATTTTCTTCAAAAGAAAATAATAAAATAGATAATGATATCGTTTTATGTGCATTAGCTAATGGCGCAGTCTACAACGCTCCAAGGGGTTTAGCCCTGGAGTTGAGTAGAACGCAATCGCTTGCCTTTCAACAAGAGAACGAGTTGAATTATTTAAGGCAGCAATTAGCGGATTTTGCGACGAGTACGCAGCTTCCAACGCAAACGTCAATTGCGGCGGAAAAGCAGCGGAAAAATCGCAAAAGTGTAAATTTTCAGGATACATTTAATTTAAATTACTTTCAAGCTGATAAGTATCCGCAAGCACCTCAAGCGTCAACGCACACACAATCGGAAATTAATTCGGATCCACGTTTGAACGCAAACGCTCCGTGTTTTCCGACTCCGACATCTAGCGACATACGTCAGTTTTCGTCTCTGCCAGCTCCTGCGGATTGGCATGAGTATGGAAGGGGGGAAAATGTGCCTGTAGTTACAAGCGATCAACTTACGCAAATCTTGTCGAATATGTCGACTAGAGCGCCTATACAGTCACATGACGTAGGTCGCACAGTTCGCCAGTGGAATATTAAGTTTTCCGGCGAAAAACGCGAAAGCATCGAGGAATTTATTCAGCGCGTAGAAGAATGTCGCAAGTTAGCGCATATTTCCGACGCGGATTTACTGAATGCTTTCTCGGAGCTGTTAACTGGCGTAGCGCTACATTGGTATCGCCAATCGCGGAAAGATTGGAATACTTGGGCTGATTTTTGCAATGCTGCTCGACGATGTTATGGCGTTGAGCAGAACTTTCAGCAGCGCTTAATGGCGGAAGCGCAAGCACGCAAGCAGGGTAGAGAAGAACCTGCTCGTGATTACATTTTCTGCTTGCTAACCATATTTAGCAGAATGGATGCGCCTCCAAGTACGCAGTTTCAGCTAGACATGTTGTATGCTAACATTTTGCCGTCTGTTCGGAAGTTAGTTCCGAAAGAAAAAGTTACCAGCGTCGATATGCTTGTGCAGCTAGCTCGTCAGGCGGAAGAGCTTATCGAGGAAGAGCGGAATTTTTCCGCGCCTCCGCCGCCAGAAAAGAGCGTTCTGCCTTCTGTGGCTTATAAGCAGCCAGATGCCAGAGGTAAGAAGGGCGGAAAAGCTGCTAGCGATGATGCTACGGTAAAAGTAGCGAGTATCGCAGAACCTACAATGGAAAATTTGGCCAAACTCTTAGAGAAGATGCTAGATGAAAGATTTAGCAAATATGCGAATTCTTTTGCGAATTCCGCCAATAAGAAAGGCCAAAACGCGTGTAATTCTAGTAAACCAGGTGTGCCGAAAGGAGCAAAGAATGTCTCTGGTAAGCCATCCGGCGTGACTATTATAGAAGTCAAGGATGACCAATCATCTAAGGCTCAGACGAAATCCGCGCGTAGTCGCAACCGCGATAAGAAAGCAGGTCCCAAGGAGCGTGTGTACTGCTATCGCTGCGGTTGGCCCGGGTATATCAAGACGGATTGTCCTGAGTGCTCGGGAAACGAGAAAAGGGGCGAATAGATAAGGTCCCTATCGCCCCAATTATTAGTGAGACCTCTGATGTGGATGAAATTCCATCAGTAATTGCGCAAAAGGAGAAAATGCCCTCGCTTTTGCCTGTCGGAATTGACAAACAATCAGCGGAAAAAGGTGTTTGCGATTCTCGCGCTGGAACGCCAGTTGAGGAAGGAACTCTACAGTCTACTCGCTGGTGGCTGCAGATCGGAATCGGTGGATTCCGCGTACGCGCTTTATACGATTCAGGGGCGGCTCGCACGGTTATTAATTCCTTAGGCTTGCAAATAGCATCAGCCATAGGAAAACCGTTAACACCTTACATTGGACCAGGTGCACGACTCGCTAACGGCCAACGCGCTCCAATACTTGGACGTTTAGAGCTGCCGTTTGATTTAGCGAATGAACGCCATTACTTAGATGTTTTAGTAATGAGCGATCTCGACGCCGATTGTATACTCGGTGCCGATTTTATTCGTGCGTTTAACGCTGTTTTGTTGCCGCGTGAAAATCAGTTGCTGATTGAAAACGTGGCTGACGCAATTCAGCTTGAAGTATCTGCTATCGGCATTGGTGAGGCCTGCTCACTAGCTGCCGTTGGCTTAGCAGATATTGACGAAGCGCAACGCAAACAACTCAATGAGTTGTTGGAAAAGCGCTTGACTGCTCCAAATGCAAAGCTAGGCTGTACTAACTTAGCTGAGCATGAAATTGATGTGGGCGGTTCGCGTCCCATCAAACAGCGCTATTATCCGGTGTCTCAGAAGATCGAGCAAGAGATGCACGCTCAAGTGCAACAGATGCTTGACGTGGGGATAATTCGCCCGTCGACGAGCGAGTGGTCGAGTCCAGTAGTCATGGTGCGTAAATCTAATGGATCCTACAGGTTTTGCATCGACTACCGAAAGCTCAATTCCGTCTCGAAGACCTGCGCTTATCCGCTTCCCTATATGGAGATTATTTTGCGTAAACTCCAAAGGGCACGCTACATAAGCACGCTGGATTTAAGCAGCGCATACCATCAGATTCCGATGAAAAAGGGATCGGAACATCTGACGGCTTTCACGGTGCCTGGCTTAGGCTTATATGCCAACTGCTGGACATCTTGGCCGAAACAAAACGTATCAGCGGATAGCGCGATACTATTATTGGCCTGCGATGCTTAAAGATATCGCCGAATTTGTGCGGAATTGCTCGACTTGCCAGCAATGTAAAGTGCCACAGCAGGCTCCTGTAGGTTTCATGGGAAAACGTGTTATTTCGCGTCCATGGGAAATTGTTGCAGGTGATATCATGGGACCGTTTCCGCGTTCTTCGCATGGATTTGAATATCTTTTAATATTCATGGACTTATTCACTCGTTGGATAGAGTGTATCCCTATACGGAAAGCAAACTCGCATACCATTCGGCGCGAGCTGAATGAGCGCGTTTTCTTGCGTTTCGGCGTGCCTGATGTTTTTCATTCCGACAATGGCACGGAGTTTAAGGATGCTGCTATGGAGCAATTCTTAGCTGAACACGGCGTGGTGCATTCTACGATTCCGCCTTACCATGCACAGGCGAATCCTGTAGAGCGTGCTAATTGCACGATAAAAACGATGATTACTTCGTTTATCGAGGCGAACCATAAAACATGGGATGCTCATATCTCTGAGCTCATGTTTGCGTACAATACCGCCGTGCAAGATTCTACCGGCGCAAGTCCTGCTTTCCTAAATATGGGAAGAAACCCTGTTCCGCCGAAAAGCTTGCGGAAAACAGAAGATCAAGCCGTCGCCGACAGCGAAGCCGCAGCAGCTGTTCAAAATTGGCAACAGCGTATGCAAACGCTGCCAGAGCTGCAAGCTCAAACTGCTGAACGAGCGACATGCGCACAAGCTCGTCAGGCCGAATATTATAATTCAAAACGCCGCGATGTACGATTTGCCGTGGGACAAAAAGTTTCTAAACGGAATCGTATACTTTCGTCCACTGCCCAAGGCATAGCTGCTAAGCTAGCTCCGAAGTACATCGGACCTTTTATTGTTTCGGCGTTACTCGGCTCAAACGTGGTAGAGCTCATCGACAATGATGGAAAAGAAGCAGGTAAATGCCACATAAGTGATATTAAGCCATTTTACAAAGACCAAACGGACGTATCTGTGGAGAATAGATTAAATCGAGATGATGCGACGAGGGACAGCGAGGGATTAAACGCAGAGCGAAGAGCTAGCGACGAGCCCAACGATAATGATCCTGTGAGCGCGAACGCACTGCGTAAGCGAGGTAGGCCGCGCAAAACTCGGGTAATTGTTAATCGTATGACTGCGGTAGATCGTGCCCCTTCTAACGAGCGATTAAACGCGCATACTGTTGTATACGCGAATCCTCTGACGACGAAAATTAGGCGCGGAAGGCTGAAGGGTTCAAAGAACAAGCCCGTATCCCCGGTGGAAACGATCGAACAGCGCACTCGGTCGCAGAAACTGTAAATGTTCCTTTGAGCGATTGATGTATCTACGCGTACCTTTTCTCCGATTTTGTAATCTTCGTAAGGCGTATCGCTCTTAATTGTTGTTATAATAAAGAGAGAAATCCTTTATATGTTGGCCTGCTTAACATTTACTTTTCTCTGATGTTTTGCTTTCAAATCATTTTATTTTATTTATTTATAAATATTATTTATGTCAATTATCTTTTTCATTTTGTCTTCTGGCCTAGAGAGAGAGTAGAAATGCAGAGCTGGTACGTCTTCGGCTACCCAGCGTCTGGAAGGGGGGAGTGTAACGAATTAATGTAATATTTGATTATATTACATTGCTCGTTACATTCTCTCTCTCTCTGTCTAGCCTGTGTATTAATCTTTACAGATGTTACAGGTCGACGTTCGACGATTTTCGGCCATTTTCGCGGACCTTCGTAAAGGTAAAAGTAGGGAAAGAGAGAGAGAGAGTTTTCGGTTCGTAAGTGCCAGAGCACTTAGACTAATCTCAACCGCCGAGAGATTAAATTCAACCGTCGTGTGATTAATCTCAACCGTCGTGAGAAACCTTGTTATTTATTCTCTCTATATTTTGATCGCCCCGTGCTTGTGATCCTGGTGCTGTGCTGGTGATCCAGTGGAGTTACATTAGTTTGTTTGGCGACGACGCAGCCCAGGAAGCTAAAGGGTAGCGACTACGCAGACTTCACCTGGTTGTTTAATCATCGATCGCGGCTCACGCACTGCAAGTGCCAGTCTTGTAGTCTCTCTCTCTCTCTCTTTCTCTCTTTATTTATCTCGCGTATATATTGACCTGCGTTTCGCGCGCTGCGACGCGCCTGTATTACTTTTTTTCTCCCGAATACATTTATTTTTGTTATTAATTGAATATTGCATTATTGCTTATTTAGTTGTTTACCCCTTTTTCTCGCGTTTCGCTAAGTGAAGATTACCGCCGCCTCCGCCTATACGGCTTATTATAGTCGTATTATTATTGAGCGGCCGATCGTGTAAATGAGACTATTATTTTAACGGTAGTTAATTGTTATTATCTTTTTGTATTTATATTTAAAAATAGCAAAACCGTTACAATATATATATATATATATATGTTACTTCATTTGGTTCAAAGGAGTTTTTTCGTAAATTTACTGCTATCTTTCTAAAGCATTTATATTTTGTTGTATTGTTATAAAATTTGATTTCTGAATTACATAAAAAAAAATATGGATTGGAGCAGTAATGAATCAGAACCAGAGGAGGTAATTGAGGATAGGACTGATGCTTCTGAACCTGCTGATCTGTCAAAAAAATCAAACATATAATTGATTTTAAAATCAAAAATTTTCCTCTACCATAAATCCTGGAAAAAACCTTTGTATTGATGAGAGTTTGATGTTATGGAAGGGAAGAGTAAAATTTAAACAATTTCTACCCTTGAAAAGACACCGCTTTGGCATTAAATTGTTTAAATCATTAGATTGTGATACTGGATTTTTGTTAGGATTTAGTATCTATACTTGAACAGATGTCGAATTTTTTAAATTCGGCTTGGGAATTTCCACAGGTATCGTAGCTCATTTCTTAAAGCCTTACTTTTATAAAAGGCATGTAGTTTATACGGATAATTGGGATTCGTCTTCTGTGCTCGCTCAATTTCTCCACGATCGGGATACTGGGATGTGTGGGACAGAAAAAGAATAGAAAAGGAATGCCTGAGTTGAAAAGCAAATTGAATAAAGGTGAAACTGAAGTTGCTCGTACTGATACTTGGCTTGTACTAGAGTGATTGGATAAAAAGGAAGTATATATGATCACGACTGTTCATGAGACTGGTTACAATAGTACAGGAAAACAGCGTTGGAAAACAAAAGAAGATATAATGAAACCAACATGTATTGTTGAGTATAATAAAAATATGGGTGGTGTCGATGATATTGATAGGCAACTATCTTTAGCTGAATCATTTTTCATCTAGTCAATTTTGTATTATGTAACGCCCATATATTATACAAAATACAAACTACTAACCCACTTTCTTATCCTGACTTCTGTTTAGAAGTAGCAAGAGGTTTATTGAAGATTGATTTGATAGTCTGTGAACAAACATGTAAAATAGGTTATCCTAGATTCACCAGTAGGCCCTTTCCTAATAAAGCAGAGCAGCATCAGTGTCCTTTCTGTGCTATGATCAATATAAGATGTCGAAATAGTTATGAATGTAATATTTGTCAGGTTGTATTGTGTATAGATACATGCTCCGAAATTTATCCGATTCATGACAACTTTATAAAAAAAAAATAAAATATAACAATAATAAAGTACTAGAACTAAAAATAATAATAATCAAAAAGAAAAACTCAACAAAACATATAAAAATAAAAAATACAAAAAATGCAAAAAAAAATATGTACGTCCACTCTGTACGTCCACTTTATTAGCTCTGGGTAGTTCTAAAAGAGAGTTGAAAAATCTCATTTTTTTCAGAAATATAAGAAGAAATTGAGGTATTTGGGGGGGGGGGAGGGATTGGAGTCCCATGACATAAATTGATCAAATCTGACCCCAGATTCGTATTCAACAACCTCAAAAACCTCTGATATAATATTCCGACGCGGATTCCGATATAAAATTTTTTTTGTACTGTTCCCTGCCGGAAAGCCTATAATAGACTTGACCTCTGACATGAAATTTGTATATTGCTGATACATGATACAAGACACTAATTTGGTCACTTTTAAAGAGAAGATTAAAGGTTTAAATCCCGGCAGACTAAAGGTTAACAAAGACATTGTATGACCACAGTCGCTGATTAAATTAAAAGAAGACAAATAATAGAAACTATTTGTACACAAAACTACATTAAAAAAACAAAACTGGATGAAAACTTCAAAAATTTATTTATTTATTTATTATTAAGCCAACAAATATTTACAAAACATTACAAAAATGCAGTAAAAACCTATAGAGATAAAATTAATTTATCTGTACATAGGGTGGCATAAAACTTAATTCTATAGTTTAAAAACTAAAATAAAACTAAATAAAACTAAATAAAACTTAAAACTAAAAGTAATGTATAAAGCCCTATACTGGGCCAGTATCACCAGTATACTGGACAGTGCTTGACCTTATACCCAATATCTTATTAACATTGATCTAGCTGTTGTAAAACTTTCAGTGGACGCATTCATATTTCTAGCAAACGCAATTTTTTCTATATTGTTTAATCTAGCAGGACATGTTAACCCTACCGCACAAGTAACTCTAAAGTGAGGAAACATTTCTTTGTGCTGTTTAGATGAGTCACATTTACATGTAGATGTAAAAACAAAATCATCAACTACAACAATGTCTTTATAAACTGGTTGCCGCTTTAGTGGATACATAGAATTAGTAAAAATTTGTTTACCTCTAATACCTCTGTCAAAATACAAAATAGCTTTATTATTTCCTATGTAATTTAGGTCACCATACGACATCCTAATTTGATTATGTTGAGGTATCTTATTCTCTTTTATACGTGGAGGAATCATTTTCTTACCATTTTCAAATACCATATCATCTATTTTGCTAAATACGTTTTCAATAGGTTCATATTTATCATTAGAAATATCAGCATTGTGTGTTATTGATTCTTTCACAAAATTTATTTGCCTAAATTTTGAAAAATAATTATTTATATTTACATTATTTACATTATTTACACTGTTGCAGTTGTGATGTATATCCTGTTCCTCACTTTTATCTTTCAGTTCCAAAGTTGTATTCCTATAGTCCCCTTCAAGCTTATACATTTTTACTAATTTTTCCCCAATTGCAGTTACAATAAATATGTATTCTTTTGTATTCACATTAATCATTTTGTTCGCATTATAATTCGAGATACGTCTATGAGAACGATTACCATTTGTTAAGCAAAAACTCTTGAAGCAAATATATGTTCTTATGTCCAAAAGTAACTGTTTTCTTACTACAGAGTCCTGCAGGACTTCCAATGCAGAACTTGATATTTCTTCAATTGATTTAGGCATTTTTTGTTTTTTAAGTTTGAATTTTTCTACTTCGGTTACTAGCTTAATAAAATAGCTTTGAAATTTATCACAGTTTAGTTTCCCTAATATATTTTTGTTCATATAAAATTATTATAAATTTAATTGAATCCAATTCTTAAGTTTTTTTCTAATATGTTTTTTACTAGTCGTTAAATTTTTTAAATTATTAGGAATTTCATTATATATCCGTATTGCAACAATATAACTATATAATATAAAAACTAAGTTATTATTAATATGCAATGATTTAAAAAATTATGTCTTGAATAATATTTTAATTTTTTAACTAAAATATAGTATTATTATCTTTTATTTAATATCGTGTGGTTAATTTATATACAATTATACTACTGCAATTAATTTATGACATACATTTGAACTGTAATATCTAGATGTGATTTGAATCCATTTAAATAAAGCACAATTTAAAGAGATTGTATATAAAATATTTTAAAATTATATACAAAAATATAGACATATTTCTTAAGATTAGCATTTTTTTTTATTATAATTATTTTAACGTACCCCTTTTTATGTTCTCGAATCGGTGCTAATCAGCGACGGAGGTCATACGATGTCTTTGTTAAGAGACCACTTGTTGAAAATACATTCGCCAGTGGTGCTTGCATCAATCGGCCCGGACCGGGAATCGAACCTCCAGATTACGAGTCCGGCGCCCTATTGACCGAGCCATCGCAGGACTCAAGATTAGCATTCTCAATGTTCTTTTACAAGCAAAAAAATCCTTCTATGGTATATCATAAATTAATTATAATAGTAGATAATGCATATAAATTAATTACACGATTTCTGTACAAAAAACATCGATGTTTCACATTTACATATCTGATGTTTATAGACACATATTAATAATCCTGTTTATAACATTTTACACAAGAATATATATCTAATGTATCGAAGCACCGTAAAGGGCTATCTTAAGGGGGTGCCATACTAGATTATTACCGACCGACTCAGATGCAGGGTTGTAAGTACTCGAATCATTTCGAGGAATAGAATTCTTAAAAATCCATAATCAATTTTAATTTTGGATTTTCATTTACTGCGAATCCTAATCTCCCTTGATTTTATGATTCTCAACTTTATCGAATCATAAGATCCAAGTGATTTAAGAATTTTCTGTCACATACAATCACAAATCCTATTGATTTTTTGATTATATTTATTGCAAATCATAAATACTAATGATTTTTGGATTTTTAGTTTTTATGAATCGCAAATACCGGTGACTTTAGGAGTTTTTCTTTCTAAGATTCACAAATACTAATGAATTTACGAGTTTGTTTTTCACGAGTCAAAAATCCGTTTGATTTTGTAATTTCTTTTTGATGACAATCATAAATACCGACGATTTTATAATTTTACGTATTTCGAATAAAAGAATCATGATGATTTTTTTCCTTTTTCATATACGAATCATTAATTTCATTTATTTTATGTTTTCTCGTAAAAGCGAATAAAATTCCTTTGATAGTTGTAATACGATTTATTAATGATTCTCGAGGTACCTGGACTATTGGATTGTTGTTAATTTTAAATCCGTTTTTGTTATTGAAAGCTTTTTTCTTACACTGAGCACAAAATACTACTTGCTTTCCCTATTTACGGGGCGCAATATCACACTTTTCAATTCTTATGTAAAATGTACCTAGTGCTTAGTGAAATAAATTCAGAACAAAACAAATGTGGATGCGTGTGTGACAATTAATGCGGGTATTTATGAGCTTGTTTGTGCGTTCGGTAAATTTATTTATAAGTGCTTTTGTGTGCGTATGTATGCGCGAGTGCGTAAATATGTATATGTGTGTGTGAATGTGTGTGACTTTGTGAATATGTGTGCGAGTATGTGAATATATGTGTGAGTGAATGTTTGTGAATGTGCGTTCGAGTGGGTATATATGTGTGTGTGTGTGTGTGTGTGCGTGCGTGTGAGAATGTGTGTAAATTTACACGTTTAAGAGTATGTTTGAGAGTGTATGAATGTGCACACAATTTAACAAATAAAAAAGTGCTTGGTACAGAAGATTACTCTTTTATACTTATACCCTGGGTGAAAATATTTTATAAAATTTTTATAAAAATTTTACAAAATTTATTTAAATAATTATTATAAAATTTTATATGTAATTTATCCTATAGAATTATATATATTTTTTATAAATTTTTTTATAATATTCTATAAAATAAACGTATTATAATATGTAATTTATTTTTCACTCTGAAAATCAATAAAGTTGACTTTATTGACCTCTTTTTAGGGAGCAAAAACGCATTTTAGTTCCTCTGGGGATAAAGTAAAATTGGAGGACAATAATGAATATTATTGTTCATTAAATTATAAAATTTGTTACTTTCAATAATTTTTTTTTAATATTTTTTACTAAAGATATAAAAATGTCATATATACTTCTAAAAGGTACTACATAATTTTAAACATTAATGTTCAAATATTGTGTTATTGGTTTTTAGTTAAAACACAGTGGAATGTGTTTTTGTATATTACAGTCCGAATAAGAACTCAAAAATTCTAGTAATCTAAACCCGATTAGATCAAACTGATTTCATATTCGGATACAGCAACCCTCAAAACTTAAGAAAGTATCTCTGTAAGAACACATTTTAATATATTTAAATCAGTGGTCATGGAATCAGAATATATAGTCAAAAATTTACTTTTTACAAATTTGTAAATTTGTCCTTGAAATAATTTTGATCCCATGTGGAAAAATTTTATAAAGTTTATATAAAATTTTTATAAAATCACTTTATAAAATTTTTATATAAATTTGGTTCTATAAAAATTTTACAAAATTTTTATAAAAACATTATATATTATGACAAATTGCTTTTTTTATGTATTTATGTGACAAATAAAAAACTATTTTCTGGGAAGATATAATTTAATGAAAATCATTTATGTGTAGAATAAAGTAACATGAGAAAATTTAATAATTAACCATATATAAAATTTTTGCATATATTTTATTTTAATAAAACACTTTGAAAATAAAGTAAATATATTTATCATTAAGTGCATATAATTGTATTTTCCCAAGTGAAAATAATTTATAAATTTTTTATAAAAAATTTATAAAATACATTTTATATATTTTTTATAAAAATTTTATAAAGTGTATTTTTTATACAATTTTTATACGACCAATTTTTTATAAAAACTATATAAAATGTATTTTATAAAATTTTTATAAAAAATTAATAAATTATTTCCACTTGAGAAAATACAATTATATGCACTTAATGATATAATATATTTACTTTATTTTCAAAGTGTTTTATTAAAATAAAATATATACAAAATTTTTATATATGGATAATTATTAAATTTTTCTTTTCCATGTGCTGTTTTCTCATGTTACTTTATTATACAAATAAATGATTTTCATTAAATTATATCTTCCCAGAAAATAGTTTTTTATTTGTGACATAAATACATAAAAAAAGTAATTTATCATAATATATAATTTTTTATAAAAATTTTGTAAAATTTTTATAGAACCAAATTTATATAAAAATTTTATAAAGTGATTTTATATAAATTTTATATAAACTTTATAAAATTTTTCCACATGGGTCTAAACGCGGATTTGATTCGGATTTAGCGTCTGTCAAAACTATAAAATAGTATATTACACACCTAGGAGGTAAAGTATTGGGCAGCCCATAGCACATGTAAATTGACACCCGAGCCGAAGGCGAGGGTGGCAAACATGTGCTATGGGGTGACCATTTTACCTCCCGTGGGAAGTATACTATTTTTCACCACCAGTAGGCCGAAAGTAACACATTCCTCTTTCGGTGCCGGGAGGGAATGTGGTACTTTCGGTCTACGTGTGGTGAAAATATTATTTAGTCATTTACGCTTAAAAGTTTCTTCTCAATTTGACCTTCAAATGCTCTTGATTCTGACGTGATAGCGCCAAATGAAATTATCTTAATCTGAACCAATATCGGAATTTGAAGTACAAAATGTACTTTCTACAAAATTTACAAACTTGACCTTTAATGACCTTTATCTTAACCCGATAAAGTCAAACCCCATAAAGGATCAGTGGCTGTCAAAATTGTAGAAATATTGGTGACCTCTCCTTAAAACTTTTTTCTAAGTTTGACCTTTAAATGACCTCAAACTTGATAACTCCAAATCAAGCTTAGACTCGGAATCAGCGGGCCGTAATAAGAACATATAGGTCTTGCTCTTAATATACAGACAATTTTTTTATTTTGAGTGACTGTAATCTTTCGAATGTTTAACGTCCAGGTCACTAGGGCACAATCTACTAGATACCACAAGTAAAAAAACGCACAATACAATAAGTAAAAAAATTGATGCAATAAGTCAAAAAAATTATATGGATTTTCGATTTATGAATAGGGCCAATTCACAAGTCAGATGGATTTTTAATTTTTAATTGGAGAAAAACCTTACATCAAAAGGATTTTGGATTTATAATAAAAGAAAATCCTTACATCAAAAGGATTTTGGATTTATAATAAAAGAAAATCCTTACATCAAAAGGATTTTGGATTTATAATTTAGGAAATCCTTTAATCAAAAGGATTTTGGATTTATAACTAAAGAAAATCCTTTAATCAAAAGGATTTTGGATTTATAACTAAAGAAAATCCTTTAACCAAAAGGATTTGTGATTGGAAGATAACAAATTCTGCAATTCCAAGGTTGATTTGGGATTCATGATTCGACGAATCATAAATCTCACAACCCTGGTCAGATGAATACATTATTACACTTAATAAACATATTAGGGTTTTATTTGCCAAACGCAAATACAGAAGCACTAGATAATCACATAATACGCATTTATACGAAGTTTGAAGTCAATATGTGAAGGACACCCTAAAAAAAGTTTGCACGGAAAAATTAGCCATTTTTCCGTGCAGAAAGTTTTTAGGGTGTCCTTGTTGTATTGATCTGGAACTTTGTAGAAAGACATATTACACCATTATCTAGTACTTCTGTATTTGGGTTTTACATAATATTGACAAAATAAATAGTTTATATTATTGACAAAGTTATCTTAGTACCAATTACGCCGCTAGAGTGCGCGACGTGCTTAGTCTGTAATTTGTATTGTATACTTAGCGTGGAAGCACATGCGCAAATGGTTGTAGCAATATGGCGTTAAATACCATAATTCATACACCGGCCTTATATCAATAAAAGACATATAATAAAAGGCGTGCTTATGCACTGTAGAATGACGACATTCCTAGTTTATTTAATCGGGAAACAATGGAAAACAAATACGATAAAGGAGCAAAATATTTTTATTTAGAGGCCACGTCTGCCTTGCATGCTCCCACCTCTCTTCCTCTCTCTCACGCTACCCATCTCCGTCCATCTCTCTCTCTCTCTCTCTCTCTCTCTCTCTCTCTCTCTCTCTCGCTATACCAGAATACGTACGCGCATGCGCACCCGCAATTTTCGGATAACTAGTGACGAACTTCTTGCGGCTCGTGTGCTGTTGGACGATTACCAAGTTTGCTCGGTACAGAAAACACGAAAAATTGTCGGTTGTATCCCTAGGCGGCCGGCTCGCGCGGCGAGTCGTCGAGTTAGCCGGCCGCGTAGGCTATATTCGGCGGTGTGTAAGGCTAGAAATCGTTTTACCGGGGGATTAACTCGATTTAAATATCTGTGGATTGACTGAACAAAGTAGCAATGGGTTTTTCTATATTGATAAATTAGAAATATTATTTATAATCATTATTTACTAATAAATATTTTAAAAAATATAAAAACGAAAACTAAAAATAATAATTAAATCCGTTTTCGAATGCGAAAAATTACAAATGATATTAATATTGTTTATTTAATAAAAATAATAATTATACATGGTTATTGTTTATGATAAACGACACTTTCATAGACTTTAGATAAACTCGTAAAATGACAAACAAAATCAAGCACGTTTAAAAAAACGAAAAATTGTAATCTGGAGACCTAGGCGGCCGGCTCGCGCGTCGAGTCGTCGAGTTAGCCGGCAGCGTAGGCTATATTCGTCGTTGTGTGAGGTTGAGTATCGCATAATTTAAATAATTTCACGTGTTATTTAAATTATTTAATAATAATAGTTTTTATTTAATTCTGATAGTTATTTAATAGATTGCTATGCATTAATGAAAGCTATAAAAATTAGTAAAAATTAATAAGATGTCAGGGCCTTTTATCAATACGTGAATGTCGATAGAACGAACCGCGTCAGTCTTTCGTTCGACTAGAGTCCGTGCGCGCATGCGCAGTTGTTCTTCCCGCGTCGATACTAGTGAGGTTCACGTTGGTCGTGACCGTTTCAGTTGTCAGCTATCCAGTGTTTGGTGGCGTCCGACTTCAAGGTTATGTTTGATACCATATAGATCGTCGTCTTTGAAAATAATATCCAACGCCAAACAAATATACATAATTTTAATCTCTACCCAAGGAACTGCAAACAAATCATGTGCGATGGATGTCGGGCTATCTTGTAGGTGAGAAATTAACTGATTGACCGTAATTATGAGAGTTGTGTTTATAGGTTAGGTTACTGTTTTTTCTTTTCGATTATTGCATTGATTATCTTCTATTTGTATGAATGATTAGTTCACGTACAAAAATTTTTTAGGTACTTCCAGGTTAATGTCAAAGTGAAGTGATGGAAATTCATTTGGTCTTTCTTAATAAAGTAACCTACAGTTACTAATAGATTGCTACGACACGCATGCAATTTTCGAATTAACAGTAGACCTATGATGTCATTGTATCCTCGAGCTAATGTTGAATACAATTGCCTATTGGACTTCAAACAGCTGTCTATAATAGCAATGGAATTTCCATCTAACTGCTTGTTACAGTAGCCATAGGATCTCTACCTGTTGGTTGGTTACTGTCCTTATTTACGTCCACTAATCATCTACCAATCCCAAGTACTTCAATTAATGCACTGGCTTTTGTCTATATTAGTAATTAAGCAGTCCATTTACGAGAAATTTCAGGTATTCCTTGCATACACATAATAAAGGTTATGTTTGATTGCATACATATTACTGTCTTTGGAAATAATACCCAACATCAAACCATTATGCAGATCTTATTTTCTACCTAAAGAAGTGCAATCAAATTATGTATGAAGGATGTAGGACTATCTTGTGAGTAAAAAATTAACCGTTGACCGTAATTATGAGAGTTGCGTTTGTAGATTAGGTTACAGTTCTTACTCTTCAATTAATGCATCGGTTTTCTTTTATATGTGTAAATGATTAATTCATGTAAAAAAACTTTTTAGGTACTTCCAGGTTAATGTCAAAGTGTAATCCCTAAAATTTGTACGTCTCTGTCAGTAGTCGTATTAGAATTGAAGTTTAGTACAACATTCATAGAATCTTCCACTAAGTGCAGACTGCGATGACATTGGATCCTTTATTTATCTGGTGTCTACTAGCCAACTAGTCCTGCATCTAACAAACTGTTTGCGATGCCCATGTCAACACCACCTAGCGTTTAGCTACGATGCCAATATAAATTTTTATTAAGTAGATTTGGGTAAAGGTAATTTACATAATGATTGCATTGAATAGCATATCAGATGCAGAAAACGAATGCATAAAAAGCGTAGTAATACTGTCAAAAACGTTTTACTAAAAGAAGTTAGTAAAAAAAATTCTTCGCAAAAATTTGAACTTGAAAAATATTCCTGCATCGTCAGTGTTTTAAAAAGCAACCAACGATTGTATGAAAAATGTATAGCAGTAGTTGTCAAATTGATTATTGTAAAAATATTTAGCAATAGTTGTTTAATTGATTATTGTAATAATTTTGGTTTCAAAATTCCTGCATCGTCTGCGTATCTAATTGCAGAAAACGATTGCATGGAAAATGTGTAGTAGTAGTTGCCAAAACGATTATTGTAAAATTATTTGGTAATAATTCGTGCATCGTCTGCCTAACATAATGCATTAAACGATCGCATAGAATTGTGTATAACAGTAGTTGTCAAAACGATTGTTGTAAAATTTTTTGGTAACAATTCGTGCATCATCTGCCTAAGAAAATGCAGAAAACGATCGCATAGAATTGTATATAGCAATAGTTGTAAAATTGATTATTGTAATAAATTTGGTTTCAAAATTCCTGCATCGTCTGCGTATGAAAATGCAGAAAGCGATTGCATGGAAAGTGTATAGCAATTGTTGTAAAAAAGATTATTGTAAAAATTCTGATAAAAATAATCCTGCATCGTCTGCATATTTTGTGTTGAATAATGCAATGTACAAAGGTTATTTGCGAATGAATATGATAGCTGGAATGTACTATTGGCGCCATCTACTGTGAGGTTATAGATTAATATAATTTTTCAACGGATGATGGCGCTACTAGTACATTACAGCTTACTATATTACCGACGCTTCGTCGATAGTTTTTTACTATGGCACCCCCTTAACGAGCAGTGTACAGAGTAAGAATAATATATATATTAAAGCATTTTTAAATTTTAGTATGTTACCATTTATAATTTTTTTTTTATAGCATTAATTTTCCTTTTAAACTTATAATTTTCCTTAAATATTACTAAGTTTAAATTAAAATTTTAATAAAATATAATCCATGTAACTACAAAAAAAATTATTCGAATTCATTATATACTTCATTATATACTTTTAACGTTGGCGTAATTAATGAATCGTAATATATACAAACAACCACAGCCCTGCAGTAGTGGACAGCTTGGCTAATGCAAGGTCTCAAGTTACAAGAAAACGGGATAGTTGAAATAGAAATGAAAAATAATGAAATTGATTGGGTTTCTAAAATTTATATGAGAATTATGTAGGAAAATGTTGAAGATAATAGTAGTAACAAGTCGAAAATTAGTTACGCTAACGTTAAAAGTGTTACAAAACCTATATATGAATCGCCAATTGATGAAAGAGAAGATTCAGTGGTTAACTACGGAAGTGAAAGTATGGAGGTTGAGCAAAATCTAGAAAGATATGATAAAGATGCAATCGTAGAAGAAGAAATGGAGAGAGAACATGAACAAGATGTTATTGCGGAAAAAGAAAAATCGCCTGATGAAGACAATAGCGTTGCTAGTACGAGTGATCAAAGTGACAAGAAATACATCCCCTATAATGCTAAGAACGAAAAAGGTCCACTTACACAAGAAGAAGTGAATGATCTCATACGCGATTTGAGCCTACCAAAAGATGGGGCAGAGTACTTAGCTCCATAGTTGAAACAAAATACTAATGAAGCTGGAAAAATTAAAGTTTCTTACTATCGAGATAGAGATAAGAAATTTCGTGATTATTTCGCTTACGATAAAGAATTTTCCTTAGTGTACTGCAAAGATATAGTTGGGTTGATGAATCGCTCTAAAGAGGGATGTTACAAACCCAACGAGTGGCGATTGTTCATCGATTCGTCGAAAAAAAGTTTGAAAGCTGTTCTATTGCACAATACAAATGTTTATGCAGACATTCCCATAGGATATTCGGTAATACTGGATGAAAATTACTGTAACATGGAAATAATATTAAACCGAATAAAATACGATGATCACAAATTGCAAATGTGTAGGGATATTCATATCCTAACAATACTTTTAGGGCATCAATCGGGATTCAGAAAATATCAATGCTATTTATGTGAATAGGATAGTAGGGATAGAAAGAATCATTACATAAAGAGTCTCTGGCCCCTAAGAAAAACGTTTGAACCGGATTTTGAGAATATAAAAGAAAAGCCACTCGTTGATCCATCAAAAATTCTAATACCACATCTACACATTAAATTGGGACTTATGAAATAATGAGTAAAATCTTTAAACAAAGATGGTAACTGCTTTAAGTATCTGTAAAATCAGTTTCCTAAATTAAGTGATACTAAAGTTAACGAAGGAATTTTCGATGGCCCTCAGATTCGTAGGATGATAAGAGGATAAATATTTGTTACGAAAATGAATCATACAGAGAAAGAAGCATGGATATATTTCAAGGAGGTAATTAAAAATTTTCTTGGTAATCATAAGAGCCAAAATTACCAACAAATAGTATTAAATTTAGTAAATAGTTATAAAAATCAAGGCTGCTTAATGAATCTAAAATTACACTTTTTACATTCTCATATAGATGAGTTTCCAGAAAACCTAGGTGATTACAGCATAGAGCAGAGAGAGAGATTTCATCAAGATATCAAGGCATTGGAGCGTAGGTACCAAGGAAGATGAGATATAAATGATGTTAGCAGATTACTGTTGGTCGTTGGAACGAGAACTACTATCAACATCGAAAAAGCGGAAGCGTAATCCACTTCGTAGATCGTTCGTTACCATAAAAAAGAGTAATGGGCTTGAAATTTGTATGGGTACTTTATTGAATTACATATCGACGGCTGAGAGGAACAAAAACCTATCTCGGCAGCTGTTTCGAGAAGAGCCTATCTCGGCGACGGTTTGAAAAAAGACCTATCTCGAAGGCGGCTTGAAGAAAGACCTATCTCAGCTTCCGCTTCGAGAAGAGCCTATATCGGCGGCGGATTGAAGGAAAACCTATCTCAAGTCAGATTTTTTGTTTTCAAATTTAGTAGTGGTAGCACTGCGCAATTTTTAATTGCGGTCTTTAAATGCTGGTAAAAAATTATGAAAAAAATCATGATTTGTTTTTCAGTATTGCACATGCTTTTGCCCTGGTAATTAATAAGTATATTATAAAATATATACATAAATAAATATATCGATAAATCTAGTGTCGCGCCAACGTGTTGGATGAAAAATTGTTCCAAATTGGGAAATAATAGGAATGCGGCGACTCTAGTTACGTCCCAATGGAAAATATCATTCAGGTCTGAAAAATAATTTTACGAGGTGTATATAAAGTGTAAAGTGCGATTTGACAGACGAGGTCTTGTTATAAATCGCCATTACAGATTTTTCAGTCGCTCAAATTTTGGCACGAATTGTCGAGTCATTCAAATCGCCTAGATAGAAGAATAAAAAATTTAACTTTGTTTTTGGTTATAAAGTATATAATGCACATCGTCTTTCAATTCAATTAATAATCGAAAATGTTTCTATGTTTGTGAACATATCAAATTCGAATGTAGCTAACTAAGAGTTTAGGATTTAAGAGTTTAGGGTTTAAGGGTGTAGGGTTTAGAGTCTTAGAGTTTTGGGCTCAGGATATGACCTTGACCTTGAGGTAATGGGGTCAAATAGACCTTGGATTCGAATTTAGCGACTTCAAAAACATATGTATTTACTGGTTAAACCTTGGTTACCGCTAATTTTGTACATTCCACCTTGAAATTACCTTGACCAAGATCAGATGCGGTTAAGCTGACCCCGAATTCGGAATCAGCGACTCCAAAAGCATATGACTACCATGGTCAAGTTTTTGGAACTTTCAACTTTTTTGTGGGGCTGTGTTATTATAACTATTATCACTATTAATAACTATTATCATTAATATTTATATTGTTAACTATAACTACTAAACTATAAAACTAATTATATTACTAACTATTATTATTAATAACAAATAATTAATTATACGTTATTATTACAAAAATAATAAACACTTTTTGAAAAACTAAGTTAGTTAATTAAATAATAATGTATTAATACACGTTAGCAGCAAGTTCTACCCACACAGCACAGAATATTACGTCAATATTACGGAAATATTTCATATTAAGATTCGGAATATTACAATAATGTTAGAATGAAAGATTACTGAAATATTGGTATGTCCGCGAATTTCTTACTTTGTAATATTCCATGAAATATTACATTAATATTACTATAATATTTCAGTGTAATATTTTAAGAAATATTTATGTAAAATTGATGAAATATTTCAATCACACACTTGCATAGGACTACTGAAATATTACCTTAATGTTTCTAGAATATTTTAATGAAATTTTTAAGAATTATTTCTGAAATATTTACAAAATATTGTTAAAATATTTCAATTAATTGAATTTTTTAACTTAATTATTTGCAATCCCAAGAGCCGTGCTATTGATTTACATTTATTAAGTATTAATACACATTATTTTTTTTCACATATTTATCGCAAAACAAATTTGTACATATTTCCTAACCTGGGTTCGAACCCCGTATGCACGCATCAAATACAAACGCTTTATCCACTACGCTATTCGCAACGCTTATCGATTATGTTTAAAACTTGCACATGATGATCTGCTATTTGATTTGCTATCTAATCTGTTTTTAATAGTTATACAATTTTAATGAAATTGACAAGATTTTACTATGATTTGGAAAAAAAATCTTGTTAATTAAAAATCTTACTTCTTTGTTATTATGAAAATATCGTTAAAATATTTTATTGTTATATTTCTATAATAATTTCTCTACGATAGAAAGCAAAATCTTTCTGCATTATTGATATGTAAGTTTTCTTAAACCTTGTACAAAATAAAAATAAGATATAAGACGACGATTTTTCGATTTTGGCGATTAAACAAAAGATGTGAAATAATTGTGAATCTTAATGTGAAATATTTCCATAATATTTCACAAAATACACTGGAACATTACGGTAATATTAATGAAATATTTCACTAGTCCTATTGAAGTAGGTAAGTATGTGAAATCTTTTATCAATATTTCTCGTTATATTACATTGCAACAATCGATTTCGATGAATAAACCAAGATGTTAATTAATGGCGACGTTTCGATGACTTTTGCCATCCTTCTCTGATTATTCTACTCGTCAATGGTTAGTATAGCTTGAGGAGGATGACAAAAAATTCGAGCTTACATTTAAACCAAATAGAAGAATATTACAGAACGATTTTTTTCTAATCAAAGGACTGCAAACTGTATATGCACTATCCTTTTCAATTCTGATATTATATTATTAATTAGAAAAAAATTTTACATTTCAAAAATTTGTTTATTTATACATTTAGAAATTGGATTAATTATCCTAAAAAATTGTATTTAATTCTTCATTTAATGTGATTCTTTATTCTTGTTTAGAAATAATTATTTACTATAAGATAATAAGTACCTTTTCGCGGGACAAAATAACATAATTCGTAGTTAGATAGCTTGTCCTCGTGCGTATCTCTCTCTTTCACTCCAATGGTCGGGAAGGCGGTCGACTCTTGGCTTCCTTTTCTCACTGCCCGTGAGACGTGCTGCTCTGCACGCCGACGTGGAGGTTGGTGGGGAGAAACCCTCACACCCACACACTAAATTCACCAGTCTTTAATCTCTTATTTCCCGTTAAAAAATCTCTCGGCAGTTGTCAACACGATGTTGTTGCCGATCGCGCGCGAACTCTCCCTCTATCATCCCAGCTGGCACGATTCTCGCGGCGCAACTCAAAAACCCACTTGCCAGAAGAGACGAAGAAATTTATCTTCGCCTGGCTGATTCTCGACCAATGTCGGTCACAAACGCCCATCCCCACCACCACAGTCCCGGTGGATTTCCCCGCGAGAACGTCAAAAGTGCGGAGGTACGACTGTAGGAGAAAAGCCTGTGTTTCTCGGCCCACAGTGTGTATACATATACGCAGTACACCTCCAAAGTTGGCACTATATGTAGGGGAGCTTGAGTTTCTGGGATCTCAAGCGTGGTGGTGCAAACGCACGGCTATCCCTAACGAGGCTCCCGGTGCTCAGAAAACGGTCTTCATGACACCGGTCGAGCAGGGACAACCTTCGCCTCTCTAGCCCAGGTGATCGAAGTGATCAAACGGCTCCTCGAGGGCGTAGGTCGCGTTTGGGTGGGGGATATAACGGGTACGGATTTCGAGTGTCGGCGCAGGTTAGGTCCCTGAATTATCGGCGACGTTCGTCGATAGGACTAAGTCGACTAGCCGGGATAATTGCGAATGGTAGCTCAGTGGTGAGGCTTCTGCCTCGCGCTCCCGGGATCGTGGGTTTGCACCCCGATACCTTCGTTGAAATTTTTATTCCTTATATTCAATCCGTACCCCGTTACAACTGGCGCCCAATACGGATATAGTTGTTCAATTGTTAATAATATTGTTAATTAACAATTGGATAACTCGCGAACAATAACGAGGTCAGCAGTCGCGTTTCGAAATTGTGAAGTATATTTCGGTACTCTTTCGTTCCCCCTCGAGGCGGGATATGTTTATTAACAAATAGAATTGTTATAAACAAATAGAATTGTTATAAACAAATAAAAATTTTGTTATAACAAATAAAAATTTTTTTTTACTTTTCTCGTCTCGACTACTTAGTAGTAGACACAGGAAATTGGTTCCTGGTCGAACATAGGTGGCGCCACTAGAAAAAGGTCGCACAAATAGGAAATTTGGTGGGTTTTCGAACGGAATCGATAGACCGACCAACGTTACTTGGAAATTGGGTAGTTTGGACCAAACCAAGTAACTAGCGCCACATAGAGGAACGAAACAACGCGACACAGTGCGACATAACCTGGTGGCAATTAATCGGTCTAAATAAATTGTTTGTAAGTGTATGCAAGGTTTAACTGGTTTTTGCTGGCACAAAACAGGAGGCTTATAACCTGGCTCAGACATTTACAAATTGTATTATAGGTTATATTTTTGTAAGAGGTCAAGCGCGCGGTAACTTTAATTATTTAATTTATTTAATTATTGATTTATTTATTATTTATTATATAGTACCGTTAAGTTAGCGCAAGGTAAGAGCCAGGCAGTAGTTTATTGTAAATTTATTAGCAGATTTGTTAAAAATAGTTTAAACTCAGTAGTGCTTCCTGATCAAAGTAAGACAGGACTTACTTTTGGCATCCGGTTTTGTGCTTTAGCGGTTAGCTTAGGTAGAAGCAAAACCCAGTTATTCGTTGAGCCGCTTACCCGCCTCACGAAGAAGAACCAAGGGTACGAGTGGTTAGATGAGCAGGAGCAAGCCTTTCACCAACTGAAGGCCCTGATCATGACTGCTCCAGTTCTTCAACGTCCCAGTGCAGATGGACGGTTTAGCCTCCACACGGACGCGAGTGATACCGGCATAGGAGCCGTGCTCGTCCAAGAGATAGACGGAGAGGAAAGAGTCATTGAGTTTGCCAGTCGCATTCTCACAGCACCCGAGAAGAATTATAGCGTTACGGAGAGGGAATGCTTGGCCGTGGTCTGGGCTATTAATAAGTTCAGACCTTACATCGAAGGGTACCACTTCAAAGTGATAACGGATCGCAGTAGTCTTCGCTGGTTGTGTAATATGAGAAATCCAACCAGCCGATTAGCGAGATGGGCTCTAGAGCTTCAAACTCAGGACTTTGTCGTCGAGCACAGAAAAGGAGCTCTGCATCACGTTCCCGATGCCCTATCTCGCATGTATGAAGACGACGAGCCTACAGTAGCAGCAATGTCGTGGGCTTAAACTACTGAAGATCCTTGGTACCTAGACTGGATCAAAAACGTTTCCGACAGACCCTGTGATTTCCCCGACTGGAAAATAGTTGGAGGAAATCTATACATCTATCGCCCCGACAAGGAGTTAGAGGAAGTGATGGATGATGAGCAAGCATGGAAGCTGGTCGTACCCATAGAGAATCGTCACTCTATTCTGAGAGAGTGTCACGACGATCCCTCAGTTGGCCATCTCGGAAGGGAAAAGACATTCGCCCATGTGGCCCAAAACAATTATTGGCCACGGTTCTACGCAGAAGTTGCGGGTTACGTCAGGCGATGTCAAGTGTGCCAGCAATGTAAGGTCGAGCAACGTGCTCCCTCAGGGTTAATGGGTCACCGTCAATCGGACAGACCATGGCAGGTGGTATCAGGAAATATCACTGGCCCGCTTCCACGCTCTAGCCGAGGATACGAATACATCCTAGTATTCCAGGATTTATTCACGCGCTGGATTAAAGCAATCCCGATAAGAAAAGCTAACGCAAAGACGATAGTCCGCGAGCTTCACGAACGAGTGATTAACCGGTTCGGCACCCCGGACGTATTTCATTCGGATAACGGGACCGAGTTTAAAAATAAACTCGTAGACGAATACCTCGAATCTAAGGGAATGTATCATTCGACGACACCCCCTTATCACGCACAGGCCAATCCTGTCGAGAGGGCCAATCGGACCCTTAAGACAATGGCGGCGTCGTATATCCAGGATAAGCACAGCGACTGGGACGACAAGCTGCCAGAAATAGTCTTTGCACTAAACACAGCGGTGCAAAGTTCTACTGGATGGAGCCCGGCTATGCTGAACTATGGTCGCCAACCCGAGGCGCCTAGTACAGCTCGTCGAGAGCAAGACCGGCTTGCCCAGCAACAGTTTGAGTTCCGTAAACTGCAGGATTGGAACGACAAAATCAAACAGTTGCCAAAACTGCACGAGAACGCAAATCGTCAGTCGGCTGCCAGTAAGGCCCGGCAAGCCGAAATCTTCAACTCACGACGAAGGCCAGCGGAATTCGAGGTAGGAGATCTGGTGTGGAAACGCAACCGGATCCTCTCGTCCAGCGCACAAGGTATCTCGGCTAAGCTTGCTCCGAAATACACAGGGCCATATCTGATCGTCAATAGGAAAGGTATGAATACGTATGTCATACAAGATGATCAAGGGGACCAAGAAGTATCTCACATCGAGCATCTGAAGAGATACGTCCCCGAAAATGATGCTGACTCAACTGATGAGGATCAACGTGAGCAACCTCAACCGCCGAGGGATCAACAGGTAAAGTGCGACCCATCTGTAGCGAGCGAATGCTCCCCTGCGAGGGAGAATAATGCGAGCGAGTCCCCTGGCGAGGGAACTCGGTGTAAGCCGCGCAAGACGTCGCGTACGTATTTAGATAGGTCCCGCGTTACCAGACGACAGCGTGGTCGTCCTCGGAAAGCAACCGCGACCGTAAAGCACCGATCACCCATAGAGCGGTCTGCCAATGCAGATTGTGAACCAGTTCCTCCGAGACGAGGACGAGGGCGTCCTCCAGGCTCACGACCGAAGCGGACGTAAAGCGCCAGCAGCGGCCGAAGGCTGAGGCGGCCTTCAAAGAGGCTGCCTTTGAATACAGGTTAACCTGTAGCCCCAGCCTTCATCGAGCGGAACGGGAGATTCTGACGAACCTAGTTGTCCGCTCTGCCGCTGCAAGGAGATCAAGTGTCTGAAACAGTTTCCTCGCATCCTGATAAACCTGATCAAGAGCAACTCGTTAACCCTCTTTCCCGTTCCTTGAGAAAAAGAGTCCACATACAGAGCATGTGGAATCTGGAAGGGTGGTGTAACGGTAAGCGAGTTACCGATCAGGTAGGCAACGCGAAAGAGGATATACAGCGCGGCGCGCGTACGAACGCGCGAGAATCGTGCGCGCCCAGCTGGGATGATAGAGGGAGAGTTCGCGCGCGATCGGCAACAACATCGTGTTGACAACTGTCGAGAGATTTTTTAACGGGAAATAAGAGATTAAAGACTGGTGAATTTAGTGTGTGGGTGTGAGGGTTTCTCTCCACCAACCTCCACGTCGGCGTGCAGAGCAGCACGTCTCACGGGCAGTGAGAAAAGGAAGCCAAGAGTCGACCGCCTTCCCGACCGTTGGAGTGAGAGAGAGAGAGATACGCACGAGGACAAGCTATCTCTCCTTTGCCCAGTCATTTCCCGCCGAGGCGCGATATTTAGACAAGCGGTAAGTGGTGCACCACGTTTAGACCCGCATGTTTACATAATATTTCGCGTCCCGATTTACCTGGTACGGTCCAGGTGAGGAAGCGTTCCTCCTTTTCCCCCTCTCGTGACAATACCCGCACGGATAGACAGGTCGGTGGTTCGCGGGAACCACTTCACGAGAGAAGGCGCGCGTGACGTAGGAAGCTTCTACGTCAAAGCTCTCTACGTCAGAGATACATACGTCAGACGGTGTGACGTATGCCATCAGGTTAAGCAGCCGTTCATATCCGGATCGGTTGCTCGTAATCTACAGTTAAATAGATTTTAACTAACTGTTTTCGCGCTGACCTCGGGGGTAGTCATCGGTACGACTCCCCGTAAATTGTTAACGTTAATTTATAGTTTATTTATTAATATTTAATTGTTAATTTAATAAATTGGCTCGGCGAGACAATCTTTCTCGCCGATTAACGAAAGATATCAATTGTTGATAGTGTTTTACCGGATACTGTCCTATCCTACGAATACCACCCTCTCCGGTGTTTATCCTAGCTGGCAATTTTGGGCATAGGGCCCAACACACGGTATCTAAGTCAAACGAGGTGTTTGACGTTGTTAACGGCATTGCACGGGAATCAAAGGGATTCCCGGCCGCATCGTGGGACTGCACACTTAAGGTTGGTAAGTTGGGACAAATTGGGCCTAACCATGGGCCTTACATTTCCCCAGTACCCACCCCGTTACAATACATTTTTTTAAGTGTGAAGAGCAAACTGCAGAAAAAGATTTCGTTTGAAACACTATTTCGGAAATAGTACTACTTAATTGTGCACAATATATTTTTATTTAAAATAATTAAATTCATAAATAGAGCACGGGTATCTAAATTCGGACAATCGTATCCAAGCGTAGCTCCTTTCGCGGGAGAAAAAAAATCTACGAATATATGGTTAAAAAAATACTAATTCCAAATTTTATAAATTCAACAGGTCTTTATAGCCTGGTAATAACTCTTAATAACAAAATATCAAAATAGCTCATAGTGGTAAAGAGTCAGCGTTCGAATGTTAAGATTGAAGGTTCGAGTCCCACACAGAGCAAATATTTTTTTTTAATTTTTTCTTTTAATTTATAAGCTATGGCCAACATATTGGCAACAGTTTAAAAATTGTAAGATAGTAACTGTTGGCAATATGTTTGCAATAATTGTTGCCTATCACTTTGCAATACAGTGGCAATAGTTTATATTTTTACATACATACAATATATCTTTATAAGTTAAGTAGATTCTGCTTAAAAATACAATGTTTTAAGTCTGTTATTATATACATGCTGTCAGATTTAATTTAATATGTTAACTTTTAATATCCATCATATTCGCATATATTAACAAAACATATTTTATTAGTTACATTATTGTTACACTATTATTACCTTTGTAACAGTATTGGTATTCTCTCACAAGGGAAGTACTTGACATTCGGAAACGGATATATCTTATCTTAACCTTGGCATATCTTCTGGAATATAATAATATGAAGAAAGCCCAGTTATTACTTGCCAATTGCCACTTTTACGAAGGGATTCGACATTTGACAATAATATTTCCAATGAAAGTTACTTTCACTTTAATTGCTATTATGACTCAAAAATGAATATTGATAGGAAATCAATCCAAAAACTGAAAGGTAGTTGTGTTCAAGTAGATATGGTTAAAAAAAAGAAGCTTAAATTGTTCAATTTACAGCAAAGTTAAGAAAATAATAAATTGAAGAATTTTATAATATTATTGCAATATGTTTAGCATTATTTTAGGTTATATTTTTTTGTAAGATTTCATATTGTGTGGAGTGCAATGCCGGATGTCAAATAGGTTTCGTTTCCAAATTCTACTACACAAGAAAAAATTATATAATCAAGTCTCCAGGAATATTCCTCAAACATTGTTGAAATATATCACGTAATATTACACTGTAATGTTTCGACAATGTTACATGAAATATTGTGATGAAAGTCTGTGCAATATTTTAGTAATATTCCAAATGATTATTTTTGTTTTAACATGTATTGATATTATAACAATATTTCATAAAATATTGCATACAATATTTATGGAATATTACACAAAATATTACATGAAATATTTCAGTAATATTGTTGTAATATGTTTTGAAATGTTCCAGTTTCTATTAGTGGAAATATTACACCAAACATTTCAATAATATTTAAAAAATATTACTATGAATTATTTCAGAAGAATATTTTGTCATATTTTTGATACATTTTCTAAACATTTCCGCAATATTTTTTGTAATATTACATGCTGTGTGGGTAAGCCACTTTACTCATGCAATAAGAAAACATTTCAGGGAATGCTCTAGTTTCTCTTGCATTTGATACATTAACAATGTTTCCCTTAGTATTGTTGAAACGTGGCCCAGCCAACATTATTAAATGTGAAATGGATCTCACATTGACATCAAATACTTTACAAATTCATTACACATTAAAACATCGTTATTTAAGTGTTTTCCTATCATACATCTCTAATTTGGTATTCTCGAAACCATCTGACTGTAATTGTCCATATTGTAGTATAGCGTCTACAAAATAATATTCCTAATATGTGTTTCATTGGTAAATACTGTAACAATACGCGGCTTAGTTGAAGATTTTACGACACATCCATGCAAGAAAAGGGATATACTAAGCTACTATAAGTGAATAGCAGTGACAGTACCAATACCCGAATTATAACACTTGTAATCAAAACGGTTTTGCCCACAAATGACATGTATTGATAGGATTAATTGAGCAATCAGTTTTGTGTGTAAACCTACAAAGTAGATAAAAGAACCTATTGATATAAAAAGAAAGATATATGTGCTGACTTATCATGTGATGTTGATATAAAAAATATGTAGTACAGCCCAGCTAATCGACGCGCGGCACGGTACATTGCTAATGGAGGTGGTCCCTAAGAGTTAGCGTTGCGAAAAAGAGGATTTCACGACAGCTCTCATCAGCAATTTCAGACGGCGAAATAGCACAGTGTTCTTTAAAGTAGCAATGACCGACCAGCGCAAAATTCAAAAAAGTTAAAAAAAATATAATTTAATTTTTAATTTACAATAACAAATAGGTAACTACCACACAGTAATCCGAAATAAATAATTATCATTTTATAAGAAGCAGCATCCAGAAAGGTAAGATGCAATAAACCAATACCGGATACGAAAATTTAATTTTTAAAATTACAACAGGTAGGCAGACAGTAAAAATCTAAACTAAACTTTTTTACCACGAGATAGCCCTTAAAAAGGATTTTTAAGCTGTATAAAACTTAAAAAACTTAAATTAACCAGAAGGAAATATATCGGCCTATTCGAATCACTGATCTTATTCTAACGCTATAGGATATATGTTTTCGCATATAAAAATGTCTAAAAGGCCAAAATTGTAAATTATAATGCTCCATTTTACGTAAGTTATGCGCCATTAAAATAAAATTTTGAAAAAAGGAAGCTTCACTTTAAAGATTCTAATCCAAATTTAGGAAAAATGTGTCGACAAAATAGATAGAATACAGAAAAATTAAGGTTAATTGCGTTTATTTGCGTTTATTTAAAAAGTTATAGCAGAAAGAAGAATTATAAGAAATTTAACGAAAATTAAGCACTGCAAATTTAATTAATCTTTTAAGTTACATTTTTTTTAAATTTTATTTCTTTTATACATTTGCATGAAATCAACGTTTTGAATTTATTTTTTTTTAATCTATATATTTTGTCTTAAATTTTCATTAAATTTAGGTTCATATGTTGTTTATATTGCATTGTTTAAGAGTTATAAACGTTTAAACAAAAAATTTTATTTATCAAAATTTTGCTTTGTTAGCGTATAATTTTCGTAAAAATGGACATTATGGTCTATATCTGAGATTTTTTTCATATTTTTATATTAGAAACCATACCATTCCATTAAGGAAAGTTCCGAAATCCTAAAAAAGATTTTTAAGATCACTAGATGACCCGAGATAAAGATTTTTAAGCAGCATAAAACTTCAAAAATATAATCTATGCTTCCCAACCACGAAATAACCCTGGAACTAAAGATTGTTAAGCCGCACAAGGCTATAAAAATATAAACTACGTTTTCCTACAACAAAATTACCCTAGAAAAAGATTTTAAATTATACAAGATATTAAAAATGTGAAGTAAGTTTTCCTACTACCAATTAATCCGAGAAAAATATATTAAACTAAGTAAAGTTTATGTTTCCACATAACAAATATTAAGTCGTTATTACTAATATTAAGTTATTATTTATTTTATAAATGATAACAAATAGAGAAAGAGCTGTCACACAGGAACAAGGGAAAGGAAAATTTATATAACAGATAGGCCACTACCACACAATAATCCGGTATTGACAATATTTATCGTTTAGTCAAAATTATTTCTACATAGTTGTAGATAAATTCAAAATTTTGTTAATTCTTGTGATTGTACTTTTTGTTTTTCATTGCTAGATAGTCAACAAATTTGATTAGAATGAAAATATACGAAAAATAGCTGATTTTAGTCATTATTCGTATTTTTTCATAAATTGTCATTTAAATCAAATTTTTTGACTGTATAAATGGTTAAAATACACTAACTGAAGAATTAAAAAAAACTTTTTTATTACTTATGAAAACAAATTTCATTCTTAAAAGAAAACAATTAATTTTTTGTGTTTTTCTACATTTTAATAATTATAACTGTTTTTAATTTAGATAAGTCAATTTTCTCGATAGCATTTGTAAGAAGGTATTTAAAAATATATACAAATAATAACTATGAATAATAACTATCAATGCCGCTATTACCAAAAACTCAGGGAGGGAAATTAATTTTAAAAGAATAAAACAAGAAAAATATGAGTCTAATACCTTTTTCAGGGTTATTAGGGCCAATTGCCAGCCTATTAGTGTATACATATTTTACACATTGGGTTACTATATGTAACAGTTGCCCTGCCTTTTAATTTAGAAAATTAATTTACCTTATTTCGAGAGTGTGTGCTACACCTGCTTTTCTGCGTATTAATATTTATAAAATTTTATTATTTATCTCGGGTTGCTGCTTTATTGGTGTTCAGATTGGCATTAGTTTTGGATGATTTGGATGCATATGTTATACCTTCAAAAATCTTTTGACGATTATTTTTCGAATGCTCGATGTAAAGTTGAGCTACAGTATCTGATCGCCATCCTCCCATTTGTTTTGTTAATTGTAAATTCGCACCCGATTCCAACAGAAGTGTAGCTGTAGTCCTTCGAAAGCAATGTCCAGTATATCGTTTAGTATTTTCTAAACCTAAGTATGCAGCAATAGTAGATGGAGCTTCATCGATTTTATTTATACCAATAACATGGCGCAAACATTTTCCTTCTTTGTACTGAATAAAAAATCTGTCTGTAAAATTTTCTGATGGCCTCATTGAAATGTACAATTTGATCTTATTGTAAAAAAGTTGTCCTACAATGAATTCCTGCGAATGATTTGTTTTTGTCCTAAACACGGCTACAACGAATCGATTATTTTCATCTTTGACATTCTGATTCTTGACGTTGGTAAGCTCTTCGCAACGGAGTCCACCACAAATTCCAAATATAAGGACAATCTAATGATAAATACACGAAAAATTTATGAATAAACACAAAATTATATTCACTATACATTCGAAGTACAAAAGTGTATAATACCGAGGAAGTCGTCAATTTAAGATTCGACATATAGTCAATTAAAAAGACAGTAATTAAAATAATTACCTTTACAGCTAAATAAATAAATAAGCGATTGCTTGGGTTTATAACCTTGTTGGCATTTTTAAGAAGTATTTTCAAATTTAAAAATCTGCTATTGTCAACATTCTCTTTCGTCATTAATGTTTTTTTTTAACGTGGACCATATACTCCAAAGAGTAGGTGGTTTTAATGTTTTTTTCATTTCTATAAAATATACTATTAAATTATCTTCTTCTAACTTAGAAAGAGAGTTTTGGTTCTTATGTTTCCAATTTTTATAAGTATCGTAGACCAGCTAGTACCGTTCGCCTGATTTTTTTGGTAACGTCTCCGTTTGAACAATTAAACTTGCTTCTTGGTCGAAATTTCTGCAAACTTCTTCCTCATCTGCAGACTCATCAGACGAGGACACTTGATAATTCGAATTCGACATTTTTTCATTCGATAAATAAAAGGTTAATTGTATCGAAATATATCAAATACTCAAAGAGAATCAAATTTCAAAATGTGCAGTTGCTTAGTTACCAGTAAACAAATATCAGTGACGTAAGATATACACTGAAAAAAATTCCGGATACACGTTACCCTCAGTTCATAATTTTACCGATAGATAAGGTGACCATCGCTCAAAAGCGATGAGTGTCTGCTGTTTGGACACTGAGTCTCTTTGAAAAAGACAACGACTGACTATTTCGGTGAGGTTATAGTTTGTTTAATTTTATCGGACAATATTTAATCATCGCGTACTACTTATATGTATTTAGTTTTTGTTAATACATTAGTGATTATAAATGTATTAAATTAAAAATTAACGCGAATTATGACTGCGATTTTAGAAGATTTTCTAATTGAATTCAAATGTTCGTACTTATTGAATGAATTAGCAACTAACAAGGAGAGTATCCCAGGTCCGGATCACGGATCTTGTCCTAACTCTAGGATAAGTTTTGTAATATAAAAATATGAAGAAAGCCAGAGTTATAGACTCTAACGCTTAATTTTACAAAAGTTATACGCTATTAAAGCAAAATTTCAAAAAAATGTACTTTCACTTAAAACGCTTATAACTTTTAAACAATCTAACATCAGCCCTCAAACTTTAATTCATTAAAAAGCTCAGATAAAATAAATACAGTTTAAAAAAAAATAAGCTTAAATCCATTGCAATGGAGCAAAGTTGTAGCAGAAATAAAAATTTGTAGAAATTTAACTTAACAAATCACAGTGCTTAATTTTCGTCAAAATTTCTACAAATTTTTATTTCTGCTATAACTTTGCTCCATTGCAACGGATTTGAGCTTATTTTTTTTAAACTGTATCTATTTTATCTCAGCTTTTAAATGAATTTATATTTGAGGGCTGATAGTTTATTATTTAAAAGTTATAAGCATTTGAAGTAAAGGTTCTTTTTTTTTTAAATAGCATTAACAGTGTATAACTTCCGTAATATCGAGAGTTAGGGTCTATAACTCTGGCTTTCTTCATACTTTTATATAACAAAACTTATCCTAGAGTTAGGACAAGATCCGTGATCCGGACCTGGGATACTCTCCTTGTAAGTATAAACTTAAAGTATTTTGTCGATATTAAAATATTATTAATTCTCATTATTATTTCAAATTATGCACATATATTAACCTTTAAAACTACTAATTAAAACCATTACATGTTTTCAATGCAACAATTAATTTACTACTTATCTTTATATACATTGACAGTGGCGTGCATGATGGTATCTTATACCATTTAAACAGCTCAGAGATATTTTCCATCCTTAAAAACCATCCACAAGAAAAAGTCCTTCAATTCATTTCAAATTTATTTTACAAAAAAGGCTACATTGTTACAACCGATAACAGAATCAAGCTTTATAAGTATGAAGAGCTACCATTAATTTCGCCTTGTTTATATTTTCAGAAAGATGAAAAATGTTTTATTGCAACAAGATATGTATTGTAATAAATAAAATTATTATTACATTATTTACGATGTTCTAATTACTTAATTATTATTTTAACTAGGATGAAATTAAATCAATAAGTGAAAATGGTAGCCGCGTATATTTTATAAATTGTATATTGCCCATATTATAGAATATTGACTATTCGAGAGCATCAGGATAATCAGTATCCGAACCTCCAAGAACAATCTTTGACATTAAGAGAGACATTCTTTACTCGCCACCGTGGTGGCGCTAGTTGTATTAATAATAGAGTAACCCGTGTGCGGGATTTTTTTCAGTGTAGTAGTGGCTAAATGTAATTCTTTCGCCATTGTGAGGTAGTAAATACCTCATATAATAAAATGATATTAAAAACTTTGTCGTTGTCCAGTACCTGAAACAAATATATGTATAATATTAATATAAGTAACGAACCAAGGATATTATGATTGAAACAACTTACCTAACACAGATAATGCCCGTGCATTACCTGTGTATAACTGTTGTTGATACCTCCTCCTGGGTCAAGGGAAAACTCCTGCTTGGCTACGTAGCTACTCCTTGGCACTGGCTCCTGCTGGTCCTGGGCCTCGTTACCTGTAGGGAAAATTAGAAATTAGAATGATATTAAATTATGAAATTATTTAAACTAAATAAGGAAGTGTTTATAATAAATGTAGTATGTAGGATAGGTTAGATGTAAGGTTGACATGTGGTATTAGAGAGGTTATGAAAAAGTAAACAATGAATAACAAGAAAGCCTGAGCCATTCTCATCAACGAATTGTTTAAATAAATAAAAGGAAAGGAAGGGAAATAATACAAGTGATTTGGTTTGTTTTATGTGTTGGAGAGAGAAAGAAGAATAAATAAATAGCACTTACCGTAAACGTCGAGCTAGTTGAAGACAAGAGAGGTTACTCGCTGTAGGTGATGGAACATGATGGAGAAGTCGACTTGTACGAACAACACCTCCGGATGATGGAAGCTCCTTTCCCCGTAGACGTCGTCGCCGTGAAGTCGCACTGGGTCCGGATTGCCACATAAACGCCGAGTACTCGTAAACACGAAAGTGAGAGAGACGGAGAGAGAACAGATTCGCGCGCGAAGCAGTACTGCCGTATGCGTGTACATAGGCGGCGGCAGAGAGGGGGGAGCTCACTCGCATGCACCACGAGGACTACCTAGAGAGCGTGCCGACGCAACGAAGCGCGAGACTCTCTCGGACTCAACTTCCGTGCGTAAGAGAGTGAGAGAGGAAAAGAGTGCGAATTGCACAAGTGGAGGCGCCAGCCCAGTTAACACTTGGGACTGACGATAATATTCGCACCGCTAAATTCGAATGGATAGTACGGAAGGAATAAAGGTGGCAGTAGGATCGATAACACCTGTTGACCTGCCAATAATGGAAAACGGGTGCCATGTTCAAATGAAGGAAGTTGACAGCGCCGCGGGTCGGCCTTGACGGAAATTTATGAAAAAGGAAGAAGAAAGCGGAAAAAGGAGGAGAGGATTATTACTAGCTGATCCGTGAAAAGAGACGCCGGTGCTTTCCTATACTTATCGAGTATTTTAGGAAGTTTTGATTATTTGCTTGGTTGGTGAATTAGATATTGTTGGAAGTTATTCGCAGTCGTGATTTTGAAGATAAGTATTTGTTGGAGATTGAAGTATTTATTGGAGGTTGAGATATTGAGGAAGTCTTGAGAGAAATATATTTATTTGGACAATCTGATTGTGAGGACTCGGGTGCGGTAAGTGGACTGCCCGCCGGCCACATTTATATTGTTGATGTAATAATCGTGACTTATACGGATTATTTCCCGTATCGCGACTAGATTTGATGGAGGATTAATACGTCAATTATTAATTATAAGATTTTGATTAAATAAATTGTTGTGATTCGTGATTTCAATTTAGTATTATATTTTTCCTATGTTGGTCCAGATTCGCGACTTCGTCTGTAAAATTTGAAATTGTAAAATGATGTTATGATAAAAAGTGAAATAAATAAATAGTTAATTACCCCTTTACACGGACTATTGAACTTATTCTTTTTGTGTAATTTCAATTATTCCCCTTTTGGTTGTGATTAATTATTAGGAACGGATTTAGTTAGTCCCGCCATTTTCCCGTCGACGAGACAAGGATCCGCGGCACGAGTAAGAGGTTCGTGCACGTGCTGAGTCGGCCATTTTAATAGGACGAAAAACGAATATCAGTTACCCCATTTATTTTATTGAATATATATATCGAAGTTATCATCTGTTGTACGTAGTGTACGGGATTCCCTATATTTATGTAGGAAACGCTACGTTACACCATCGTAAAAAATGACGAAAGTATGTACTTTCGACTAGGGCATGAAGAAAATATATATTTATGGGTTATTTCGAAATGAAAGCTTTACACTGAAATAAAGCAAACACAATTTACTATTTGTTCACTATCGTCGGTAGAATTTTCCAGAGTACGGTCTTTTCAAAAAAAAAAATTTTTTTTTTGTTTTAAAATTGTAGTGTCGACGTTACAATCATTTAAGGGTAGAGTTAAATTTTTTGTTTTTCAACTTGATGATTTAAAACTTTTGTGATATATTTGTAGTATAAATATAAACATTTTTTTGGAAAATTTCAAGAAGATGGGAATGATTTAACTAAAACTATGTAGCTATATGAGTCAAAATTAGTGTTCGATGGCAAATGCTCCCTGCCTCTCAACAATTTTCGAATTTATATGAAAATTTTTGTGAATATTCTTAAAAGGAATTGCTACACGGAATAAAATATCTTATAAAAATTGTAGATAAATTCATGAGAAAATTTACCATGAAGTTTTGTAAATGTTAGACGCTGTGACCTTACGGTAAATTTTTACCATGAACTTTTTGTAATTTTTTCCCCGAATCTTAATATATAGGCAATACCGATTCTCCTTCGTTTGTTATGGTCGAGAAACGAGCGTACGTGATTGAAAGTACGAGAGAGGTTAAAGTACGCCGTGTTCGATTGTTACAACTAAATCCACATATGGGCAAATCTCACTAACTTTTAATTTTTGGCGAAAAAATGTGGGATAAGGCAATTTTAGTAGCACACCTTTGAAATTTGGTATGAAAGGTTAGGAATATTATTGGAATTGATTGGTATAATGTGCTTTCATGAGCGAGAAATGCTCCAAAAGTTGTGCGCGATATTTCATTTTTTTATAATAAGATCAGAAAAAATAGTGATATGTTGATTAAGATTTTATTTATAAAGCATAGAATAATAAAAATATAACGAAATATAATAAACATCAGTAATTGTCACAGAATAACAACTTATAGTCGGTATAATTGAAAACTCTACACAATACAACTATAAATTTCCCTCCCCTCCCTTTTCTCATACGAAAATGTTCATGCAAACCGTGCTATCATGTTAAGTCTATCTGTTAGTAAACATCGGTCGGTTCCGTAAATTCTAGTAAATGCGTACGATTTCGGCCAATAGTTTGTGGAAATAATACTAAATTTTATTGAAATTTCAATGAAGATGTATTTTACTTGTCACAGAAAATCCAATTTGTAATTTATTCATGTTATAATTAATTTTAGTTAATTTTTTTTAAACTAGCACTTCTTAAAAAAATTGTTTACATTGCTGTAACTTTTGGAGCATTAATAAAAAAACTCTGTAAATAACCATAATAAATTATTTTTTCCAAGTGACACGATATTTCATCATTTTTCTAATATTTTTCAATTATTGAAGCATCAGTTTGAGACAGAGGAGTTTGACAAAGTATCTATTGAGCTTTAACCGTATAGATGGACTATAGAACTACAAAGTGAAACTGGTACAAAGAGGTTAAACACACTTTAAAGCTGCTAAATCAGTGAGTGACACAAAAAAAAAGTTAGGGAGATTTGCCCATATGCGAAATATATTACTACATATTTCTTACAACTTTTTGCACATATGTACTTAATCAGTGTTAATTATTTATCTAATTATCTACATATATATATAATAAATATATTTAATCCTTAAATCTTTAATTTAATTTTTTATTAATTCAAACTATACACATACCACCTGGGGAGGTGTCACGAGGCTGGGCACATCGCGAAAGTCTGCAAAAGCGCGGTCGACCGACCGACGCAATGCTACCGATGCGGTTGAGAGGGCCACAAAGCAGTGAAATGCGCGGATGTAATAAAGGCCCCGCAAGAGGCTGGGGTACCGATCAGGTACCGAACACGTTTTCTTTCATTGCTCAAACTTCCTGGAAGAACGCCAACAATTCCAGGAGTATTGAAACGGCCCTCTAACACCCGAGGATCTAAGGACGTACCTGCTCGTATCACAGAGTGGATGGGATGCCGTGGTTACCCTCGCTACTAACATCGTGAAGTAGCTGAATCTCATCAGAAGAACTGAAGAGAGAAGAAGATACGTCGACAACAACATCAGCCTGACGTAATATTGTGCGACAGCCCAGATCGGCATGACTGCCCCCCTGAAATAAAGCCTCACGGCAGTTCCCGGGGAGAAGTAACAGTCGAATGGAGGAATCCTACCTGTGTGATTTGGCAGGGGGTTTTTTGGTGGGTATTCCTGTGATGTACGGTGCAGCATGGGCGAGTTCCACACGTCGTGCGTAAATGCATATTTTGCCCCCCCATCCAATAGAAAAAATGCATACACACACTCACACACACCCACGCATGCACGCACGCACATACACGCACTTAATTAATATAAGTTTTGTTATATGTATACTTTTTTATTTATTTGAAGTAAAAGAGTTGATTTAGGTTATGAATTTGCTGTCATTTTTCCGAATAAGCAATTTTTACCAGGAAGTTCATGGTAAAAATATACCGTTAAGTCTTGGCATCCCACATTTACAAGACTTCATGGTAACTTTTCTCATGAATTTATCTACAATTTTTATAAGATATTTTTCCGTGTACAACTTTGGATTAACTTATTTGTGCAATGTTAATAAACTATAATAATTTTAGACGAACCTGTACATAACCTAGTCGTTAATTTAAGTATTTTTTTGCAGAAAAAATAAAAATGTTTGCTACCTTTCTGATAGCAACATCGGCATGACAGGTGCCTTAGTGACTAGTACGGAGCACGATTACTATGAAATGCGTGAACATGTTCTTGATTGCAGCCACATGTTTATTTGTGCAAATAAAAAGTGTATTAACTACACAAAAGTCTGCGATGGAAAAAATGATTGCTTCGATAGATCGGATGAGAAAGTTTGTACTATTGAGAATTTGGACTACGCAATTCGTCTATCCGGAGCTAATTCTAGTTCTGAAGGAAGAGTTGACGTGAAAAGTGAGTATATTTATATTACTTTCTGACGAATTACAAAAATATAGGTGAAATAAGTAAAAGATGTAAAGACAATAAACTAAATATTTGTTCAAATCCGACCTACAGAATGAATTTGTTTTTCTCATTTTTGTTTTAGTATTTTAAAACAATTCTTGTATATTATGAGGTATAGTAAAATTTATGCTACATTGCATAATGATGTGGTATAGTTTTAATATTCTATTAAAACGAGCTAACGTTCATTATGTTATTATTTACATTAATGTGAATGTCAGTAGGCAAAAATCAATGACTTTAGTTTATTTGTTTTTCGTTAGAAGTCAACTAATAAGTTTCTTTAAGCAGGATATTGGACCCAAATTACTAAGAATCAACACATTCAATCCAAAAATTGCATCTAAAATATAGGACTAAACATGTAAAAAATTTATGCGGATAGCTACAATATAAGAAAGGACATGACGTTGATTTTTTGAAAGAAAAAATCATTTTTTAAATAATAATTGAGTAAACAATTTTTAGTCGGTAATTATTAATCAAAAAAGATATAAATTTTTAACCCAAACATTGTAATCAAATCATGGATTTAAAAATCTGAAAAAATTTGGGTATATTATTTAAAACAAGCCTATAAGGACCTGACGTTCAGGGTTTTTTAAAAAATGTATTCATTTGTTTATAAAAAAAGTAAAATAAACTACTTTTTACACTTTAGTTTTTAATTTCTTAGGATTGTATTTCATTTTTGTGTTTGAATTTTCTCAATATCTTTTCTTGTAATTGTCTTCTTTGGTCTGTTTTTGATTTCATATTATTTTTACTATTTTTTCGGCCAGCTTTAATTTTATTTTATAGCACGCTAACCTAAAATACTAATTTTATTTAAAGTTCTGAAGCTGTGATTATGTAAAGTATCGTCCCTACTAGCACACAACGTTGTAGCATCGTTGTGACAACGTTGTTTTGACAACGTTACAACGTTGTTATAAAAGTTGTTGAAACGTTGGAGCAACGTTGCTACAACGTGGGATACGTCCGCTAAGATTTATGTAAGTTGCCGCGATAGGTGGAAATAACGTTGTGATAACGTTTGAGCAACGTTGAAAATGCTTTTGAAAAATGAATTTCATATAAAAATTTGAAAAATGTCCTGGGCAAGCCAAAAAATACATTTTTAAATGCACAAAATTTTAATTAATAAAAAAAAAAAATGTTAATCCGCGGAAATTGAACCTCGGATCTTCAGCTCCGAAGGCTTGCTCTCTACCAACTAAGCTATTTTGTTGTTCCTGTCATTAGATTAACTTTAGGTTATTCATTTCGGATCATGTTTTGATAGTAGTTTATAACCAAAAGTTAATTTAATGACAGGAACAACAAAATAGCTCAGATGGTAGAGCCCGAGAAGAAATGATTTCCAGGCAAAAAGAAGGCCCTGTTCAGGTACCTGACGAATATTAAAAGGCCCTGAACAGGTGCCTGTAAAGGGCCTTTAAAAAATGTAATGGGGTGGAGATCATGGCCTTTTTTATGTAATACTATTTTGCGGGTATGTTCAGGTGATATTAAGGCACTTCATTAGTAGTAAAAACTAAATCTAAATGTATTTGTTATTTTACATTTGTTTTTAATTGTTAACCTTTAGTGGACGGGAATTCTCTGGTTCAAAAAGGCTTCTTTTTTCAATAAAATTAGTGTCTAAAAACATCGGATCACTTTTAAACTTTAGAGGACGGGGATTTGGGTTTACTGTTTTCTCTCACTTTTCTATAGAAATCGAGTTTATGTGATGTCTCACATCTGAAAACTAACAGATGTAAAGGGTCGATCATGAGCATGGCCCGTACAGGGCCATCCCGTCCTCTAAAGGTTAATAAAACGTTATCTTACATGTGTAACAGCTATGTAATCTTAAAAACCACAAAATATACTAATGTAAAGTTATAAATATAAGGTTAATTAGGCGTGCGTACATGCGTGTGTGTGTGTGTGGTGTGTGTGTGTATGTGCGTATAGGTTTTGTAAATAAAATAAAATGCATTTTAATACATTAATATTTATTAAACATAAATATTATAGATTGTACAATTAAAATATATGGTTTAATATAATTTCCAAATAATTACAACAATCTTAATATAATATAATATTAATAACTTTGCACTTTTCTTATACAATCTTCTTATTATAATTAAAATTTTTCCTCAAAAGTGTCCGGCGTCCGGCGTCCGGCGTCCGGCGTCCGGCGTCCGACATTCACCATTGGGCGTATTTCTCTTATGTTTTATATTTATATGCATGTGCATAAGGGTAAGTGTGTATGGTGAAGAGGTCAGGGTGAGGGTGAGGGTGAGGGTGAGGGTGGAGGGATAGAGATGGGGTCACCCTGACCACCTGGACATCGTATCCAGGAAGTGAAAATTTTTTTTGCAAACGTCCGACATTCACCATTGGGCGTATTTCTCTTATGTTTTATATATATATGCATGTGTATAAGGGTAAGTGTGTTATGGTGAAGAGGTCAGGGTGAGGGTGAGGGTGAGGGTGAGGGTGGAGGGATAGGGATGGGGTCACCCTGACCACCTGGACATCGACTCCAGGAAGTGAAAATTTTTTTGGCAAATTCAAGTAGAAAGGCATGTAGACTTTCCTGTGGAGGATGTCAGGATTACCTGGAGGTTACCCTGACCACCTGGACATCGTCTCCAGGAAGTGAACATTTTTTTTGCAAACGTCCGACATTCACCATTGGGCGTATTTCTCTTATGTTTTATATATATATGCATGTGTATAAGGGTAAGTGTGTTATGGTGAAGAGGTCAGGGTGAGGGTGAGGGTGAGGGTGAGGGTGAGGGTGAGGGTGGAGGGATAGGGATGGGGTCACCCTGACCACCTGGACATCGTCTCCATGAAGTGAAAATTTTTTTTGCAAATTCAAGTAGAAAGGCATGTAGACTTTCCTGTGGAGGATGTCAGGATTACCTGGAGGTTACCCTGACCACCTGGACATCGTCTCCAGGAAGTGAAATTTTTTTTTGCAAATTCAAGCAGAAAGGCATGTAGTCTTTCCTGTGAAGGATGTCAGGATTACCTGGAGGTTACCCTGACCACCTGGACATCGTCTCCAGGAAGTGAAAATTTTTTTTGCAAATTCAATTAGAAAGGCATGTAGACTTTCCTGTGGAGGATGTCAGGATAACCTGGAGGTTACCCTGACTACCTGGACATCGTATCCAGGAAGTGAAAATTTTTTTTGCAAATTCAAGTAGAAAGGCATGTAGACTTTCCTGTGGTGGATGTCAGGATAACCTGGAGGTTATCCTGACCACCTGGACATCGTCTCCAGGAAGTGAAAATTTTTTTTGCAAATTCAAGTAGAAAGGCATGTAGACTTTCCTGTGGAGGATGTCAGGATTACCTGGAGGTTACCCTGACCACCTGGACATCGTCTCCAGGAAGTGAAAATTTTTTTTGCAAATTCAAGTAGAAAGGCATGTAGACTTTCCTGTGGAGGATGTCAGGATAACCTGGAGGTTACCCTGACCACCTGGACATCGTCTCCAGGAAGTGAAATTTTTTTTTGCAAATTCAAGTAGAAAGGCATGTAGACTTTCCTGTGGAGGATGTAAGGATTACCTGGAGGTTACCGTGACCACCTGGATATCGTCTTCAGGAAGTGAGAATATTTTTGCTAATTTATGCAGAACAGCATGTAGACTTTCCTGTAGACAATGTCAGGATAACCTGGAGGTTACCGTGACCACCTGGACATCGTCTTCAGGAAGTGACAATATTTTTTGCAAATTTAAGCATCAAGACATGTACACTTAATTTTTTTTATGTAAAGTATGCTATTGTATAATTATTGACTTTAACATTTTTAGCAAACTTTAATAATGCTGAATTTGTATAAATAACCAAGTAAAATAAAAACATTCAATACTTAACAAAGTTTGAAATATTAAAGTTGTTTCTTCAGCTTCCACTGTTTTCAATATAAAACTATAAATTATTGTGCAAACGATTAAAAAGTAAGAATGTTACGATTCATTGTTTTCAGCTGCAAATTTATACTCGGCTATTAACAGAAAAAATTATTTTTAAATTATTATTTTAATAATTATTATTTTTTAGTTCTAATATGGCTTCATTAAAAATAAAATAAATAATATAACATGGCATCTCGTATATTCGTATTTATTTTATATATTTTGTAATTTAATATATATAACTATAAATTGTTGTGCAAACGATTAAAAAGTAAGAATGTTACGATTCATTGTTTTCAGCTGCAAAAATATACTCGGCTATTAACATAAAAAATTATTTTTTAATTATTATTTTAATAATTTAATTAATTATTTTGTAATTTTATATATATTTTATAGCATATTATATAGCAGTGTATAGCATATAATAATAATATAATAATAATAATAATAATAATAATAATAATAATAATATAATTATTATATATTATATTGTTTAAATGAATCTATCGTTCGTTCAAGTAATGTTTAATAAAAAGTGTCCTTTATTGATCGTCACGAACCAATGGTGTTTACAGATGTTTATTTAAGTTACACAAAATATGCCGACGTTTCGGACGTTTTTACGCCGTCCCTTTTCAAGGCTAAAAAAATTAATAATTTACAAAATATATAGATTAATACCCAATAGTGAAATATTTACATCGATGTCACAAAACAAATCATAACTCACCAAATTCTAACAAAACTCAAAAAAACCACATATCACTCGTGTAAATCTCGCAAAAGCCACTCTTCATTATTACATATACATTCTATAAAAATTCAACGCATCACGTTTAATTCTCGAATTAAAAACAATAATTTTCAGTAATACCATTAAAAAGAATACAATTTAAAAACCTTTTTGCTAATTTTCACCACCCACGCTGTCGTCTCCAGAACACATTGTTTAAAAAATATATATATATATATCTATATACATAGGACCTCCCCGAAGGGAGTCCTAAGTCACAATTAAACTTCATAAAGTCTCCAGACTCGTGCCCAACCTTCCATCAATACATTTTACAGTATACACATACATACACACACATATACATACATGTACATATACACAACATACATATATACATACGTATATTCGCCCCATACATCAATAAATCCAACAAACGAAAGAGGGGAACATTTTGTATTACGAGGCTAAGTCGAGTCGAGAGCTCCCGCGTATCAGGCGAACATGCGCCGCGGAGAAGTGGAACGCCCCGTCAATCTTAATACTGCCGGGATTCCCCGGATCGCTCCGAAACTTAACGCGAGTCGCCCAACCTCCTCACTACACATAGTACGCTAATACCGAGAGCCAGTTGTTCTCAAGCCAACAAACGCAATGGAGAGCATAAAAACATTTATAACAGTTAAACAATATTAATTACAATATAGCTTCACAGTATTCAACGCTTCTTTATACATATTCTTCAAAAAATTCACATCTTCTATACGGTTAAGTGTGTTATCGTGTGTATATATATTCAGCATCTCCGAAAACATTCGTTTTTTCATAATATTCTCGATATCAATGATAGAAACCTTATTAAAATCAATCCTGTGGTTAGTATTTCTCTTATGGACCGCTAATGCAGATCTCTCACTTTCATTGCGTACATCATTCTTATGCTCTCGAATTCGTGATTTTAATTTACGTTTACTCGTGCCAATGTATTGCGCTGTACAGTCTTTACAAGGTATTTTATAAACAATATTGCACATCTCCTGTTTTTCATTTTTATCCTTGCCTAATTTTATAATATTGCTAAATTTATTGATCATGCGGTTTATTGGTAGAAAATCAAACTTTTTTATGAGTACATTGAGGCACGGTGTTAAATTCTTAATAAAAGGTAAAACAACCTTTGGTCTCAAAATTAAATTTCTTTTTATAATGTTATTATTTATTAAAATATCATTAGCATTATGTAAAAGTGACAATCGTTTGTTAATGAATTTATTTATGAAGTCAAATGGATAATTGTTATTAAGTAAAAAGTTACGCACTAGCACAATATTGCCATCATGAAAAATCGAATCCGATAATAAAACGGCCTTGTCAACCAAATTATAAACCATTGCTATTTTTTGGGAACGTGGGTGATGTGAAAAGTAATTGAGATAACGTCCAGAAGCTGTGTCTTTACGGTACCAATTTGTCTTGCAAATAGCATCATCGAATCTATGTATTTTTAAATCAAGAAACGGTAATTCTTTATTTATTTCAGTTTCCACTGTAAATTTTATAGGTTCACAATAGCTATTGAAGGCGTTCAATATCAGATCGATCTTCTCATGATTGACAATTAATATCGTGTCGTCTACATACCTTTTGTACAAAACAATATCCTTTTTGAAATCTTTTAAACAACAATTTTCTAAATCTTCTAATACCATGTCCGCAAACCACGGACTTGTGCAAAAGCCCATAGGAGCTCCCATACATTGTTTGTAAATTTTATTATTAAATTGTAAGAAAGTTGAGTCCAAAAGTTGCTCTATCCCCTCCAAGAATTCATCTTTAACAATAGGAATATGTGTATACTGTAAAATGTATTGATGGAAGGTTGGGCACGAGTCTGGAGACTTTATGAAGTTTAATTGTGACTTAGGACTCCCTTCGGGGAGGTCCTATGTATATAGATATATATATATATATTTTTTAAACAATGTGTTCTGGAGACGACAGCGTGGGTGGTGAAAATTAGCAAAAAGGTTTTTAAATTGTATTCTTTTTAATGGTATTACTGAAAATTATTGTTTTTAATTCGAGAATTAAACGTGATGCGTTGAATTTTTATAGAATGTATATGTAATAATGAAGAGTGGCTTTTGCGAGATTTACACGAGTGATATGTGGTTTTTTTGAGTTTTGTTAGAATTTGGTGAGTTATGATTTGTTTTTAGACATCGATGTAAATATTTCACTATTGGGTATTAATCTATATATTTTGTAAATTATTAATTTTTTTAGCCTTGAAAAGGGACGGCGTAAAAACGTCCGAAACGTCGGCATATTTTGTGTAACTTAAATAAACATCTGTAAACACCATTGGTTCGTGACGATCAATAAAGGACACTTTTTATTAAACATTATATATTATATACTAGTATTATTATATATAGTATTATTGTTAGTTGTACGTGTAGTATTAGTCTATCGAGAAATAAATTCGCCAGGTGCATATATGTATATATATATATATATACATATATATGTATACATAGATGGTTCGCGTATATACATACACCTATACGCCTTCAGTTAGAACAACTTATGAAAAATATTATATTGTATTATTAATATAAACAATGTTGAGTGGTTTAAATTATTATTATAAGTTAAATATTTATTATTTATTTATTGTATTTTTCAATACTACGATATTGTAATACATTTTTACTTGTATATTTATCAAAAATAATAAATAAGATAAATTCTCTTTAAATTATAGTTATTATAATGGTTTTAAAATCATTGTCACTTTAAAATATTATAGATTTAAAGTTTGAATATAATAATAAATATTCAAATCAATGAAATATTTCTATTAGTTTAAAGGGCTTGATTACAAAACAAAGGAGAATGCCCACGGACAATGTATTTCGGCCTAGAAAAACGAACCTCTGAAAGTAATACTATCATATTCTAGACAAAAAAACAAGCATTTTAAAAAAAATTCGGTACCGTCACTTGAGGGGAAGCCGAGATATTAAATGTCAAAGTTAAGGGTTGGTAATAGGCAGATTAATAAGAAAACATACAAAAAAAGCATCTTTGCACGTTTTTTATGCAACCAAACTAATGTCCTTATAAAGATAATTTCATGCAGAATCAAATCAATTGACATTTAATTCAGCGCAACCCTTAATAGACGAATTTTTGGGGGTAAATAAAAGTGCAAAAAAGCAACCCCTAACGCTCTGTGCTAATAAAAAATCGTTTGCACGTTTTTTCCGAATCCAGATAGACGTAAAACTGTAAACCAACGGAATTAACATCTTTTAGGGTTGATTTTAATTCAGCGCAAGGGTGTTTTTTTTATTTTTAAGTGCCTAATGTAAATGTCTCAATTATTGCACATAACTGTATTTTTGGATTATACAATTTTTGCACGTTTTCTCACTGGCCCAAATGACATTAGTCAAAAGAAAACATGAATACTAATCCGGGGAAATAATTTTTAATTCAGCGCCACCCTTATTGACGATATTTGGGGCTAAATATGAGTAGGGTGAAAGCAACCCCTAAGGTTCTAAGCTTATAAAAGATCGATTGCACGTTTTTTTCGGATCCAGATGGACATAGAACTGTAAACCAACTGAATTAACATCTATTAAGTTTGATTTTAATTCAGCGCAAGGGTGCTTTTTTGATTTTTACGTGCCTAATGTAAATGCCGCGATTAGTGCACATAACCGTATTTTTGGATTATACAATTTTTGCACGTTTTTTCACTGGCCCAAAGGATATTATTCGATAGGAAACATGAACACTAATCCGGGAGAATGGTTTTCAATTCAGCGCCACCCTTAATTGTACGGCAAAGTGTGGTAACAATCTTATTCTTATGCGGTATCGATATGAGCTATACTTTGTAAAACACAAAAATGACGTTCTTCTACATATATGGTTTTTTCTTTCAAATAAAGCTTTTTTTAATATTTAAATAAACGAGGAAGATTCTGTTAACCAAAATAATAAAGTGAATATGCAATAATAGCGGCATATTCGTTATGTGCTTAAAAATAAAAAAAAAACACCCTTGCGCTGAATTAAAATCAACCTTAGAAGATGTTAATTCAGTTGGTTAACAGTTCTCTGTCCATCTGGATTCGAAAAAAACGTGCAATCGATCTTTTATAAGCTTAGAACCTTAAGGGTTGCTTTCACCCTACTCATATTTACCCCCAAATATCGTCAATTAAGGGTGGCGCTGAATAAAAATCATTTCCCCGGATTAGTATTCATGTTTCCTTTCGACTAATGTCCTTTGGGCCAGTGAGAAAACGTGCAAAAGTAGTATAATCCAAAAATACGGTTATGTGCAATAATTGCGGCATTTACATTAGGCACGTAAAAATCAAAAAAGCAACCTTGCGCTGAATTAAAATCAACCTAAAAAGATGTTAATTCAGTTGGTTAACAGTTTTATGTCCATCTGGATTTGAAAAAATCGTGCAAACGAACTTTTATAAGCTTAGAACCTTAAGGGTTGCTTTCACCCTACTCATATTTACCCCCAAATATCGTCAATTAAGGGTGGCGCTGAATTAAAAATCATTTCCCCGGATTAGTATTCATGTTTCCTTTCGACTAATGTCATTTGGGCCAGTGAGAAAACGTGCGAAAGTAATATAATCCAAAAATACGGATATGTGCAATAATTGCGGCATTTACATTAGGCACGTAAAAATCAAAAAAGCACCCTTGCGCTGAATTAAAATCAAACTTAAAAGATGTTAATTCAGTTGGTTTACGGTTCTTAGTCCATCTGGATTCGAAAAAATCGTGCAAACGATCTTTTATAAGCTTATAACCTTAGGGGTTGCTTTCACCCTACTCATATTTACCCCCAAATATCGTCAATTATGGGTGGCGCTGAATTAAAAATCATTTGCCCGGATTAGTATTCATGTTTCCTTTCGACTAATGTCATTTGGGCCAGTGAGTAAACGTGCAAAAATTGTATAATCCAAAAATACAGTTATGTGCAATAATTGCAACATTTACATTAGGCCCTCAAAAATCAAAAAAACACCCTTGCGCTGAACTAAAATCAACCTAAAAAGATGTTAATTCAGTTGGTTAACAGTTGTATATCCATCTGGAGTCGAAAAAATCGTGCAAACGATCTTTTATAAGCTTAGAACCTTAAGGGTTGCTTTCACCCTACTCATACTTACCCCCAAATATCGTCAATTAAGGGTGGCGCTGAATTAAAAATCATTTCCCCGGATTAGTATTCATGTTTTCTATTGACTAATGTCATTTGGGCCAGTGAGTAAACGTGCAAAAATTGTATAATCCAAAAATACAGTTATGTGCAATAATTGCGGCATTTACATTAGGCACGTAAAAATCAAAAAAGCACCCTTGCGCTGAATTAAAATCTAACTTAAAAGATGTTAATTCAGTTGGTTTACAGTTCTATGTCCATCTGGATCCGAAAAAAACGTGCAATCGATCTTTTATAAGCTGATAACCTTAGGGGTTGCTTTCACCCTACTCATATTTACCCCTAAATATCGTCAATTAAGGGTGGCGCTGAATTAAAAATCATTTCCTCGGATTAGTATTCATGTTTTCTTTTGACTAATATCTTTTGGGCCAGTGAGAAAACGTGCAAAAGTAGTATAATCCAAAAATACGGTTATGTGCAATAATGGCGGCATTTACATTAGGCACGTAAAAATCAAAAAAGCACTCTTGCGCTGAATTAAAATCAACCTAAAAAGATGTTAATTCAGTTGGTTAACAGTTCTATGTCCATCTGGATTCGAAAAAAACGTGCAAACGATCTTTTATAAGCTTAGAACCTTAGGGGTTGCTTTCACCCTACTCATATTTACCCCTAAATATCGTCAATTAAGGGTGGCGCTGAATTAAAAATCATTTCCCCGGGTTAGTATTCATGTTTTCTTTTGACTAATGTCTTTTGGGCCAGTGAGAAAACGTGCAAAAGTAGTATAATACAAAAATACGGTTATGTGCAATAATTGCGGCATTTACATTAGGCACGTAAAAATCAAAAAAGCACCCTTGCGCTGAATCAAAATCAACTTAAAAAGATGTTAATTCAGTTGGTTAACAGTTCTATGTCCATCTGGATTCGAAAAAAACGTGCAAACGATCTTTTATAAGCTTAGAACCTTAGGGGTTGCTTTCACCCTACTCATATTTAGCCCCAAATATCGTCAATAAGGGTGGCGCTGAATTAAAAATTATTTCCCCGGATTAGTATTCATGTTTTCTTTTGACTAATGTCATTTGGGCCAGCGAGAAAACGTGCAAAAATTGTATAATCCAAAAATACAGTTATGTGCAATAATTGAGACATTTACATTAGGCACTTAAAAATCAAAAAACACCCTTGCGCTGAATTAAAATCAACCCTAAAAGATGTTAATTCCGTTGGTTTACAGATTTACGTCTATCTGGATTCGGAAAAAACGTGCAAACGATTTTTTATTAGCACAGAGCGTTAGGGGTTGCTTTTTTGCACTTTTATTTACCCCCAAAAATTCGTCTATTAAGGGTTGCGCTGAATTAAATGTCAATTGATTCGATTCTGCATGAAATTATCTTTATAAGGATATTAGTTTGGTTGCATAAAAAACGTGCAAAGATGCTTTTTTTGTATGTTTTCTTATTAATCTGCCTATTACCAACCCTTAACTTTGACATTTAATATCTCGGCTTCCCCTCAAGTGACGGTACCGAATTTTTTTTTTAAAATGCTTGTTTTTTTGTCTAGAATATGATAATATACTTCAGAGGTTCGTTTTTCTAGGCCGAAATACATTGTCCGTGGGCATTCTCCTTTAGTGAGATAGTAACTTTGTACATAATTGAAACGTTTAATACATTTCATAATTGTGTCTATAATTTGAATGGGAGTAAATATTGACCTACAAGGAAAGATTCTCCAATTAATAGTCACTTGACAGTAATCGTTAGATGTGGTATGTTATTGAGTATACTATACAATTAATTGATCAATAATCAGTATACTATACAATCTTCTTATCTTATTATAATTAAAATTTTTCCTCAAAAGTGTCTGGCGTCCGGCGTCCGGTGTCCAGCGTCCGACATTCACCATTGGGCGTCTTTTTATTATGTTTTATATATACGCATGTGTATAAGGGTAAGTGTGTTATGGTGAAGAGGTCAGGGTGACGGTGAGGGTGGAGGGATAGGGATGGGGTCACCCTGACCACCTGGACATCATCTACAGGAAGTGAAAATTTTTTTTGCAAATTCAAGTAGAAATGCATGTAGACTTTCCTGTGAAGGATGTCAGGATTACCTGGAGGTTACCATGACCACCTGGACATCGTCTTCAGGAAGTGTGAATATTTTTTGCAAATTTATGCAGAACAGCATGAAGAATTTCCTGTAGACAATGGCAGGATAACCTGGAGGTTACCCTGACCAACTGGACATCATCTACAGGAAGTGACAATATTTTTTGCAAATTTAAGCAGAGAGGCATGTAGACTTCCCTGCGGACGATGTCAGGATAACCTGGAGGTTACCCTGACCACCTGGACATCGTCTTCAGGAAGTGACAATATTTTTTGCAAATTTAAGCATAAAGGCATGTAGACTCCCCTGCAGACGATGTCAGAATAACCTGGAGGTTACCCTGACCACCTGGACATCGTCTTCAGGAAGTGAGAATTCTCTTTGCAAATTTATGCACAACAGCATGTAGACTTTCCTGTAGACGATGTACGGATGATCTAGAGGTCACCCTGACCACCTGGACATCCTCTCCAGGAAGTGACAATATTTTTTGCACATTTATGCAGTACGGCATGTAGACTTTCCTGTGGAGGATGTCAGGATAACCTGGAGGTTACCCTGACCACCTGGACATCGTCTTCAGGAAGTGACAATATTTTTTGCAAATTTAAGCAGAAAGGCATGTGGCCTTCCCTGCGGACGATGTCAGGATAACCTGGAGGTTACCCTGACCACCTGGACATCATCTTCAGGAAGTGACAATATTTTTTGCAAATTTATGCAGAATGGCATGTAGACTTTCCTGTGGAGGATCACAGGATAACCTGGAGGTTACCCTGACCACCTGGACATCGTCTTCAGGAAGTGACAATATTTTTTGCAAATTTAAGCATAAAGGCATGTAGACTTCCCTGCAGACGATGTCAGAATAACCTGGAGGTTACCCTGACCACCTGGACATCGTCTTCAGGAAGTGAGAATTCTCTTTGCAAATTTATGCACAACAGCATGTAGACTTTCCTGTAGACGATGTACGGATGATCTAGAGGTCACCCTGACCACCTGGACATCCTCTCCAGGAAGTGACAATATTTTTTGCACATTTATGCAGTACGGCATGTAGACTTGCCTGTGGAGGATGTCAGGATAACCTGGAGGTTACCCTGACCACCTGGACATCGTCTTCAGGAAGTGACAATATTTTTTGCAAATTTAAGCAGAAAGGCATGTAGACTTCCCTGCGGACGATGTCAGGATAACCTGGAGGTTATCCTGACCACCTGGACATCGTCTTCAGGAAGTGAGAATATTTTTTGCTAATTTAAGCATAAAGGCATGTACACTTAATTTTTTTATGTAAAGTATGCAAAAAAGTAAGTAAGTAAAAAATCATAAAAAAAATAAGTAAAAACAAAGTAAATAAAAGGTAAAAAAAGTAAGTAAGTAAAAGTAAGTAAGCGAAAAAAGTCTAATAAACCCATTCTAGTCAGAATGTTTCATGTAAATCCTAAAGATCGAGGACGATTTTTTCTTAGATCATTATTACTTCAAATACGTGGGGCCGAATCTTTTGAAGATATACACTCATACGAAGGCGTTGTTTATGATACATTTTATGAAGCATGTATAGTTAGAGGTTTAATCATTACTGATAATGTATGGGATAAATGTTTAGAAGAAAATTGTAACTTTCAATTTCCATAGGCACTATGTGAACTTTTCACTTTCATTATATCATTTGATCACAATTTTGATGCCTAGAAACTTTATAATAAGTATAAAGAACATTTCTTTGATCCTAAATTACCTGAAATTTTAGGAAAACAAAAGGCTTTAAAAATTATAGACAACGTTTTATCAAAACATAATTTAACATTGCAACAATTTAATTTACCTAATATTGATAATATTGATAATGAAAATCACAATGATATGTTTTATAATGATATTATTGCAAATGAAGATAATGACATAGAAATATTGTTAAAATCTTTAACATTGGAACAAAAACAATATTTGATACAATAGTAGAAGCAGTTTACGATTATAAAAAAGAAAATTTATATGTTATAGATGATCCTGATGTTAGTTGAAAAAGTTATTTATTAAATGCTATTATAAAATTTGTGAAATTAAACAAAATACCAGAGTTAGCAGTTGCTTGGACAGGTATTGCAGCAAATTTATTAGTAGGTGGTAAAACTATCCTTTCAACATTTAAAATACGACTTAATTTAAACGAACAATCAACATGCAACATTTCACCACATTCACAAATAGGTCAAATTTTAAAAAATATTAAATTAATAATTTGGGATAAAATATCAATGACTTGTAAATATGCATTAGAAGCTATAGATATTTTTTTCAAAGATTTATGTCGAAATAATAAACCGTTTGGTGGTAAAATATTAGTAACATCTGGCGATTTTCGACAAACACTTCCTATAGTTCGATACGGAAATAGAACTCAAATATTAGAATCATGTGTAAAAAGTTTTTAATTTGTATATGAAATACATTTTTCAAAAGCATTTTCAACGTTGCTCAAACGTTGTTACAACGTTATTTCTCCCTATCGCGGCAACTTACATAAATCTTAGCGGACATATCCCACGTTGTAGCAACGTTGTTCCAACGTGTCAACAACTTTTTAAAAACGTTGTAACGTTGTCAAAACAACGTTGCCACAACGTTGCTACAACGTTGTGTGTTAATAGGGGTATGAGACTATTGTGGGAGTTGTTTTTACACCTCGTTCGATGTTTTCACTCGCTACGCTCGTGTGAACAACCCCGACCACGGTGGAAGACGATTTCCTGCAACTTCATAATATAGTATTTTGCAACTACTTGATTTACTAACAATAAATACTTCACTCTTTAATGCTTGCTTGGTTGCATTTTTGAAATTTCTACTAAAGTTATTTGTTGATTTTAGTTTTAGGAGAATGGGGTCAAGTATGTGACGATAGCTTTGATATGATTGACGCCATAGTCATTTGTCGAGAGTTGGGCTTTAATCTCGGAGCACTTGCAGTTAGACCTGGAGGATATTATGGAAATCTTGATCCCCCGGAAGCGTTTATGGTTGATCAGCTCAAGTGCAATGGAAACGAAAGTACTATTAGAGAATGTGATTTCGAGGGGTAGGTTTAGCAATACGTTAGAATTAATATTTTACATCTTATTAAAAGTTCCTTTTCTGATTTACTTGAATCCTTCTTATCCAATGTTTTTACCCGGATCATAATTGATTTGTTTTAATATCTTTAATTACTACCAGCTCGGATTCATATTTGCTATTGGATTCTTTATAATTCATCATCATATATAGGTATTTCATAGAATTAAAAATGTAATTTTGAGTACAGATGGGGAAAGCACAACTGTAAACCAGAAGAAGCAGTTGGTGTCGTTTGTAAAACGAATATTGATACATGTCAAGAAGGACAATGGAAGTGTGACAATTCACCTGTATGCATACCCACACCCTTTATATGCGACGAAGTGACAGACTGCCCTGATAAATCCGATGAAAGCCCAATACACTGCAATGTGAGTGATTTAATTAATGCATACTAGCGCTTAATGAAATTATTTAAACCTGGAATAATTTTCTAAAGAAAATTGAGATCATTAATCAGAAAATATATCTTTAGGCACCGTTCGAAATCCGCTTAATAAACGGTACAAGTCCGATGGAGGGTAGAGTAGAGATTCGTCACCATGGAATTTGGGGCACAGTATGCGACGATGACTTTTCAAATGCGACTGCCAAAGTAATCTGTCGATCTTTAGGATTTGGAGGACCTGCAATAGTTAAAAAAGACGGATTCTTTGGACCTGGCTCTGGACCAATTTGGCTAGATGAGGTATATAATATACTAGGTATATAATATATTCGAAGGATTATTTAGCTGATGTTTTATTATAACAAATTAGTACTAGACTTCCTATTATTCCAATATTTAATTAATTTAACATCCTTAAGAGAACGTTTGATTTCTAAAAAACACGGAAACGAAAAACATTGTAGGGTAACTGCACCAGTATGTGAACAGACACCAGTGAAGGAACATCCCACACAACATGAAAGATTGCAGCAAGCTTCCATGAAAGATTCGGAATCTATCAGAAAGCTTTCATGAAATATTGCTGCAAACAAAAAATGTCCGGAGCGCATTGACGGCTATAAGCTTCCGTGAAACATTGCAGAAATCTTTCAAGAAATATTGCTGGGACATTACTAGGAAGCTTTTAACAAGTTTTCAGGAAGTTATCGGAAAGTCTCCTAAACCTTTCAAGGAGAGTTCATGAAAACTTTATGCAAGCATGTGCAAAAAACCCTCTGCAAGATTTCTTGTTAAGATGCATAAAAGTTTAAGGAAACTGACAGAAAGCTTTCATGAAATATTGCTGCAGACTAAAAATATCTAAAGCACTTGACGGCTACAAGCTTCCGCGAAACATTACAAAAATCTTTCAAGAAATATTGCTGGAATCTTTCTATGAAGCTTCCAACAAGTTCCTAGGAAGTTATCGAAAAGATTTCTTAACCTTTTGAAAAGCATTTATGAAAACTTTATGCAAGCATTGACCGGAAGACTTCCGCAAGAATTCTCGTTAAGCGATGTTACACGGGTTATACTTACGAAAAAGCTTCCATGATACATTGCAGAAATCATTCAAGAAATATTGTGGAAATATTTCTAGGAAGCTTCCAACAACTTCCCAGTAAGCAAGTGAAAAGATTCTAAAACCTTTCAAGAAGCATTCATGAAAACTTTATGCAAGCATCTAGCGGGAGATTTCCGCAAAAATTCTTGATAAGATGTATAAAGCTTTTAATAAATCTTGCAGAAGTCTTTCAAGAATCCTTACGAAAATCTTTAGAAACAATACGTTCAATTTAATAAACAGTAGAAACGAAATTTTATTATTAAAAAAAATTGTAAAACATTATTTATATTTATACATGACATTTTATACATATATTAATTATTTAAAATTTGGTACATAAATATTTAACACAAATCGCAAAGAAAGTTATAACCTACAGCGGGAAACGAACCCCGGGATGCACGCATGAAACGTAAACGCTCTAACCACTACGCTATATCGCAACGCTTGCAAAGCTACTTTTAGAACTTGTATATAATGATCAATCCATTTAAGTGAATATAATACCTAATATTGTAATTATTTAATTATTTAATCAATAGTCAATTAAACTTAAATATAATTGAAAGCATTTAGTAAATAAATATTAATATTCTTGCATCTCAAATTGTATTAATTTAAATAACACTTAAAAATTATATTTCAATTCAAAAGATTGTCTTATTATTATAGTTATCATTTTATCGTTATTTTTAATCAAACATATTCTCTAAAGTATTTACCGTAATATATTATGTCATGGAAAATAGTAACTAACCAGTGAGGGATCGCAAGCTTTCGTGAAAGGCAGCTGATAGATTCCCACAATCTTTCTGACTACACTCAAAAAAGTTTCGTTACGCATTCCCGATGCCACAAAAGATTGTGCCAATACAAAAAATCGAGATACGAAAACGCGTACGGTTCAAGAGCAGGACCTATCACCCTATCAATCAGCTGTTGAAACGTAGCGGCCCCCCCCCCCCCGCCACACCGTACGGCATCCGAGTAAACTCATATAAGCCTAAGCCAGGCACCGTGAAAGCCGTCAGATGTTCCGATCCCTTTTTCATCGGAATCTGATGGTATGCGCTGCTTAAAACCAGCGTGCTTATGTAGCGTGCCCTTTGGAGTTTACGCAAAATAATCTCCATATAGGGAAGCGGATAAGCGCAGGTCTTCGAGACGGAATTGAGCTTACGGTAGTCGATGCAGAATCTATAGGTACCGTTAGATTTCCGCACCATGACTACTGGGCTCGATCACTCGCTCGTCGATGGGCGAATTATCCCCGCGTCAAACATCTGTTGCACTTGAGCGTGTATCTCTTGCTCGATCTTCTGAGACACCGGATAATAGCGCTGTTTGATGGGACGCGAACCGCCCACATTAATTTCATGCTCAGCTAAGTTAGTACAATCTAGCTTTGCATTCGAAGCCGTCAAACGCTTTTCCAACAACTCATTGAGTTGTTTGCGTTGCGCTTCGTCAATATCTGCTAAGCCAACGGCAGCTAGTGAGCAGGCCTCTCCAATGCCGATAGCAGATACTTCAAGCTGAATTGCGTCAGCCACGTTTTCAATCAGCAACTGATTTTTACGCAGCAACAAACCAGACATCTAACAACGTACAAACAAACAAAACATCTAAGTAATGGCGTTCATTCGCTAAATCAAACGGCAGCTCTAAACATCCAAGTATTGGAGCGCGTTGGCCGTTAGCGAGTTGTGCACCTGGTCCAATGTAAGGTGTTAACGGTTTTCCTATGGCTGATGACATTTGCAAGCCTAAGGAACTAATAACCGTCCGAGCCGCCCCTGAATCGTACATAGCGCGTACGCGGAATCCACCGATTCCGATCTGCAGCCACCAGCGGGTAGACTGTAGAGTTCCTTCCTCAACTGGCGTTCCAGCGCGAGAATCGCAAACACCTTTTTCCTCTGATTGTCTGTCAATTCCGATAGGCAAAAGCGAGGGCATTTTCCCCGTTTGCGCAATTACTGATGGAATTTCATTCACATCAGAGGTCTCACTAATAATTGGGGCGATAGGGACCTTATCTACTCGCCCCTTTTCTCGTTTCCCGAGCACTCATGACAATCCGTCTTAATATACCCGGGCTAACCACAGCGATAGCAGTACACACGCTCCTTGGGACCTGCTTTCTTATCACGGTTGCGACTACGCGCGGATTTTCCATTAGTATTGGATGATTTATTTTTACCGTCATCCTTCCTCTCGGTACTAGTCACGCCAGATGGCTTACCAGAAACATTGTTTGCTCCTTTCGGCGCACCTGGTTTCTGTGAATTACGCGCGTTTTGGCCTTTCTTATTAGTGGAATTCGCAAAAGAATTCGCAAATCTGCTAAATCTCTCATCTAGCATCTTCTCTAAGAGTTTGGCCAAATTTTCCATCGTAGGTTCTGCGGTACTCGGTACTTTTACCGTAGCATCATCGCTAGCGGATTTTCCGCCCTTCTTACCTCTGGCATCTGGCTGCTTATAAGCCACAGAAGGCAGAACGCTCTTTTCTGGCGGCGGAGGCGCGGGAAAATTCCGCTCTTCCTCGATAAGCTCTTCCGCCTGATGAGCTAGCTGCACAAGCCTATCAACGCTTGTAACCTTTTCTTTCGGAACTAACTTCCGAACAGCGGCAACATGTTAGCATACAAAATGTCTAGCTGAAACTGCGTACTCGGAGGCGCATTCATTCTGCTAAATATGGTTAACAAGCAGAAAATGTAATCACGAGCAGGCTCTTCTCTACCCTGCTTGCGTGCTTGCGCTTCCGCCATTAAGCGCTGCTGGAAGTTTTGCTCAACGCCATAACATCGTCGAGCAGCATTGCAAAAATCAGTCCAAGTATTCCAATATTTCCGTGATTGGCGATACCAATGTAGCGCTACGCCATTTAACAACTCCGAGAAAGCATTCAGTAAATCCGCGTCGGCAATATGCGCTAACTTGCGACATTCTTCTATGCGCTAATAAATTCCTCGATGCTTTCGCGTTTTTCGCCGGAAAACTTAATATTCCATTGGCGAACAGTGCGACCTACGTCATGTGACTGTGTAGGCGCTCTCGTCGATATATTCGATAAGAGTTGCGTAAGTTGATCACTCGTAACTACAGGCACATCCCCCCCCCTTCCAGACTTATGCCAATCCGCAGGAGCTGGCTGAGACGAATACTGACTATGTCGCTAAATGTGGGAGTCGGAAAACACGGAGCGTTTGCGTTTAAACGTGGATCCGAATTAATTTCCGATTGTGTGTGCGTTGACGCTTGAGGTGCTTGCGGATACTTATCAGCTTCAAGGTAATTTAAATTAATCGTATCCTGAAAATTTACACTTTTGCGATTTTTTCGCTGGTTTTCCGCCGCAATTGACGTTTGCGTCGGAAGCTGCGTACTCGTCGCAAAATCCACTAATTGCTGCCTTAGAGAATTCAACTCCTTCTCTTGTTGAAAGGCAAGCGATTGTGCTTTACTCAACTCCAGGGCTAACCCCCTTGGAGCGTTGTAAACTGCGCCATTAGCTAATGCACATAAAACGATATCATTATCTATTATATTATTTTCTTTTGAAGAAAATACCGTTTTTGGTATCGCACCTCTTGATTATACATGCGTACTCGCTGCTTGCGTTGTCGAAATGGTAGGAATTGGTCTTACCGGTATAGTTGTGTTAAGCGTTTTTATTGAAGTCAATTCAAAATTTGATTTATAATTATTTTCGGCGGTGTTTTCCGCCGCATTTTCCGCAAGGTTCCCCGCGATATTTCCCGCGTTAACCTCGCTATGCTGCGATTCCGCTTTAGAATCGGCATGTTGCTTTAGAATTGTCATTTGACTTCGAACTATTGGCAAGCGGAGAGAATCCGCTTTCATCCGCTTGATTGAGGTTTTCAAATTGTCTGTGCGCAATCTGTGCTTGCGCTTCTTCGCTAAATTTCGCATATTTCAAAACGGTGCAGAGTCTTTGTTCGCGACGAGTCCGCGAAACTAAATCATCGTCACCAGTTGACTGGACGAAATCCGCGGCTGTATAATCGCCGCGTGAACGCCTATATAACCTATCTACACGTACAAAGGGCGTATCGTCACGCGTCAAATCTAGCTGATCAAGTACAGAATCGAATTGGTCGCTTGTTAGATTCAAAATCCATCCTTGGATCTCGACTTCGTACGTTTGATCGAAATCAGACTCGTTCATACACGCCATTTTGAATTATAAAAATTAAATAAAATTTAAATTTCAGGCCTTATTGGCAAAAGAAATTCTCACAATTAAATAATTTATCGAATAAATTACACAATAATTGCAAATCGCTATTAAATTATACGCAAATTCGCTTAACCACCTTAAATTTAATAAAAAAAACTAATTTGTAAAAATAAACAAAATATTACAAGTCTGCAATTTGTTAAAATAAATAAAAATAATAAATAATTGATAATAATAAATAATTGATATTAATAAATAATAAACCCCTTTTACGCAAGCTTTCTAGAAGTTAGTGACTAGTTATTGCCTCATTCTTTCTCTGAAATTTTTTGGAAACCTAGGCAGCAATATTCCTTGAATGGTTGCAATAATATATTTGAATAGCTTGCATCAAACTTTGGCTGTATCATTTCTTTGAATCTGTCATAAATCATGCTTAAATATTTTTGGTTGTCTTTCATGAAAGTTTTCTGTGATGAAGTTTGAAACATTTCTAGAAATGTTGCTGCAATCTATTGGCAATGTTTCATGCAATATAGCATTTTATCGTTATTATATTTTTCTTGGAATATTGCTAAAAAAGTACAGAACGCTTTCGTAGAATGTTCCTTTGAAAGATTGCTGTAAGATTCAGTTAAGTTTTAGGGATGTTGCAGCAAACTTGCAAAGGAATATTCCATGAATCTTTCATCGGGAAGCTTTTATGCAGTGTGTGAATCAGCGAATTATGCAACAATATAAATACAATATATAAAATATAATTAAATATTAATATATCATAATTACTTGGAACTAAGTCTTTATTCTCACATTCTACAAATGAACATACATTCGATAATCTCGAATTTCGAATATCCAGATCGATTTCGGCGTAATTAGAAATAAGTAGATCTGTTAATTGTACATATAACTACAAAAAATAATTTATTATTAATATCAATATTAATAAATAATAAAGATAAAAATTATTTAAGAAAAATTTCTTAATACATAATACTGCACGAAGGAGAATTAATATATCTCCCCGATGGAAGATTCATGCTATACATAGACTTTTTTGAAAGATTGGTAGTTACGTTACTGCAATATTTGAGACAATATTTCAGCAAGCTTCCATGCAAGCTAAACTTTATTTTCCATTGTGACTTTCAGTGCGGTTTTCTGAAAACTTGTAGGACGCTGGCCGGAAATATTCTTTTACGATCTTCCTTAAAAATTTCATTGGAATCTTGCTGGAAGCTATTAGGGAAGCTTTTTATAAAGCATGTACTGTACATTGTGACATTCTTTTATTAAACCTTTTTGCATAATTCAATGGAAATATTCCCTAACAGATTATATCAATCTTCCAAAATAAGCTTCTGAAAGCTTGTCTTGCAGTACCTGACGAAACTCTTTTGTAGGTGACCAAAAAGGTTGTGGCAATCTGTCTTCCTGTCTTTCACGAAGGATAACGAGTAACATTCCTGCAATATTTGGGGCAATATTTCAGCAAGGTTTCATGCAAGCTTAATTTTATTTTCCATTGTGACTTTTGGTGCGGCTTCCAGGAATCTTGGAGGAAGCTTGCGGGAAATATTGACCCATAATCTTTCAAAAAGAATGCATTGAAATCGTGCTGCAATCTTTTACGCAAGTTTTCTACAAAGTAGGTACCATTGATTCCCGCAATCTTTCGTGAAACATTTTTGCATAATTTAACGGGAATATTCCTTGACGGGCTGCTGCAATCTTCCAGAGCTTCTGAAAGTTTGTTGTGCAGTGCATGACGAATCTCTTTTGAAGGTGGCCAGAGAGGTTGTGGCAATCTGTCTGCCTGTCTTTCACGAAAGATTAGGAGTAACATTCCTGCAATATTTGTGATAATATTTTAGCAAGGTTTAATGCAAACTTAATTTTCTTTTCTCTTTGGACTTTTGGTGCGGCTTTCAGGAAGCTTGCAAAAAGCTTGCCGGAAATATTGTCCTATGATCTGCCAGAAAAAAATCATTTAAATCTTGCTGGAAAGCTTTTAAGCAAGCTTCCTAGAAGCTAGTAAGCAATAATTGCTGCATTCTTTTACTGAACTTTTCTGGAACATTAAGAAGGAATATTCCTTGAATGGTTGTAGCAATATGTTTGAATAGCTTGCGGCAAGCTTACGCCGTATAATTTCTTTGAATCTGTTATAAATCTTGCTTCAACATTTCGAGTTGTATTTCATGAAAGCTTTCTGTAATGAAGTTTGCAACATTTCTAGAAATGTTGCTGTAAGCTGTTAGCAATGTCTCATACAATATAACATTTTACCGTGATTTTTATCTTTCTTGGAATGTTGCTACAATATTGTATAACGCTTTCGAGGAATCTTTGAAAGATTGCTGTAAGATTCAGTAAAGTTTTAGGAAGGTTGCAGCAAACTTACAAAGGAATATTGCATGAATGTTTCATCGGGAAGTTTTCATGCTGTGTAGGATTATATTAGAAAAAATGTGCGGTACACTATTTTTTACACATTTTTAGATACGGAAATGTGTTTTCCTGACGCGGTAATCGAAATTCGATTTTTGAAGCTTGCTTTGCATGGATAAAATACCACAATTCCTTACTAGTGAGCAAAACACTTTTCATAGTAGGAAAATGAAGTATTTTGCACACGAAAAAAATAAAATGATTACATTTTAATGCAATTATTTAATTGTTTGCTTTAAAATGATTAATCATTATAATACGTTGATAATAGAAACAAATAAATAAATAACAAAGAAATATTTGTTAATAAAATTTTTTTTCTTTATGTCAAATTTCTCTTATCTTGTGAACAAAATAGTATATCTTGTGTATAGGAATGACCTAGTTTTAACTAACAAAGAGAATATCCAAATTCCGAAAACAGCATCTTTATCAAACTCAGAATATGTTTACTATTATAAAATTATGAAGAAATTGTAGGAGTTTCAGACTTTAACGCTCTTTCTTATGATAGAAATAAGCAAATAACAAAAAATTCCGCCAAAGAATTCTTGACTTTGATCGCTTATAACTTAAAAACAAAGATAATAAATATTCAAGCGCAAATTCGAAAGAAAGTTGAGATAGGCTAGATAGAAATTTAAAAAAAAGAAACTTAAATATCTTGATTGGATCTGAAGTTATGATAACAAGAAAAATAAGAAGATAATTTGGCTTAAAAAATAAGTAAATTTTGTAATGGGATATCAAACCCAAGTTACAGGGTTCTACATCTTTCAACATAAGAATTATGTTGGAAATATTAAAATAAAAATCTGAAAAAATGCATATGAGTAGTTTAAAGTAAAAGCGAGGGCATGACGTTTTAATTTTTAAAGAGAAAATAAATGTGTCAATAATAAATGAATAAACAATCCTTACTAGCCCACAACATTGTGACAACGTTGTGGCAACGTTGTGGCAACGTTATCTTAGCAACATTCCAATGTTGTTATGAAATCGTTGCAACGTTGGAGAATCGTTGCTACAACGTGGAAGATGTCCGCTAATATTTTGTAAGTTGCCACGATGGGTGGAAACCAATGTTGAAATAACGTCTAAGCAACGTTGAAAAACAACCTACAAAATCTGCTTTGTTTAAAAGTAGAAAAAATGTCCTAGATTAGTTTGATAATATTTTTCTAAACGTAGAAAAATTTACGAAATATCAAAAAAAAAAAAAAAAAATAAATAATTTCTCGTTCAGGGATTAGAACCTCCGATCTTTAACTCCGGAGGCTTGCTCTCTACGAACTGAGCTATTTTATTGTTTCTGTCATTGTCTTAAATTGAGGCTATAACGAACAGCTTGAATATGCTTTAAAGTTTATAAGGTAATATAATGTACGATTATATTACTAAACGTAATTTTGTATAATGTAAGATACAAAAAATAGCACGTATCCTGTTCATTATCTAGCCGTCTTCATTTATTGATTGGTGTAGTCACATATGAAAATATTTTTAAAAGTTTAAAAAGTGAGTCATATATAAATGTAATTCCAAATTTTAGATGTTAGTTTGTAAATCTATTAATTTTGTAACATATTTTAACTAATTAAGTATATAACGCATTTACAATATCTTTTGTTTATTTTGTATTATTTTTTAATTATATTGTTCAAACATTTATTATTTATTTGCTATGGAATCTTTGTTATGAAGTAATTTCTTTTAATGATAGTGTTTTATTTGTATCGCTACCGGTTGTTACATTTTGTCTTTATAATAAATTCTAAGTTTATGCCAAATAGGATGCATGTTTTTTGGAATTAACCGCATACATGCGTGATTTAGGATCAGATATAAAATAATTAAAATAATATTGCTAGTTACTTCTAAAATTTGTTGTTTGAAATTTGAACATACAAATTTATAATTTATTCGTAAACATGTTACCCGGTTGAAAAAGCCCCATAAAAACTTATACAAAATATGATTTATAAAAAGTTATCAGTTACTTCGTATAGAGATTTAATATTTTTATAAAATTTTATATGCTAAATCTAATACAATGTTTATAAGTTTCTATGTGAATTATTTTTTCTATAAGATTTTATAAGAAACGGCACAATCGTTAAAAATGGAAAAACATTGAAATAAAAATTCTATAAGATTTTATAAAATTTATCTGGAGAAAATGAATAAATACAATATTTTATAAAATTTTATGGGATATATCATATTGAAATTTATTTTCAATAATTTACCTATATGTTTCTATACTAATAAGATTAACAAAGAGTTTACCATTTTTTATACTGAATAATAAATAAATAAAAAATTTTATTCTATACAATCTTATAATCAATTACGAATGTACGTCTAATTACGTTTTATCAATTCATATAGGATCATGCACATAAAATATTACAAAGTTTTTATACATTTTTATACGCGATTTACAAATCAGCTCCACTAATTACCCACTACTTCTTATAGGTTTTTATGAGATTTGTACTATTGAACTGTTTTAAAGTAATCGATTTTTATATTGTAAACCGTATACAATATAAGACATATTTGATCAATTTTATCATTTTCTATATGCGAATAACGGTTGCTCTAATATGTACTATCGGATTTTATAAAATATCAAGTATAGCTTATAGGTATTTTTATACTATTTTATCGGGATAGACAAAACGACTCCAGTACTTACCCATTTCTTCTTATAGGTTTTTATGAGATTTGTACGTATTGAACTGCGGTAAAGCAATTGATTTTTATATCGTAAATCGTATACAATATAAGACATATTTGATCAATTTTATAATTTTCTATACGGAAACAATGTTTGGTCTAATGTGTGCTTATGGAATTTTATAAGATATCAAGTATAGCTTATAGGAATGTTTATACTAGTTTATCGGGATTTACAAATCAGCTCCATTAATTACCCAGTACTTTTTATAGGTTTTTATGAAATTTGTACGTATTGAAATGTACAGAAGCAGACGTTTTTTAAATTGTAAATTGCATATAATATAACATATATGATCATTTTTATCCTAATACTTGCTTATCGGATTTATTAAGTTATCAAGTATACCGTTTGGGCATTTTTATACAACGTTGTTATATTTATCGATTTTTAACGCTCTAAAATGCTAGACAAAGACTCATCAGAATTTTATATGCGCTAAAGTCAATATTATTGATACCTTTTAATTTTAGTATAAATGTATTAAACTTACATTTTTTATAAATTTTGAGCATATACGTAGAGAAATCATTTGAAAAGCTAGGAATATAAGAAATAAAGTCGTTTTATGTAATTATAAGTATATATATTTGTATAAGTGGGAAACGCTTACAGGTATATGTGTACGAGGTACTAATGTGATAGTCAAATCAAACAACTTTGTAATCCAAAGTTTAAAATAATCTTTATAAAACTCAAACATAAATCTTTAAATATTAATTTGGTACGTTTTGTAGTTTAATCTTGTATGACAAGTGTTCGTAATACTGTTTTCATTATTATATTTTATAAGTTTCGGAAATCAAAAATTAACTACTTAATCTAATTATTATAAGCTGTAGTAAACAATGAAATATCTTAGTAAATACTTTAACCTACAATTTTTGTGTAGGAATAAATATGTAAGTGCAATGGTATGTGCACTACGTACGCGCGGATGCATCTTCCTTTGCATAAATATTCAATTTAAAATTTAAATAACCAAAACCAATCTTTTTTCTACATTTACATAATAATTGTACAGAGCATTGTACTAAACGCAACAATATTGACCGAAGACCTGAGATGGTATACATGATTTTGGTATACCTTAATTTGTAGCAATACTGGTAAAATTCTATTATAATTTTTCTATAATTCCTTTAGTAGTAATTAATACTTTATAATAACTAAAGTTTTTAAAACTAAGATTTATCATCTTCTTTATCAGAATTTATTTCTGTATCATATTCCTGGCCATCGTCTTCATTAAAATCTTTTTCACTAACTATTTTATCGATATCACTTTCTTCGTCATTCTCTACTTTGTCATCATTTTGTTCGAGATCAAGTTGTTTGTCATCATCTTGTTCGAAATCAACTCGTTTATCATCATTTTGTTCGAGATCAACTTGTTTGCCATTTTCTTGTTCGAGTTCATCTTGTTTATCATCATCGTTTTCGACATCATCTTGTTCATCATCATTGTTTTCGACATCATCTTGTTCATCATCATCGTTTTCGACATCATCTTGTTTATCATAATCTTTTTCAGCATCATCTTGTTTATCATCATCTTGTTCGACATCATCTTGTTCATCATCATCTTTTTCGACAACATCTTGTTCATAACAACTGTCTTCGACATGATCTTGTTCATCATCAGTTTTTCCGGCATCATCTTCTCTCACATTACTGTAATGTTGCTCTTTAGATTTATTAGTATTTAGGTTCCTCTTTTGCTTCGCTAACCTTGAAGTGATACCCTGAATTTTGGATTCGATGTATGACCCAACCTGTTTTGTCTCTATTGCGATTTCAACATCGTTGCATTGTTTTTCGGTTCTTAAATAGTGTTCAAATATTCCTGTAAGTAAGAAAATAATTGAAATTATTAATTATATGCAGTTGATAATGCAAATAATATTACCAGCTTTTAGAGATACAAATTTAAATTAATAATGAAAAGAAAGATAAGCTTAAATAGTTTCCATTTAGAATGGTCTGCTTTTTAGAGCTAAAATAGATAATTATTATTTTTTCTAAAAATTTGCAGTAAATTCTACTTATGCTTCTCTATTTTTGTAAATTTAAGCGCTTGAAATACTAATTAATTGACGTAAATAGAAATTCAAATAGTATTTATTTATTAAATTTGTTATACTCAACATTTGATCCATTTGTAAATAACAAACATGATTGAAAATCTACATTCTTCACAATCAATTGTTTCAACTATATTTTGGTAACACAAATTTTTTATCCTGACTAACGTAACAAATTTTTTCAATATTTTTTACCGAGAAAATTTAAAAGATTTACGTTAAGAAGTTGGCTTCTTATACATAGGCTTTTATCAGAACTCGCGAATAACCGTGATTGACTTTAAATTGCAAATGATAAAAAATGCTGTCATTCATTATAATCATGGACATAATGGTGGAAACATCCAAAATGGCGGCTTAAACACGCAAAAATCACCGAAATATTCAGGGATTATTGGTAGGAAAATATGAGGCTTTTCGAATAAATATTGCTGAACAAACAGTTCTTAGAATTGATCAAAGAATACGGTGGATTTTTTTTCAGAATGTTTTGACGACATTTACAATTTTTCAAAATCCCAAAATTTAAAAAAATTGTAGGTCGTTAAAACGTTGTCGAAAAGTTCCACTGTATGCTCTGATCAGTTCTACGAACTCTTTATTCAGCAACATTTTTTGAAAAGTCTGTCATTTTTGTATAAAAAATTAATAAATATTTTGAAAAAGAGGATTTTAAAAATTTTTTATATTCATGATTATAATTAACGAATTTTAAAGTTCAAGTTTCGAGGACGCGATTTCTTTACTCACAACAGGAATTCTTAAATCCATGTTTTTTTTTTGGAAAAAATCGTGTACAGCTCTTCGCGGTTTCATTTTTTCAAAAATCTCATGGAAAATTCTGAAACTTCAGTTAATTTTACATTAAATTTGCTTGTTGAGGAATTGTTTATAACTTATTTTAGCAGAAAATACACCCTCGAAAATTGCAGAAAGAAAACGTTCAGTTGGGACTTAATGGATTAAACTTTTAGAACAAAAAAATGATTTCGTGAATATTTTGTAGGTAATGTTTACAAATCATATTACTTTCGATTCATATCGATTCTCAAGCAGTGCTTCACCTTCGACACTGACCAGCTGATTTTAATTGGAGGTTAGTCCGCTTAGCAGTTTCACTGCTTTTTTTCTACTAGGGAGTACACAAAATTTAAAATTGCCGCCGCAGCGCTAATATGCGCTCTGTGACGGAGCAAATAATAATTACATGCAACTAGTCTGCACTAGTGTTTCTTTCTTCTTTTTCCATAATAAAATGATGATAACTCACTTGCAGTCTTGATAGTAAATATAAACTTCTAACCTACTTATACGCAAAATAGAATAGAAGCAGACTACCGAAAATACACAGGCAGTCAACGATTTTCTCCCTGGACAATTTTTGCATTTTGTTCTTAACATAGATGATTTTTTAACTGTCCTAACATTTTGAAAGCAATAATTACATTTTTTGTCGCAGATGCTCCACCTCTCCATGTAACTATCAATTGAGTCATGTATATGTAATACACATAATATAATCAAATTTTTCTAAACTTAATATGTGAATCTCTTTTCAGTCGACAAGTTGAATGAAATGAAAGCATTTTCTATGCATATGTATATAAATTTGAAATCTAGAGTTTGAACTGAATCCAATTTGGCTACAAGGAAATTAATTAAGTACTTTTCATCTACATATTTGAAAAGTTCTTTATATATTTTCTTTATCACAAATTAGACGAAATCTAAGCCAATTTTGCATGGGGTACAAATTCTTTAAACTACATTAGATTTTCAAAAGTACTTACGATACGTGCAGAAGGAAGAATGACGTAAACGTTATATTCAATGGTACCTATTGCAAATTGAATCCCGTGAAATAATGCATCATTGGTATTTGCGGTATAAACGCTACGTGGTTTGTAGGTTATGCAGTGTCTGAAAAAAATTGTTTATTAAAATAAGATATATATAATTAACGAAATGTAAAAATATACTGAATAAAGTATTTTATTGAATATACTTACCATTATTTTTAACCTTAACTGGAGAAATAGTAAATCTGGCGATTGGCATACAAACTTTGTTGCTATCAATAACCGCCACCATAAGCATGTACCGACGGTCGTCGCGGATATGGATTCTTGATTCTCTTTTATTCTCTCTTCGCTCTTGCTCTAGCTGTAGTACTGAAGTCAGCTACACTGATCCGTGACTTTACTGCAGAGTTTATAGAAGCGCGCATTTTCGAAATATTCGAATTCGAAAATTTCAAATTAATAGGATTATTACCAGGATAAATTTAATAATTAAAAACATATATTTAAATATACATTTAATATACATATGCATTTTAATATATTCGCATTTTTTATGCATTTATACAAAAAATTAATTTTAACGTGATGTCAGTAGACTCAAATTATAGGTATCTGTCAAAATAAAAATTGAATTAAATACGGGTAGATTAAAACCGTTTTTATTAATAATAATTGAAAAAAAACAATTTTTGGTCGGTAATTATTAGTTAAAAAGGCATAAAATTTTAACTCAAACATCATAACTTAATTATCGATTTAAATATCTGGAAAAATTTGGGTACATAGTTTAGAACAAAAATTAATTCTATTACTTATTATTTTTAAGTTACATGAATTTTTATGCTGTTATTTATAAAAATATTAATTGTTAATTGTAGAAATATTAATTATAAAAATAATTGTTTTTATTATAATAAAGCAATACTGTTTTAGAAATTTTTATAAAAAAAGTCGCCATTTTTCACTTAAAAATCGTGCTCATTTAAATAATTGAAAATTCTTAAAAATTATAATCAAAAATGATGAATTAAAAACCGGAAACATAAATTGCTTTATATTTTTAATTTATTATTTTAGCTCTTAGACGGCCAAAATTTTGTTTTCTATTTTTATAGACATTATTTAATATTTAAAACATGTCCTAATAACTGCGCTGATTTTTTCATATATTATAGATTTGGATGTTTTTTTTTTCAAAAAGAGGATCAATTTTTGAATACAAAAAAATGCAGAAAATGTCGCTATTTTGTTTAAATTAATTTTTTTTTTGCATATCGTAAAATGTATTGAAATTGTTTTGACCATTAACAAAAGTGCATGAAATAGTTATAGTTTTAACTTATATTTTTTGTATTTTATTTTCAGAGAGTAAAGAATTTAGATTTCTTTGTGAAAACAGTAAAAGTAGAGAAAAATGAACAAAATTGGCAATTTGTTCGTGTATTTACATTGAAATTAAAATTTTTGACTATACGATAATAAAATACAAAAATTATAGGATAAATTTTATGCATTTTTGTTTATGAACGAAACGATTTAAATACATTTTATGATCCAAAAAAAATGAATTAAAAAAGAGTGAAATTGAAAAATCATAACTTTATTTAAAAAGGGTTAGGTCAATTTTACCGAAGACATTCGACAGGAAACATTAAAGCTATAATTAAATATAAATAGCTTAAAACAATAAGCAGTGTTATAGAGTGTGATTTAAAAATTAAATAATAACTATAAAAAAATAAAAAATTTATGGCCGCATTTAATGTAATTAACATTTAAATGTCATAAAGATACCAATTATAATATAAATAAAACATAAAACATACATTTTTTATGTATTTCACATATTTTTTTAACTGTTAAATTTGTGTCATTTTAGTATCTAATGATTACTGGAAAAGGTAAATTATGTTAATAAAAATTAAATTCATTAATCGGATTGACATACAATTTTTATGAGTCTAAACTTATAGAGTTTCATACAAGCAAATCATTGTGAAATTCGTATAGAAAAAGATAAATTTGTTATTGCGACAATTTGTCTCTTATAGAAATGTATACATACCTTATAAGATATTAACTATAGAGACCCCCGCGTAAAAATCCGAAAGTTTGGGCCAAACTTCGCCCAAGTTTATGTTTGTATAAACTTGGGGCAAACTTGAGCAATGAGACTATGCCAAACTTGAAAACTCACGCATTCCAAGTTTGGGAGAAGTTTGCAAAAGTTATGCCAAACTTCCTACAAAGTTCTTATAAAGTATTTTGTTATTGGCTGAAATATGGGACAAATTTGTCCAAAGTATGGCGCAAGTGTAGGATTACTTTTGCTACACTTTATATTTAGGTTACATTATTATAAAATTTTAAAAGAAAAGAAATTAAAAATAATTTAATATTACCCGATTTACACCTGAAAGAAAATTCATACATATTATTCATACATTTTTCCAAAAGATTCCAAGGTCCTCGGTGAATTTCATCCTCTTCATCTAAGTCGTCGCAGCACGTCATTTCAAGTCGACGTTGAGGATTAGACTGATGCATCGGCGTCAAGAAAAATTTCTTAGTGACCAGTAAACAAGAACTCATTTGTTTGCTGGTCGTCAAGTAAATTTCACAAACGTCCCTTAGTAACCAGCAAAATTTTATAATAATATAACCTAAAAATAAAGTGTAGCAAAAGTAATCCTACACTTGCGCCATACTTTGGACAAATTTGTCCCATATTTCAGCCAATAACAAAATACTTTATAAGAACTTTGTAGGAAGTTTGGCATAACTTTTGCAAACTTCTCCCAAACTTGGAATGCGTGAGTTGTCAAGTTTGGCATAGTCTCATTGCTCAAGTTTGCCCCAAGTTTATACAAACATAAACTTGGGCAAAGTTTGGCCCAAACTTTCGGATTTTTACGCGGGCCTATACATGTTATTCTACAACATCGTGTATAGAATCGTGTACAATTTTTATGAGTCTAATCTTATAGAGTTTAATACAAGCAAATCATTGTGAAATTCGTATAGAAAATAATAAATTTGTTAATTGCGACAATTTATCTCTTATAGAAATGTATAAATACCTTATAAGATATTAACTATAGAGCTATACATGCTATTCTCCAACAATCCTCATAAAAAAATATTAATCAATTCATGATACAATTTTACAGAATAGAATCGTGTACAATTTTTATGAGTTTAATCTTATAGAGTTTCATACAAGCAAATCATTGTGAAATTCGTATAGAAAATAATAAATTTGTAAATTGTAACAATTTATTTTACACGATTAAAAGTATATAAACCTATAAAATATAACAATTAATATTTTGATACCCTTATGTGATTTTTCGTATAAAATACCGTAAGATGACGCATTTTACATTTAGACAAAAAAAGTTTTCGTATATTTTTCTTCACATAAATTACTATAAACTAGTAATTTTATACGTTTTTATGTGGTATCTGCACCCTGGTTTTATTATAGATACGTATAGAGTAATGAAATTTATACATAAAAAAAAATTAATCCTTTATCGTACATGTCTCATTAAAACTGATAAATATGGTATAAATTATTACTTATAAAAATACATTCGTTTTCTTAATTGGTAATTCTGATAGAAAATTATAAATATTTTATACAGATTTTCGAATAAATCACGATACGTTGAATTATTAGAAATTCCTTATAGAATTGCATAATGTTTTTATCATTTTAATCTTATAAATTCTTATTAAATTTATTTATCTTAAATGTCACATAAAAAGGTACAAAAGACGAATAATAAATGTAATATAAAATAATATAAAACAATCTTCTTATAAACTTTGATAAACTCTTTATATGTATAATATTATACATTCTTATAAACTTATTTTTAATTTTTTTTCTATGTAATTTTTTCTTATAGAAATGTATAAATTGCTTGCAAGGATAAAAACCTATAGAATTTCTGTAAGTTATCTTATAGAAGTTATAATATTTCTATAAGATTCTATGGGGCTTTTTCAACCGGGTACTGTTTCAAAATTTTATAAGAGATACGTCACAAGACGTTACAATCATGTATAACTTCTCCATCGCTAATATTTCTACAAAATAGAGTATCACATAAATGTAGATTTGTTTTTGTGTGAATTTATATAAGCACGTGTAAGTATTGCCAATATACATATATATAAAATTCTAAATTACCTTATTGTTTAATAGGTATATTGCTACGGGAATGAGACGCAGCTATATCAGTGCGAGCACAACCATTGGGGTAGGCACAATTGCGATCATAACGAGGATGCTGGAGTTCTTTGTACTACTGATCCAATTACACCTGATCTTATGGTAATTTATAAACGTTACATAAATAAATTACATTGGCCATTTAATATTTATATTATAAGATCACTACGCTTATAATTACATTGTAGATTCTTTCATCATCGAGTTCGATGTATATGAGAGATTCCACAGAACTTTTGACTTTAAAGTCAAAAGAAAATTGAAAATTTATTTTAAAGGCACATCTTTGAAACTTATCGAACCATTTCTAAATAACAGTAGTAGCATAAAAAACATGGGGCCCCTCATTTTTTTAAAAAATTTTTTTGTAAAAAATCAAAAACAATTATTTTAATGTAAAACATACTACTTTTCATCAAAAAAATAAAATTTTACATTTTTCTTTCAAATTTAAGGTAAAATGTTAAAAAATTTGATAAAATATGTAGCATAATATGTGTTGGAAAGAAAAATTTTGTAACACAAAAATATCATTATAATAAAAAATTAATAATTTTTCAAACAAAAGAAATGTAACAAAATATATAATATATACAAACATTGTAACTAATACAAAGATTTTTTTAATTATAATTCCTACCTTTAATTTAAGTACCATTAATGTGTGTGTATTTGTGTTTAAGTATTACAATTACAAATATTTACTATAAGATGATTAAATACCTTATTTTCTCGGAAAGTAAGAATTTCATTTTGTTACATTTTTCGTAAGTTCGTTTCAGGCAAACAAAGAAGAATTTTATGTAAAGTATTTTAAAACATGTTTTTTAAAAGGTTAATAAAAAAGAGCAATAACTTTTATAACCATTGATAACATACTATCGATGTGCTGACGAAAAGTACGATTTTTTTCAATGGGGGGCGCATACGTGTACCCAACTTTGCGAGGGTACAATTTTTTTTCTGTAAGTAGCACACTTACAAACCAAACGCGATTTTATTTGTCTGATCAATAAGTGTCATTTTCCATGAAGAAAATTTATGAGAGTAATTTCTTTTTTTTTAAGAGCTAAAAGTAAAATAAATTAGTTTTTTTTAAATAGTGGTTACGGATATTCATAAAATAAATTAATCTATGTAGGTTGAAGCACACCTCTAAAACTTTTACATTATATTCTATGATATGTGAAGATTATATAAAAAATTATCCAAACCATTTTTAATAAAAGTTTTTTTTTATATAAACCTAATAAAGGAAAAAGTAGAGTGAGTAACACAAAGAATTAATTAAAATGTGATAAATTATAATTTTTCTAAGTAATATATTATATATTATTAATATAATAAATAACGGTTACTATACTTTGTGACTTTTTTCTACAAGGAATGATTTTTTTAATATGATGAAAATCATCAAATAGCATTGAAAAGTGAAAGTAACAAGAAAGACAAAAGTTCTGTGGAATCTCTCATCTGCTTCACACTTGTAATTCTACGTAAGCACTAACATAAGTGATAGTATGAAAAAATGGCTTAAATTCATTGAAAGTACTTTTAAGTTACTAAAAATGATAAATTTGTTATTAGGTACTACGTCAGTAGTAAAAGGCATCCTAGATGATTAATATAAAATATTTTTCTTGTGTGTTAAGAAACTGTACTAATTACCGTACTATTATACGTAGATCTGTATGATATAAACGTTTAATTTATAATTAGGAGTGATGATTTAATTAATTTGACTTCTTCCAAAATAACAAAGAAATAATTAATTTTCTTAAAGTAGTTTCTTAATCACGTCTATTAATTTAGTCTCCTCAGAAAAAAATAAGTATTTATACCTGTATAAAATATATTTATCAGTCATATCAAACTAATATTTAAGTTTACATTAAGGGAGCGCCAAAGCCACTTTAGAAATTCAAATTTCGCGCCAAAACCGTAATCGATTATTCCGTGTTTATTGTAAAACTAATTATTTTAAATAAAAAAAAAGAGTTGTCCCCCCTAGCTATCATAAAAAGCAATATTTCTGCCAAGTGAGAGTAAATAATATTGTTTCGTTTTTCTGAAAACTTTGACCTACTAAAAAATGGTTAAACATAACCTCTTCGTTTAGTAGGTCAAAGTTTTCAGAAAAACGAAACAATATTATATACTCTCTCTTGGCAGAAATATTGCTTTTTATGATAGCTAAGGAGGACAATATACGGAATAATCGATTACATTTTTGGCGCGTAATTTGAATTTCTAAAGTGGCTTTGGCGACCCCTTAATAACAGCTCTTTTTACTCCTCGCTCACTATGGTTGGTGGAGTTTTCCAGAGTATGGCTTTTTCAAAAAATTATAGGCGTTTCGTCCTCAATCAGCAGCTTTTATACTATAATAAGTCGTAGTCTGTCTCTAAAGTATGTGCTCTATGACGACTTATCGAACTAGCTTAGAACTTGTTATTACCTGCACTAATCGTAGCGTGTATATAACAATAATAGTCTGTGCTTTATAGAAAGTAAGCGTACCATATGGTAGAACGGTCCTTCAAGTTTAACAGATAACTGTTCAAACGGAAATATCTTCCTCAATGTAAAGAATAACAATGTATAATAAAATAACAATGTAATAAGATATATAATAGTCGATAGTGATGCAAGGGGCGAGGTGAAGATGATCTGATTATCAGTGGCTGTATTGGTACACTCTCTTTCTCTTTCTAGTCGTGCTTCACATTAATTCTATCATTTATAAACCTGATAGTGGCAGATTATCAATCAATTTATAAGTCGTGTTTTAGAATGAAATACTGTCAAGTTCTAGTAATGCACAAGGTTGTAAGATTCTAATATATATTAACTTATCTTAAAATAAAACCATTGCTTTTATTATGCACAATCATTACACGAAAGCTTCTTAAATTTTATTATATCAATAATTTATTATAAATTAATATAAATAATAACAGTTATTTTAAGAAAAATTATTAATTACACCGACGCACAAAAGGTTTTCTGTAAATGAAATCAAATGCATCTATACTTATGTATTTCGACTCGCTGAATCGAAGTCATGCGTATATTGCTTGTACACCCTCACAATTTTGATAAAATAACGAAAAATCGTAGAAAATCACTAAAAATTGTGAAAAATCGCATTTTTTAACTTTGGCAAAGGTTAGAAAGTTTTTTATGAGTTTCTATATACATAGTTTATGTCATAGTTTGATTTTGTTTGTGGATAATATCAATTAGCAAAATACCTGAGGTCCTTGTCCGACTGCTTTGATACTAAGGTAATAGGCCAAAGTGTAAAATAGATACTGCAACAGGTTTGTAGTAGATGTAACATAATGCTAACACAATGGATAACAACATAATTCAATAGAGGGTGATACTCGTACGAGTTAAAAATCATTTCTCACACGTGTATCGAACAATAATTTTTATACGGAGGGTGTAAATGCGATTGTTGAAAAACAAACAGTGTGTAAAATTACATTTTACGCATACTGTATCAAAAAGGTAAATTTGTAATTTACAAAACTAATTGTATGGTCTGTTCCAACATGTCAAAATGACTACTACTGTTGCGGGACTAATATCGCAAGTTTCACAATGCCTACTAAATCTAGAATTGTATACGCAGATGTTTTTTCAGTTGTAAAGCCGGAAAGAATGGTAGTCTGGGATAAAATTGCGACTGCCGAATCCTTGAATGTGAGTGATTCGGTTAAAGAATAGGAAATGGAGGTTGGTAAATCGTCTGATTTAAAACATAAATCACACCGTTGTTAATATTTTTGTATGATATCAAAAATTATCAATTACAATAAAAAAAAGGCAGAAATAAAAAGTGCTTATAATTCATCAAAGAATACACTAGAATTTTTTACTCAAGTTATTTTAAATATTTTTTAAAGTATAAAGTTTGTTAGTGTTGCTGATGGTTTTCGAGTAAACTAGTCCCGAAGGTGGGTTTTTCACCTTTTTCATAAACACGTCCTTTGCCTTTGAATATTCAAAATTATGTGATTTTAACCAAAATTAGATGTATGATAAAGTTTGGTACATAAACCGATCTCAAATTTTAGACTGTACAGATAAGAGATTTATGCGTACTTCAGATAAACCTACGATTGCAAAAAATTATTGCGACCCCAAAAAGAGTAAAACATGTCAGTCTCAATATTTTTTTAATATTTTATTTAGAGTAATAAATATTAACAGCTTACGGTCAAAATCGGTGCATTTGGCCGTTAAAGGGTTAATATAAATAAACGAAGTCACAGTTAATGCTTCAAAAAAAATTATTTTAGCTCCAGAGCACCATACAGTAATCAGTAACAGCTTAAAATTTGCAGAAAAATTCTAGTAATTTAACGCTCAATATGTCGATTCGATTGTGATGCTGGTTTTTAATTCAAATAACGACAAATATTATTTAAATAAATTATCCGGATCCCAAACATCATCGAAAAGAAAAAAAAACAATAATATTAATTTATTCGTCCTGATCACCCGGTGGACTCACCCAGAGGAAGTTCCGTTGAATAAAATAATAAGTCCGGATACCTATTAAACCGCGTAACGAATATTAACATCCTTAGCAAAATTTAGATATATATAATTATATTACGGGATCTAATAATAGATCCCGTGGCACCACTAACCACGAGAGAGAGAACGTTACTTTATAATTAATCAAATAAATAATTTAATTTAATAAGAAAGAAACGCGCACTGAGTTTATCCTTATTTTGTCCCCACTAAATAAATCAATTATTATTTTAATAATTAAAATAACTCACCAATTCGATGTAAATAAATCAATAAGATAATCAATATAATATAAATAATATCCAAATATATTCCTCGGATGCTATACCGTTTGGAAATTTATATATATATATATATATATATATATATATATATATATATATATCTGTATAACTTTTGAGTAATTATTCCTCCTTATTAAAGTGATAAATCTATGGATACTCCTTAATCCTTCTTATACAAAAATAAATCCTCCTTTATAGTAAAATAACTACGATAAATCTCCGAAATCAAAACTACAGAAAAGAACACTCTTTGTGCGATCGATAAGATTAGAAGATCGATAGGATCAGAATACTGAGGCAATACTGTACTTTGCGATCGATAGAATCAGAATATAGAAAAACACTGTACTTTTCGGTGGGTAGAATCAGAATGGCGATGATCCGTTTTTCCGAGTCACGCCAAACTTCTTCCCCGATTTTCTATCTCCCTCAATCTCCTAATATCCCTATCTGTTCTCTCTCTCGTTACCTGCGAGGGATACGGCAATATTATATTTCTCCAACCCTTCCGTATCCGTCACAGGTGTAATAAAGCTACCCGTATTTTCCCTTCTATAGATAAAAATGACAACTAATTTGCATAAGTTATCATTGTCCCAACTAGTATTTCGACTTTCCGTATTTAAGGTAATTACAGTCATATAACGTAATATGCTGTTATATTTACCCATACGGAAGTCTTATTCTCTAATAAAATCATCTATTGATTGGTTCAATAGATCACTAAATTATTCTCTAGTTAACAGCGCTAAATTCAAATATACATTTATCTCCGTACTCTTATACACATGTTCCCCCACTATCCGCGTTCCGAATTCCCTATACTATATGCGCGCGATCCCCGTATCGATACAAGCGCGGACCGCGTGTTCAGTGTACGCGCGCTTGAATCTAGATCGATTCAAGATGGCGACAGCTGAGCGCGGGCCGGCACGTAAACAACGTGCCTCGCGACCGTTTCCCCGGGTGTGCGCGATCCCCACCGGCGGGAGTAGTACCCGGGTACTACCGCGGAGTGATGCGCGTCCGGAGGTGCGCGTATACCTCTACCAAGGCTCCACAGGCGACACGGCACACTGCGAAATGTCTCCAACGCCGACGTCAACAAACGCTCACGGAGAAGATTGTACAAGTATATTATGCTTACTAATAAGTGTTTTTTGGTAACTATAAATATTTATAATAATTAATTATAGTTATTAATATAACCTGTACTTCCCTTCTAACAATCCTCTTTCTCCTTAACACGTAACACTCCTTACCTTGTTTATTCCCAACTAAACAATATCTATTTATATTTATTTAATTTATTATATATAAATTATTATTGCTAATTCCACCCATTCCTTATTCCTGTTAATATTTACTTATTGTAATATTTAATCTATATTCTCTTCTTACTCCTTTTCCAATTAATAATCAACACACCCATCCGTTGTCATTTTCCTTACATCTCCCTACTTATATTATTATTAATATTTATAAACTCCCTATATAATTTTCCCTTAATACCTGTCCTTACTATTAATTCTATTATTTAATAAATATCCATATTAATATATTTCTCTTTTTCAGATGCAGCGTGCCAAGGAGTACCTGTCACCGAGGGAACCCAGGACACGCTGATCCAAGGACAACCTAACAGACCTTCGCATCAATCCAATAGGACAGCTAGATAAATATAGTTAATTAATATAGACTCTTTTTATACCAATTAATACTAATATTCTATATATATTATTTTCAGGTGGCCTCGGTGATGTACCCACATCACACGATATAAAAAAGTTTTTTATGGTATTTTTAATTGTTAAGATATCTTAAATTTGCTAGGTCACTTTTAAACAATTTGCGATTAAAAAATTAACTTTTCATTTATAATACGTTAGAGTACAACTCTTCAATACTAAAATAAGCCGAGAGAGATGTATATGAAATGCCTGTACGGTATAGAAATTAGATTTTCTTGAAACGTCTTTTTACATAATCAATATAATTGTTTAAAAACTACTGAATATTTGGGGATAAAATTTATACCTGTTTTTAAGCCAACGAAGACCTTTAATAATTGCTATTTTAAAAGTATTTAGAAGCAATAATTATTAAATTGTCTAAAATTTTTAAAAAATGGCTAATATTGACAGTTTTTTGTTCATTGCAATAAAACAAATAAACAAAATCGAACGTAACAAGGCTAACTTTGTAGATATTTTGAGGCCTATAAATACGTATTGTTTACGTTCTTCAACAGGAGTAATGGTTACAAAGCTATACGCATTGTTTTCCGTACATTCTCGAATTATTTAAACAATGTTCCACTACCTGCAACTGATCGCAAACATACTCTAATATCCTGACACCCTTCCCTATAACTTTCAATAATAAAACTACATCTTAAAATTTTTTTTTATAAAGATCCTTTTGACTATATATATTCTAACTATACAGGGTGATCCAGAAACATAGGTAACATATATATATATATATATATATATATTCCGGTTCAGGAAATTAATTCGAGTATAAACCCGTCGAAATTTTAAAAAAATATTAATTAGGCGAGGCGTAATTAATATTTGAAATGGGCCAATCAGAGGCCGGATTAGAGAAGAAAGATCAGCGGCGTTGCCGCGCGAGACTAATGCAACAGGTCAACGAGCGAAGCGGCCGAGGCGCCTGAAAATAGCTAATGCGTATAGCAGAAGCGAAGATCGCGAAAGCGAATGAATCGCAAAATATATTTTACGAGATTGATTGTATGAATAAAATGTACAATCAAGGAAATGATTTTTATTTAAGTTTGAATTAGACCGCAGACTAATAAATTCATTTCTACTATTATTAATTTACTTACTAAATCTATGATACGCGTGCGTTATAAATATGAGATTATTACAGTTTTTAATCTCATCGTATTTACATTAATTAATTGAAACCTTTATGACGAATTTTAAGACAATAAAATTTTGAATTGAATTAAGTTTTGTGTACAATATAGCCAATAAATATGTTTACCATGAAGATATAGCGCTACATATTGGAAATATATTAATTAATTTTGCAAGTATATTGGCAACAATATTGATAGGCAAATAATTCCTAGTCCGTGTAAAATAAAATTTAGCTCAAGCCTCAATTCTCCGCTAAAAAACATAATGCCACCGCGAGGGCTCTCCGATGTTCGCGCACATCAAATTTTGTGTTCGCGGAGTAAGCCCGCCGCGGGCGCTCTCCGACGTTCCGCTCATCAAATTTTGTACTCGCGGAGTAAGCCCGCCGCGGACGCTCTCCGACGTCCGCACTGCAAGAGCAAACGTGCTCGAAAAAAGTTACTTCGTTAAAATACAATTCATTGTGTTTCAGAATTAATAAATATTTTGGAAAACTCGTTCCAAATGTTTAGGATAATAATTGCAATAGTCTGCTGTTGAATTGAATTGAGTGTTCAATATACAAAATACCAATGAATAACTACCATAAATTCGCAATATATTGGTAATATATTAGCAATAATATTGCTAGTAAGTTAATTCCGAGTCCGTGTAAAATAAAATCTAGCTGAACCCTCGATGAAGTTTTATAATAGTCTGGGAATCATCTAGCTATAGTATATCTATAATATATTTACGTTTACCAAATATTTTTAAACTGATTTTTTTACTATGTGTTAGTATATGCTGAACAAATCGATATCATTAAAATTAATTGGATCATATCTTTACTAAAAATCGGTATTATGAGAAATCGTGGATTTATGTCACGCATCTTAGTAATTATTCGGATGACCAAAGACAGACGTTCATTCGCGTTTTCATCCACTTGAGGTAATAAAAGATCATCGATTCGTCGGTAGTATCGACAATTTGGTAAATGTTACGAAGTTATGGATGACACGAAACATATTGGCGATATATTGATAATACTTTGGCAATATGTTGGCAACATATTGTCAACATATTGGCAACATATTGGCAATATATTGGCAACATATTGGCAATATATTGGCAACAAATTGGCAATATATTGGCAACATATTGGCAATATATTGGTAACATATTGGCAAATATATTGCCAATATATTGTCAATATATTGGCAATATATTGGCAAAATATTGGCAATATATTGACAATACTTTAGCAACATATTGGCAATATCGACGGCTGAGAGGAATAACCACCTATCTCAGCGTCTAGTTCGAAAACCACCTATTTCATCGTCTGTTTCGAAAACCACCTATTTCATCGTCTGTTTTGAAAACCACCTATTTCAGCGTCTGTTTCGAAAACCACCTATCTCAAAGTCTAGTTTAACAACCACCTATTTCGTGAGTAGATTTTTTGTTTTAAATTTTGTAGGGGCAATACTGAAAAATTTTGAAATGCTTTTTTTAAAGTCGTATGCTATTCAAACGAAGATTGTCTCATAGATCCGTCACATTGACCGCACCTGAACGTTACTGAAATGACATTATAATATTTCGACTTTTGATTGAAGAGTCCACTATAAGTAGGTAGCGACTTTTATTATTGTTTACAAAACGAATTGCAATAGGTTGCTGTGAACGTTATGTGAAATTCGATTATAGTATTAAACATTATTGTATTATTGAAGCTTACCTGATCTCCATTGCAAACTCAAAAATTCTGTTGTAGTTTTGGCAACTAACGTCAAATATTATAATATGAATTATAATTATAATTTTGTGCACATTTTTGCAATTACCAAAGCCTTATCCTATTATATACTCCTTAATAGTGTTATTTTTATATTTTTTCACAGGTTTGAATAGCATACGACTTAAAAAAAAGCATTTCAAAATTTTTCAGTGTTGCCACTACAATATTTAAAACAAAAAATCTACTCACGAAAAAGGCGGTTGTTAAACTAGACTTTAAGATAGGTGGTTTTCGAAACAGATGCTGAAATAGGTGGTTTTCGAAACAGACGATGAAATAGGTGGTTTTCGAAACAGACGATGAAATAGGTGGTTTTCAAACTAGACGCTGAGATAGGTGGTTATTCCTCTCAGCCATCGATATAGTGACAATACTTTGGCAACATATTGGCAATATATTGACAGTACTTTGGCAACATATTGACAATATATTGATAATACAAATAATAAATACTTAACGAAATACACTTTTAACTGCAAGATTTAAGCCAGACTTTAAGCCATACTTTCACAAACACTTTCAGATATACATACAGCCATATAATTAGCCATACTAAAAGATCAACTATTCATTCCTTGTAACTACCCTCTGTATTGGTTGGTACGAAAAGCCAACTTAAGAAAAATCAACAAAGGACCGATATTTTAGATAAGAAAATAACATGAAAATGTCTATTTCTCGATAAAAAAGCAAATTTCATTCCTTATTACTACACTCCTGTATTTAGGTGGTTGATGCAACTTCTCACACAGGTTTGTGCTACTAATGCAAGAATGACAAGACGATTTAAAGCAATCAACGAAAGACAGATATTTTAGAATAACAAAATAACTCGTTGATTTTTCTTATGTCGGTTTTTATTACCAATCAATACAGAGGGTAGTTACAAGGAATGAAAAGTTGATCTTTTAGTATGGCTAATTGTATGGCTGTATGTATGGAGTATTACACGTTGGCCACGGTCGCTCGCGTTCGCGCGATTGCGGGCGGTCCCGCACCTAACTACGGGTCGCGCACACACACACTTCAAGGAAGCTGGTTTGGAAGGAAGGAGCACGGCTCACCTGGACGCTCCTCTCCTGGATCCCTCGGACACACACGTAGCCTTCAAAAATTGCGGTATTGCGTCTCACAAGGTCGGTGGTCGGTCGCAGTCGCTCGATTATCGGCACGCACGAAGCGAGAGAGTTTTTCCTATGCGTATTGCGCATGCGCGCCTACTCTCGCGTCTCGAGTCGTGCGCGCTCGGCTCGGTTCGTAGTGGCCGCTGGGGCCATGGTTTCGCTGCCTCGACGGAGATGTCATCTACGACGTTGACTTCCTTTGGTGCTGGATGGCGATCGAGTAATTGCGGCCCTGCTGAGAAGACTATCTGCGAGGTAAGCTTAAAAATCGTTCCGTGTTACCTTGATTTTAAGCTAAATCGAGCCCCTCGAGTTTCTTTATTGCAGGTTGTCAATACGGGATCTTCGGCTCGGAGTGTCCGGACAGTTGGAGAGGGCATTCAAGGCTGTATGGGACCTGGGGATACAGTACGGGTCATTTCTGGTGCTGGAGAAGGCATTAGGATGCTGGATCAACGGAGCAGTGTGTGTGTGTGTGTGTGCAATTGTGCGCAGTCAGGAGTCGCATCTCCTTTGCTTCGAGTTCTCCTGCTTACTACGCACTGTAAGCCTATTCCGGTTTCACACATTCGCATATGTGTGTCTATTAGGACTTGATTGGTATGTATAGCACGCTTACTTCGCATAGTAAGCTTGACAGGTGGTATACTATACCTTGTGTCGCTATTTTATTTCTAAGTGACATGTAGTATAACTGCAATGTCACAACTCCCCCCTCCCAAACCGAAGTTATACCTTACTTCGATTTAGAATACGTAAGGGGATGCACAATTCACACAGAAGTATGAATACAATACTAGCTATCAAAACGATTCTAAATAGATCCTAGTACGTAAAAAAAAACTTAACCTAAGATAGCCGGTGCTATCTACAGCGGTGTAAAGTGTAACTGTCTGTGTTGTTTGTGTCGTAAAATAAATTACCTTTTTTTTTCTCGCATATCTTACTATTAAGCTTCGACAGAATAACAAAAACACAATTTTCCAATTGATAAGTGTAATGGGTTTTTTGAATTCTGGAACACTGGAATCTGGAACAGCTTTTCTTTTAGAGTTAATCTTTCTAACCGTGTAACATGCTGAGTGTGTAATTATTACTTCTCCGATAACTAAATTACTTTATTCAGTTCGAATTACGTGTGACTGGCTTACAAACTCTTATCACGCTCGCTTTCCGACCACTTCCGAAATTCGCGACATTCATAACCCAAACTAACATGAAACAATCATCCCAAAAAAATGTATTAGAATAGAAAACTTTCATTCATTACTAACCTGGTGAGTTGCTCTCCTCTTTCGAAAGTGGCTTTACGTCGAGATTAAATAATGACATGAATTTGACTATAATAATGAAGCTATTATGAATAACTATAGTGAATCAAACACATTATTTGGTTTTCTTTATTAATTCATTCTTTAACAATTAAAAATTAATTCATTATAATTGGTGAAGTTTGTATGTAATTTGAAATTATCAATTAACTATTGTACTAACTAACATTGTGTGTATATTTTTCTCTATATTTGGGAATGGTGTGAGTCTTAAGGGAGTAAAATATAAGTCATATTTCAATAAGTTTTACTAATTTAATAACATAATAAGAGACAAAAAAAATGTTTACATTTCCCTATTTGGGGTGAACCTTTAGGGCTTCTACCCACTCTTCGTGGCACTCCGGACAGGCCTCGATGGTCGTCCCGGTCCTGCCACATCCGCGGCAAAACTTGGTGCTTGCCTCCGGACACCTCTGCCAACTGTAGTTTCTGCTTCCACAGTTCCAGCATCCCTGCCTTCTACGGCCACTGTACGCCGTTGGACGTGGGGCCAGGGTGCTGGACACGGCGAGGTTCTGGGCCAGAAGCATCCAGGTTCGCTGGGATCGTCGGGGGGGTGCTAGGGAGCTGGTGCTGGATGGTGAGGGGAATTGGGGTGATGGGGAAATTTTCAGGGACAAGAGGGATGGAATAGTTGGGGAAGCCGGTCCCGTACGGCGTTCTTCTCGGGGTGGAATGGTTTGGCGGGGTTCGGAAGGGGCGTTTTCTGCGATCTTCGGCATGTACTACGCACAAAAGAAATCTCACCTGGTGACAACTATGGCGGAGAATTATGCGTCTTCCATGACTCCGATCTGGTATCGGCAGCGCATGGTGGAGCAATGCGTCGTTTACGCCGTCGCCTCCTATGTCTCCGTTTTGGCCAACTCGAGGCCCTATGTCGTCACCATGTGGCGATGCTGATCCAATCCTGTCGACGTCTAGCTCCGATTCAGAGCAGCCCGTCCTCAATGACATCGATTGATCGCGGATGCTGATCCAATCCTGTCGACGTCTAGCTCCGATTCAGAGCAGCCCGTCCTCCGATGACACCGATTGATCGCGGATGCTGATCTAATCCTGTCGACGTCTAGCCTCGATTCAGAGCAGCCGTCTTGATGACACCGATTGATCGCGGATGCTGATCCAACTGCTGTCGACCGTCTAGCTCCGATTCAGAGCAGCCCGTCCTCAATGACACCGATTGATCGTACCTTCGGGATTTTCTATCGCGGCACCGAAATACAGAAAGGCACAGAGTTTCGATACTCTCGCTGCCAATGTCGTTACTTACACTCGTACTGCAGTCCGTCTGCTACTCGGAAGTTAAGGTTTTCTCAATTCCATCGATACTAACCGTTACGGTCTAATTTTCCTTCCACAGGAACTGATATCCCATTGGCTACGCTTACGGCGGGCTTTACGTCGAGATTAAATAATGACATGAATTTGACTATAATAATGAAGCTATTATGAATAACTATAGTGAATCAAACACATTATTTGGTTTTCTTTATTAATTCATTCTTTAACAATTAAAATTAATTCATTATAATTGGTGAAGTTTGTATGTAATTTGAAATTATCAATTAACTATTGTACTAACTAAATTGTGTGTATATTTTTCTCTATATTTGGGAATGGTGTGAGTCTTAAGGGAGTAAAATATAAGTCATATTTCAATAAGTTTTACTAATTTAATAACATAATAAGAGACAAAAAAAATGTTTACATTTCCCTATTTGGGGTGAACCTTTAGGGCTTCTACCCACTCTTCGTGGCACTCCGGACAGGCCTCGATGGTCGTCCCGGTCCTGCCACATCCGCGGCAAAACTTGGTGCTTGCCTCCGGACACCTCTGCCAACTGTAGTTTCTGCTTCCACAGTTCCAGCATCCCTGCCTTCTACGGCCACTGTACGCCGTTGGACGTGGGGCCAGGGTGCTGGACACGGCGAGGTTCTGGGCCAGAAGCATCCAGGTTCGCTGGGATCGTCGGGGGGGTGCTAGGGAGCTGGTGCTGGATGGTGAGGGGAATTGGGGTGATGGGGAAATTTTCAGGGACAAGAGGGATGGAATAGTTGGGGAAGCCGGTCCCGTACGGCGTTCTTCTCGGGGTGGAATGGTTTGGCGGGGTTCGGAAGGGGCGTTTTCTGCGATCTTCGGCATGTACTACGCACAAAAGAAATCTCACCTGGTGACAACTATGGCGGAGAATTATGCGTCTTCCATGACTCCGATCTGGTATCGGCAGCGCATGGTGGAGCAATGCGTCGTTTACGCCGTCGCCTCCTATGTCTCCGTTTTGGCCAACTCGAGGCCCTATGTCGTCACCATGTGGCGATGCTGATCCAATCCTGTCGACGTCTAGCTCCGATTCAGAGCAGCCCGTCCTCAATGACATCGATTGATCGCGGATGCTGATCCAATCCTGTCGACGTCTAGCTCCGATTCAGAGCAGCCCGTCCTCGATGACACCGATTGATCGCGGATGCTGATCTAATCCTGTCGACGTCTAGCTCCGATTCAGAGCAGCCCGTCCTTGATGACACCGATTGATCGCGGATGCTGATCCAATGCTGTCGACGTCTAGCTCCGATTCAGAGCAGCCCGTCCTCAATGACACCGATTGATCGTACCTTCGGGATTTTCTATCGCGGCAACCGAAATACAGAAAAGGCACGAGTTTCGATACTCTCGCTGCCAATGTCGTTACTTACACTCGTACTGCAGTCCGTCTGCTACTCGGAAAGTTAAGGTTTTCTCAATTCCATCGATACTAACCGTTACGTCTAATTTTCCTTCCACAGGAACTGATATCCCATTGGCTACGCTTACGGCGCCCTTGCAAGATTTAAATTTCCCGCTAAACTGTTTTCCTAAACCTTTTCCTATATAGGAATAACAGATCCGGCGTCTAAATGTCCTATCATCTTTCGTCCGTTTAGTTCTATCGAGAAAAACAACCTAGGCTTAAGCTTACCTAATAGGAGTCATAGGACAGCGGTTGAAAACATATTTTCTACTACGCTGTTATTCGACTTATCTCCCGATTCATCCGACAGTTTAACTATTTTTACCGTTGGTGCTGGAGAGGAATTTTTCCTTTTCTTTTTGGGTGCTGGATGGGAATCTCCTTGGGTTATGGAGGGTGCTAGAGAGGAATTTTTTCTTTTCTTTTGGGGTGCTGGATGGGAATTTTCTTGTTTTTTGGATGGTACTGGATGGGCTTTTCCGGTGTTTATAATTGGTGCTGGAGAGGAAATTTTTAATCTTTTTGGATTCTTGGAACCTGTTTTCTTTCTTTTATTTGGATTTGCTGAAAATTTGGTAGTTTTGGAGTCTACTATAACGTTTTCTACCAAGGAGGACACATCGACTCCTACTGGTTCCTCCGCGAGTCGTTTCCCGCCGGTCTAGGAACTTTACACGCGGGACAATTTCGCTTCAGTGTGTTTTTCCTACCACACCCTCTGCAAGAATTGTCTGGGCAATCATAGGACCAATGACCTGTGATGCCGCATGTGTGGCAAGTGTCTGTTTCCTTATTCCTTGTTTTGCCATTATTTTCAGTAGTGGGGCTATCTGTGTCGGTTTTCTGTTCGCCATTATTACCATTTCCAGCTGGGGCCTGTTTATTTTTCTCATTTGGCCCTTTTCCATTTTGATTTGTTCCGTTTCGCTTTTTATTATAAGATTTTTTATTATTTCCCTTGGGGTTGTACAACGGGGGGTTTGAGGGTGCTGGAGGTTGCTGTAAGGCGACAGCAGGTGCCTCTTCGTGCGTAGTACCTGCATCACTGGCATTTCCAGCGATTGCAGCAGTTTTACCAGACTTTTTTATTTTTACTGGTTCGTACGCGGAGTTGAAGAGTTGCTCGTCTTCTTCTACTGGCGGAGGACGGTAGAGTGTGTCTTGGCGTTTGCGTGCTCCTTCCTCCCAAACCAGCTTCCTTGAAGTGTGTGTGCGCGACGCGTAGTTAGGTGCGGGACGGCCCGCAATCGCGCGAACGCGAGCGACCGCGGCCAACGTGACTGGCAATTTTGAACGGCAAAGCCGCTGCTTTGCCGTGTAATACTCGAGAGCACATTAAGTGCAATAAACCTGCAATCGTTTAACTAGTTCTTTTGTTTTATTCGTGACTCCACCCTAATCCCCAGTGGACACGTCACATGGCTACTCGTTGCAGGTATTGGTCTTTCACAATTTCTCGTGAATTCATCACTAAATCTCACTCCCTGTGTCCTATTACCCGCCTGAGTGTAGATTGGAAATGTTCTATTTTCCGGATCTTCCTCCGTTATTTGTGGAACACGTGATTCATGGCTTTGAACATTTCGCGGAAGATTGATTGTATTTGGATTTCTCGGCCTCGGGGTTGGTGGTGATCTCATGTTATCTGTGTTTGTGTTAGTTGCCACAAACTGTCTAATTTGCAAATACGATGTTTGATCATATCCGCCTGCATTTCCCGAATTAAAACTCGCACTTAAAAATTGTCTATCTTGAAATCTAAATTGAACCTGATCTGCCGCATTTGTCCATTTTGTCTATGTTCTATCACATTTCCGTGTGCTGGATGTTGGGTGGATTGCGCGCATGGGAGATTAATACTATTACTATGTAAATTATAATTATTATCTGGGTGCTGGAGTGGTTCTGACGTTGAAGTGGGCAATGGAAAGTTCAAATGTAATCTAACATTAGCATTTGTCGTTACCACATTTTCTCCGCCAATCAGTGCTGTCGAATTCCGCGAATTGCTGAAAGTTAACGGATCTGCATATAGTCCCAATGTTTGACCTGTCGGCAATTGCCCATGAATACGTGGGTAAGCACCACTGTGCACTTCCATGTTATCCCTTGATACCGTAGGATTTCCCGCTGTAATTCCCCTACTTACTGGCCTCATGATGAACGGATTCCTCCATGTGCCAGCTAAGTAATTTTCCCCTTCCGAGGTTAAATTCAAATTTCTATTAACGGGTATATCCAATGGAACGAAATTCGCCCCGTCTACTTCAGGATCCCAATATGCCGCCGCTAACCCGAAACATTTCCGTGTTTTAAATCTTTCAACTCGATTTCTTATATGATACATGGAATCTGTGGCGTTTAAATTTTTTAAATCGGCATATTGTAGTATTTCTTGGTTACTACAATGAAAAACATTTTGCCGTATCCGCTGGATGCCCTCTTCCAACGATAACCTAGTATAATCCTCCTCTGCCAACGTATGCAGAGTCAAACTTCCATTTAGTTCTGACATTTTGAGGATTTCTTAGGACACGTAAATTAATTCACGCTATTACGTCAAAAAAAAAATTTTAATACTAAGTGCAGCTCAATACGACTAGTAGTGTAGTGAATCACAAAAACTAAATTTATTTCTAATCAGCTCAATTGTAGCTTAATTTCTTAAAAAAACAAAATTTTGACTTAATAATTAATTAAAATTATGCAAGCATGAAATTATCAAATTGCTTTAAATTTAAGCAAACTAATTTATGAGCAAGCAAATAAAAATAATAACAAAACTAAATTTTTGCTACTAAGCAATTAAAATTATACAACACACTAACAAGTCAGTATTGTTAATTTAAGCGCACAAAAAGCCAAAAGCAAAAAAAATTGTTAAATTATTTTTGTCGATACCGTTATGACCAAATTTATCAACAAAAACTAATTAAGTACCTACGCAAGAATTCACGTACAACTAACTTGAGTGAAAGGCAAGCGTATAAGTAAATGATTTACAAGCCAAGCTTGAAATATTTAAGCGTGTTGGGTATATATGGGTATATATGGTGCTGGATTGGGTTACAATGGTGCTTGATGGGTTACGACTCTTAAAAAGATATATATACAATGCAAATAAATAGTGAAATGTTACTTGTTAATGCAATTTCAAAATTAATAAGCGTACAGCAATTAAATATTACTATCTTAACACTGTGTATCTGTATATACACCTGGTTGGCTATCGTTCTCAATATTTAAAAGGTCGTATTTTGTTCAAAAATAAATTAAATTGAATATAATTCTGGTGGCTAAAGGTTCTAATTAACTCAAAGAATGATTATTTATAATAAAAAACTCAATTTAATTGCAAACAAAAATTTTCACAAAAATTACTTGTCGAGTAAATCAAGTACATGCAATATTTGTTATTTGCCCCTTGAATTTATTACTACAGGGTACAATATCAACTTTGACTGCTAAAAACATTTTCCTTTTTTTTTCTTTTTCTAAATTGAGAGCGTAGCTTGAAATGAAAATTTACTAAGTACTTATTCGTACTCCAAAATTCTCTTCCTCATATAACTTTTAATGTAATTTAATTTAACAAACTTCAAAAAGCTATTAAACGAAAATCAAATATTTTGGAGCTAGAAGGGAATAAAACTAATTGCAAAATTTATATTTGTGAAGGGAAAAATAAAACTATTGCTGTTATATACAAAAAGAACAATATGCAGAAAAAAATTTCAAACCAAATAATATGGAATATACTCACCGAATTTTGTAGATAATTCACTAACAACAACAATTTATATTAACCAAAATTGAATTTATTATCAAAATCAAAATCTGGTTGCACGTGGTCGAAACAAAATGGCTGTCCAAAACCACTTTCGACGCTTCCTCCGTGTGTGCGCAATATGGCGGATTAATACTCGAAGAAATCCCGAAGTCCACGATCACAATTATTTTTTTCGGATCAAAAAGTCACGGTCGCCATGTGACGTGTCCACTGGGGATTAGGGTGGAGTCACGAATAAAACAAAAGAACTAGTTAAACGATTGCAGGTTTATTGCACTTAATGTGCTCTCTAGTATTACACGGCAAAGCAGCGACTTTGCCGTTCAAAATTGCCAGTCACGTTGGCCACGGTCGCTCGCGTTCGCGCGATTGCGGGCGGTCCCGCACCTAACTACGGGTCGCGCACACACACACTGCAAGGAAGCTGGTTTGGAAGGAAGGAGCACGGCTCACCTGGACGCTCCTCTCCTGGATCCCTCGGACACACACGTAGCCTTCAAAAATTGCGGTATTGCGTCTCACAAGGTCGGTGGTCGGTCGCAGTCGCTCGATTATCGGCACGCACGAAGCGAGAGAGTTTTTCCTATGCGTATTGCGCATGCGCGCCTACTCTCGCGTCTCGAGTCGTGCGCGCTCGGCTCGGTTCGTAGTGGCCGCTGGGGCCATGGTTTCGCTGCCTCGACGGAGATGTCATCTACGACGTTGACTTCCTTTGGTGCTGGATGGCGATCGAGTAATTGCGGCCCTGCTGAGAAGACTATCTGCGAGGTAAGCTTAAAAATCGTTCCGTGTTACCTTGATTTTAAGCTAAATCGAGCCCCTCGAGTTTCTTTATTGCAGGTTGTCAATACGGGATCTTCGGCTCGGAGTGTCCGGACAGTTGGAGAGGGCATTCAAGGCTGTATGGGACCTGGGGATACAGTACGGGTCATTTCTGGTGCTGGAGAAGGCATTAGGATGCTGGATCAACGGAGCAGTGTGTGTGTGTGTGTGCAATTGTGCGCAGTCAGGAGTCGCATCTCCTTTGCTTCGAGTTCTCCTGCTTACTACGCACTGTAAGCCTATTCCGGTTTCACACATTCGCATATGTGTGTCTATTAGGACTTGATTGGTATGTATAGCACGCTTACTTCGCATAGTAAGCTTGACAGGTGGTATACTATACCTTGTGTCGCTATTTTATTTCTAAGTGACATGTAGTATAACTGCAATGTCACAACTCCCCCCTCCCAAACCGAAGTTATACCTTACTTCGATTTAGAATACGCAAGGGGATGCACAATGCACACAGAAGTATGAATACAATACTAGCTATCAAAACGATTCTAAATAGATCCTAGTACGTAAAAAAAAACTTAACCTAAGATAGCCGGTGCTATCTACAGCGGTGTAAAGTGTAACTGTCTGTGTTGTTTGTGTCGTAAAATAAATTACCTTTTTTTTTCTCGCATATCTTACTATTAAGCTTCGACAGAATAACAAAAACACAATTTTCCAATTGATAAGTGTAATGGGTTTTTTGAATTCTGGAACACTGGAATCTGGAACAGCTTTTCTTTTAGAGTTAATCTTTCTAACCGTGTAACATGCTGAGTGTGTAATTATTACTTCTCCGATAACTAAATTACTTTATTCAGTTCGAATTACGTGTGACTGGCTTACAAACTCTTATCACGCTCGCTTTCCGACCACTTCCGAAATTCGTGACATTCATAACCCAAACTAACATGAAACAATCATCCCAAAAAAATGTATTAGAATAGAAAACTTTCATTCATTACTAACCTGGTGAGTTGCTCTCCTCTTTCGAAAGTGGCTTTACGGAAGGCATTAGGATGCTGGATCAACGGAGCAGTGTGTGTGTGTGTGCAATTGTGCGCAGTCAGGAGTCGCATCTCCTTTGCTTCAAGTTCTCCTGCTTACTATGCACTGTAAGCCTATTCCGGTTTCACACATTCGCATATGTGTGTCTATTAGGACTTGATTGGTATGTATAGCACGGTTACTTCGCATAGTAAGCTTGACAGGTGCTATACTATACCTTGTCTCGCTATTTTATTTCTAAGTGACATGTAGTATAACTACAATGTTACAGTATTTATTATTTGTATTATCAATATATTGCCAATATGTTGCCAAAGTATTGTCAATATATTGCCAATATGTTGCCAAAGTATTGCCAATATATTGCCAATATATTGCCAATATGTTGCGAATATGTTGACAATATGTTGCCAACATATTGCCAAAGTATTATCAATATATCGCCAATATGTTTCGTGACTTCCATAACTTCGTAACATTTACCAAATTGTCGATACTACCGACAAATCGATGATCTTTTATTACCTCAAGTGGATGAAAACGCGAATGAACGTCTGTCTTTGGTCATCCGAATAATTACTAAGATGCGTGACATAAATCCACGATTTCTCATAATACCGATTTTTAGTAAAGATATGATCCAATTAATTTTAATGATATCGATTTGTTCAGCATATACTAACACATAGTAAAAAAATCAGTTTAAAAATATTTGGTAAACGTAAATATATTATAGATATACTATAGCTAGATGATTCCCAGACTATTATAAAACTTCATCGAGGGTTCAGCTAGATTTTATTTTACACGGACTCGGAATTAACTTACTAGCAATATTATTGCTAATATATTACCAATATATTGCGAATTTATGGTAGTTATTCATTGGTATTTTGTATATTGAACACTCAATTCAATTCAACAGCAGACTATTGCAATTATTATCCTAAACATTTGGAACGAGTTTTCCAAAATATTTATTAATTCTGAAACACAATGAATTGTATTTTAACGAAATAACTTTTTTCGAGCACTTTTGCTCTTGCAGTGTGGACGTCGGAGAGCGTCCGCGGCGGGCTTACTCCGCGAGTACAAAATTTGATGAGCGGAACGTCGGAGAGCGCCCGCGGCGGGCTTACTCCGCGAACACAAAATTTGATGTGCGCGAACATCGGAGAGCGCTCGTGGTGGCATTATGTTTTTTAGCGGAGAATTGAGGCTTGAGCTAAATTTTATTTTACACGGACTAGGAATTATTTGCCTATCAATATTGTTGCCAATATACTTGCAAAATTAATTAATATATTTCCAATATGTAGCGATATATCTTCATGGTAAACCTATTTACTGGCTATATTGTACACAAAACTTAATTCAACTCAAAATTTTATTGTCTTAAAAACTGTAATAATCTCATATTTATAACGCACGCGTATCATAGATTTAGTAAGTAAATTAATAATAGTAGAAATGAATTTATTAGTCTGCGGTCTAATTCAAACTTAAATAAAAATCATTTCCTTGATTGTAGATTTTATTCATACAATCAATCTCGTAAAATATATTTTGCGATTCATTCGCATTCGCGATCTTCGCTTCTGCTATACGCATTAGCTATTTTCAGGCGCCTCGGCCGCTTCGCTCGTTGACCTGTTGCATTAGTCTCGCGCGGCAACGCCGCTCATCTTTCTTCTCTAATCCGGCCTCTGATTGGCCCTTTTCAAATATTAATTACGTCTCGCCTAATTGAGTATTTTGCACATACGCGTCGCGTAGCTGCCCATCGTAATATTTTTGATAAGGCGGAGACGGTGTTGTGCACCTGGGGATTTCCTCTCAGTTGGCACACCGACTGCGTCCCCTGCGTATGTCCTGTGAAGTTTGGACAACTGAGAAGATACCTTAGTGTCTAGATTCAGATATAGAGTACTACACCACTTTATTTTAAAAGAGCCTAATGCAAAAGGAAAAGAAAATCCGAATTGAATTTGACAAAAATCTTTTAAGTCCAAAAATATTTAGATGATAAAAAAAATTAATATTGCCAACCGACTTTTTCCCTTTTACTTGATTGTAAAATTGCAATTTGATACTTGGACCATTCCAAGACTGAATTATTTTGACAAACAAAATAGTAACAGTACCAATTAAAAAAAATTGTTATCGTTTGCAATTTATAAAAGTACAGATTTTAAATTAACCGACAATGAGGAAAATGAGAAGAAAGAAAACAAAATTATACTGATGTGTGTGAGAAAAAGAAATTTAGAGCTATAATTCTACCTACTTTGACGAACAAAATATTTACGAATTTCCAACCATTATCTGCCTGATTAAAATCAGACCAAACAAACTCTCAAAAAAAAATTATGTTGTAAATTTATAGCCCACAATTTTAGTTACTAATTTAAATATAACGTTATTTAAAAAAATTTGTTTTAATTTATTTAAATAAAAGTAGTAATAATATTGCAATTAATTTGACAAATTAATTACAACCGGAACGAAAACAAAAAAAAATTAAGTTTCACTAACAAAGAAGGAAAAATAATAGAAAAATTCCTCGGCGGTACAGCTTTAAATCGAAGTGTCAAACACTTCTGCACTAACACTCAGATAAAGGTAAAAATATAAAATTTTAAACACAAATATTTGCCTTGCGCAAATTTATGAATATAATAATAAAAAGAAATTACTAGCTGTATGAACCCTCCTCGGGTTCTTGGTAAGCTGAAAAATAAAAAAAAAAGGAAATTACTGTACGAACCAAATGTTCTTACAAGACATACTTTTCCTTCTGAGTATTATTAAAAAATATTCTAAGTTTTATTAAAAGCTTAAATATTATAAACAAAAATTTAAGCAAAATAGCTATAAATATGATTCAACAAACACGGACTTGCTTCGAAATTTTGTTAAACTATGATATTAAAAATACTCCACCCAAGTAATTTCTTTCCAAATTATTAATAACAATTATTAATAACCTGATAAAATAATTTGTTGTTCGTTAATATATCAACAACAATTTCTGTATGCCGAATATGAAGATATATCTCAGCAATATGCGAGCCAAAAATCGTAACGACAAAAAAATTCGGACTTATCTGACAAATAGATAGTCTAAATTTACAATAAGAAAATACACACTCAAACAAAAATTAAATAACCTCGTGAACTATCTGCAATAATTTTAATACTAATATATAAAATTATTCATAAGTAAATGACAGACATTCATCTATTCACTATACAGTGAAGAATATTCACGAGTGTTTACTTTTCTTTTCCGTCGGACCTCCCGCTGTATATTATATTAAGAACAAACTTAATACTAACAACCGTCGGCGATAGTAAAATTTAATTCAAAATAAAATAACAAATAATGTTAAATTATTGTTATTAAGAGAATCAATTACCAGTGCTAGTAACCAAAGCAACAAAGCCAGCGATGCCAAAAGTGGCAGAATCTTCGCCGCGAAATTAAAAAATGTAATATACGAGCAAAAAATACATTGTAAATTAAATTATTTGTATCATCGGATAATTAATTATAAATTGCAAGGATAAAAGTTACTAGAAAATAACTAATTATTTGTTATATTTTATCGAGCAAAAAGTAAATGAAAGTACCAAGCCGGGACTCGGTATCTTTTTTATAATTCGATATATTTTCGCTTATTATTATGAAAATTATGATAAAAACTAAATTCTTGTATATTAAACAACAATATTATAGCAAAAAACATTTTTTTGATAGCAAAAACATTAATTTACAAAAAATTATAAAGCATTGCTCTGTTTTATTCGGCGGACCAGCTAAACAAGTGCAGTTACCGACGAAGCAGAAATTCTATGAAATCGCGGAACGAAATGGAATTAGAAGTGCGAGTGAATTATGCGGACATCTAGATTTGAATTACCAACCAGAAAGTTTTATTACGATTATTAATACTAATTGTTTAAATAAATGATAAATATATTTCTTAGTACCATTAACATATTTATATTAATGAGGTAAAATTTATCGAGATCAATCACGAATGAAAAGATGATGTGACGAAATCTATTATAAAGATTTTGGAGATTTAAATTATTATAAATAGTTCGAATATTTAATAGGAATAATAAATGATAGGAAGGTAAGTGGAAAATGATTTCTTATATAAATAATAACATATGTACAGGATTACCTTAATTAACATTTTTCAATTAACATTGCCCTTCTTATAGGGATTTTTTAAAATTTACGTTTTACCGCAATTTCGATCATGCTATCGGAAGGCTCGAAAAGTTTATCTGCTCCAAAATATGTAATTTCTTCCTTTGATTGTAGAAATCCATCGACTGTAGCTACATGCAGTTTATTTTTATTTTTTGTCTTCAAATTATTTTGACTACTAAAAGCCCTTTCGGAATCAGCATTTCCGTGAGGGATAGCCAAAACATACAACGCGATTTCGGCAATTGTACGAAACGGATATACATCATCTATTTGTACATTCTTTATATGATGCCAAATATCTTCTATTTTCGCGTCATTCTGGTCAATATATTGAGGAATATTGATCTATTTCGACTTTTTTTTGTGTATCAGCACAACAATAAATTTTTTTATAATACCAGGATTTTTTTCTCTAAATTCAACAGAAGTGACGTTTTTTGGATTTAAGCACGCAGCCATTTCGTATAATGGATTTATAAAATTATTAAACCTTTCTTTCATTTCCAAAGCTAAAGATATAACAAAATTGAAAATCTGTTCACAAAAAATATCGATATTTTCTGGCGCATCAAGATTTTATCCGCCATTTAGTAATAAAAATTGAAAAAAACTAATTTCTAATTAATTGTATTTAAAATTTGCATTTGACTTATTTTTCCACATTGAATATCTCAGTCACAATTAAAAAACGAGTAGTTTTTTATAATTTATAATAAATTTTTATTCAAACATGTATAGAATTTATGACTAAAAAGTGAGAGTTCATATTAACTTTCAATTACAAGAGAAACCGCTTTGAAAAATTAGCAAAAATTTAGATGTACAAATTATTTTATATAATAAAAATATATAGCATTAAATGTAATCATTATTTAAATTAATTATTTTCCAACATTTTACTAAATAGTTTTAAAAAATGTAATTAAATAAGTCATTCGAAATATGGGGTCTTGCTATTCATGAATAGTTAATGGGAAATAAATAAGGTAACAGTCCCTATTAATAAACGGTTTATCACATGTTTTTTATTCCGATCTCAATAATAAATTGAAATAAGCATAAATGTTGGAAATTTGTATATCATTCGATGCGCGTATTCTTTCTGAACAAATTACTTGGTTCAACATTTTAATTTATACGCTTTTAATTAATTATATTATTAGAAAATGGAGAGCTTTATGAGCACGTATTATTAAACGCCTTGGAAATACATGTCCCGACTGTTTAACCCACTAACGACCAAAACTGTCAATTTTACATCATGAACTCGATGCGAAATTTCATGCATGTAATCGAGTCATAAATGGGTCTCGTACATGATTTCTTATGTATTTTTGTCTGCAGAATCCGAATCCGTGGTTAAAATTGAAAAATTTTGCATTAAAAAAAAATGGCCGCTTTTTTGCAAAAAAATAGCAAAAAATCTGTCATTCTAAAAGTTTACGATTTTTTTTCAGACATAAAACGCGACAATATATGAAGTTGCGTTCAACCATCGGTGCACAAAATTGCTGAAGTTTAATGGGCAATTTTTATAAGTACGATTTTTTTTTTTAAATGGCGGCTACAGGACCCAAACCACATAAACGTCACCGTAAATCTTTACCATTTTTTTTCTCGAAAACTATTGACTTTAGTAAAAATTTTCAAAAAGTCAAAAGAGTCCATGACAAAAAGCCCAAACGACAGAAGGCCCACCAATGAGCGCTTACTATGATGTATCATGGCCCACCAATCACAGACGTTGCTAGGGAAACGCGAGAAATAAATAAATTACCGATAATGTAGAAAATTATACAATTGATGTATGGTAATAAGAGGGTAATTTTATTTAGATGGCGGTACCTTAGCAAATAATGTAATAAGTAACCACAAAAAATATGACTTTGAAAATAATATTGGAAAAAATTATATAATTAAGATACTTATAAACAGATAAAGTGTGCATTTCATGTCATAAAATATTTTTTGTAAAATATTTTTCATTCTAAAGAAATCTACGTTTTATAAAATAATACTTTCTAAAGAAAACATCATTAGCATTGCAAATTAATTTTTCTTAATTAAAAAACCAAGTTGATTCCACATTCAGTCAATTATCGGACATATTCATAGAAAAATTTGAAAAGCCGAACATGTTTAATTGTTTTAAATTCAATTTCAAACTTTATTGCTTTATAAATACACTTTTTAATGTCACAAATAATAATAACAATTTTAGTTATGATTTCATTTTCTTGAATAGCTTAATTACCCTGGCGAAGAAGTTGCAACCGTTGAAAGTTGCTGATAAGTTGCGAATAAAAATTACGTAAAAATGGGTCCCATTGACATTTAACGATGGAATAAGTATTTAATCACGTTCGACACTATATATCGTAATATTTTAAGTAAAATTACCGGCCCGTACGTATGTACAAAATAGGAAATCGACGTATTAAACATAACCAAATTTTACAATATGACTTGTTATATTTGGAATGATAATAAGTAGTAATAAATTTATTATCATTCAGAAATTATTTGAGTTGCTCAAATCATTACCAAAACACTTCATATATAACATATATTTTTAATTTTGGGGAGATTATTCCGTGTGAAAATTGCTTTCTATTTGGCTAGTATATATATAGAATCGATGGAATCCCTGTTAGAAAAGTAGAGATTTTTGTTTCGTATCACGTTAATTAATGGGTTTATGTATGAAAAAAATATTTAATTTTTATCTTTTATAATAAGAAATATTAATAAAATTATATTTTTAACCTCATAATTAGTCATTATTTCGTTAACGCTTTAAATAGAAATATAAGTTTAAAATATTTCACAAAATGAAAAATGATGTAACTAGATCTCGAAACAAAATCTACCGGTCCATACCGAATAAAATATGGTACTGTATAATCCACAAAAAATAAAATCACAATATCTTTTGTCTACATTTATATTTTCTACTTGTAATTTTTTTAGTTGCACATTTTGAACCAACATAAATTCTGCATATTATTTTTTATTACAGTTAAAATTATTTTTAACTAGCAATAGTATATTACATACCATGGCCAGTAAAATAAGAAATGTCTCGGATCACATGTAATTGTCGGCCGAGGCGAAGCCGAGGTTGACGAACATGTGATCCGAGGCTTTCTTTTTTACTGGCCAAAGTGTGTATACTATTTTTCACCACACGCAGACCGAAAGTACCACATTCCCTCCCGGTACCGAAAAAGGAATGTGTTATTTTCGGCCTACTGGTGGTGAAAAATAGTATACATCCCACGGGAGGTAAAATGGTCACCCCATAGTACATGTTTGCCACCCTCGCCTTCGGCTCGGATGTCAATTTACATGTGCTATGGACTGACCAATACTTTACCTCCCTAGGTGTGTAATATACTATTTCTGCTCGACGTTGCCGGAAAACGGCAACTTCAATTCGCGCATCGGCCGGGAAGTTGCCGCTTTCCGGCCGGAGGGCAGAAAACACGTTTTTTTGGCGTTTTTTAGTGCTTATATAACTTCGGTCTACCTCAATATTTTTGTACCAAAATTTGGGTGAAACTCAGTTATTATATATAGAAAAAGATCCCGTAATTGGATATTTCATTTTTGTAAATATATTAACTTCTGACAGTATTCATTTTTTGCACTCTTGCGTATATAAGATAGCTAGCGTATAATCTCAATAGACTTCCCAGTGACTCCAGTATAGTGGATATAAATTAATGATTGTTTAAACATGGTGAAATTCACTATAACTCCAGTGATTCGAAATAAATAGTACAATATTGTATTACTCGAGTAACTGAGAAGTCCATTCAGATCATACGCAAGCTATCATATGTGATGAATTGTTATCAATTGGTTTGTTTTAGTTTTATTTATTTGTCAGAGAGTCTCTTGAGAGCATATTTTCATGTAGAAAAATAGAAACTTTACATGGTGAAATTCACTACAACTCCAGTGATTGGAAATAAACAGTACAATATTATATTACTCTAGTAACTGTAAAGTCTATTCAGCTTGTGTTAGTTTATACTTTTCAATAGAGCAATAGTTCCACTTTCTTCTTTCTTTAAAGGATATTTTTTACTTTTTACCCTATTGTAAAGTGTAATTTTTATATTTTGCACTGTTTAAATAGTAATTTTAGTTGTTTAGTCGTGTAAAGGTGTAGTTTTGGGATTTTTAATGTTACTTCAAGAGTAGTAAAGTCAACAAATTACTCATTTAAGGTTCAGTTTTTACTCTTTGGGGTTAAGAGTCTGTGATGCAACTTTTTTTAATTTTGACTGAATTTTCCTGAACGAAATGTCAGACCCAAATTACACGAATCTACATCTTTCAACATAATTATTGTAATTAATATATTAAATTAAAAATCTAAAAAAATTACATACAGGTAGCTTAAAACAAAAGCAAGGGCATATTTGACATAGCATTTGATTTTTTAAGAAATAATAAATTTTTAATAATAATTAAGTAAACAAGTTTTAGCCGCTAATTATTAGTAAATAAGTCATAAACTTTCAACGCAAACATTGTAATTTTAAATAACTTATATATTATTATAGCTTCTTTGATAAACATAAATGTCTTACCATATAGTTTAAGCATGGCGGGATCGATCTATATGACCATCGTAAATGTATGAAAAAAGTAACAAATTGTAAATTTTCGTACATTTCAGGCGTTATTTGCAGATTATAAGGTAGATAAAAAATTTTTTTCACTAAAAAATTACTGGTTTAAAGTGCAACTATTCTCTTTGCTTTTCTTCACATTTTGAGTGTACATTATATTTTTTGATATTAGCGATAAATTTCTGAAAAAACTCAAGAACAAATTTTTTTCTCAAATTTCAGTGTTTTTTGTTTATATTGGACTTATCATTTTTTCTTTAAATCTGGCCAAAATTTTGACAAGGGATTCTGACAGCAGAAAATCTTACGTCAGAATGTCTAGAAGCAAAATTTTGTTTGTATCACGCACGAATTTTGCGTTTTTGCGCCCTTAAAATAGGGTCTAAAGTATCCCTTTAGCAACCGGCGGGCGCAAAAGTACTTTAGCGCTGCCGAGATTCAACATACAACAAAAGCTCATAATCTTATTTGCTCCCTAGATTTAGCGCAATGGTGCGAGCGTGCTTCCGCGTATGCGTGTACATATCGTCGCCTTAGTGCAAGAAGGTTCCAATTCAAATTTTCGTTTCAAAAAGGTTCCAATTCAAATGTTTCTTCAAGAAGGTTCCAATTAAATTTTCCAATTATTTTTTTAGTGGTATTTATAAAAGAATTTTTTTAATATTATTGACTTAAGTTTGATGTTAATTAATGATATTACATTTCGTATAGGATTTATTAATATTCAAATTTTTGCTATACGTCTATGTCATGAATACGGTCAAATTGACACACACTACAAGTGTATAATGACGGGTCGCAAAAATTTGAATTATAGCTTTACCAACTATCTGTGATAATGACTAGCAAATTTTGTTTTCTGATAAATTTTATTGATATTGACTGCTTTTTGCTTAATTGGTGTTGTGTGTTCTATTAAATTATTTATTTATTTCTTTATTTATTTATTTATTTATTTATTTATTAAATAAATTCTATGATGTTATATAAGTACGATTCAGAGAAGAAAGGTAAAATAAGTTACATAACCTCAATCTTTGTACAAATTTTAACACTGATGTTTTGCTACTTGCTTTTGCTTTTGATTATAGAGCGACACATTAGAGATACTATGGAAATTATGAGAAAAGCCACATATGTGCATTAATTTGACCAAATAGTGAGTAATTATATTTAGATATATATATATATATGCAAAATTGTAAAATGCTGGTGTAACAAATGATTGTTTCAATAAAGGTATAGCCTGATGAGGATGGAGGACTTCCATCGAAACGTCGCCAATTAAATAAATTAAATGGTTAGTTCACTAAAAATCGATAAAAACGCCACCTTTTGAACCAACTGCGTGGACGAATAGAACAAATTTATATCATAAATGTAATAATTATCTTTTTTTTCCCAATCGGTATCCCACTCGATATGCTACCCCCTTAATAGATTCTACTTTTATTTTTGTTTTTACTTTTTAATCGTTAAACAGATCAAGTCTAGAACTTTTGTATAAATTCAAAAATAAATATACAGTATGCAAAAAAATTATACCATAAAAAAATTTTAGTAAAAACAAGTCAATTTTGAATAATGCTTACTTAACTTTAATGCATCGTAACAGCGTTTTTTTTAATTGAGAGTGCTCTATACGTTGTAATTGTCCTGTAGTCTAAGAAAAATTTTCTTTCTAATTTTTAGATTATTTAAGACAGACAAATTAAAGAAAATTAAGTTTTCCCACATATATTATTATTATTATTATTATTATTATTATTATTATTTTTTTTTTTTTTTTTTTTTTTCGTGGGAAACTGGAGAAATCTTACATAAGACGACGACGAGGGTCCGCACTCGTCGACAGTGCCGGATTCTTACCGGCTAAAACTCCAAACCCAACGCTTTCACCTGCCCAGCCCGGAAATGTTTTTCACATTACTTCAAGCTGGGAGGCGTGTCTGTGACATGCGTCAATTCGGTCGGTCCTGTTTCTTCTTTCCTCCCTCGATGAGACTGCCATTTATCGTGAAGCGGCCTTTCTGGCGGTATCGAGCGCGCGCCTAAAGGTGGCACAGGCTCCGGACCCCGCCACGTGAGACACTCTCGGACTCGAACTTCTCCCATTCCTTGGGTAGCAGTACGTACTTTCTCCGCGAATACTGCCGCATCGGTTTTTTTGCCTAGCCGAAGCAGGACGTCCCCCCGCCCTGTGGGCCGCACACTCAGAACTTGCGCACCACTGTCGTCCGGATTCACTTCCTTTCGAAGCTTCCCCAGAACTTCAGCAAACGTTCGGTCCCTCGCGATTGTGACCACCAGGGTGGATACCGGCGCCTTCTGGCGCTTTCTCCTGTCAAGAGACGCCTGTCCTGACTTAACCGTTGGCTTCTTCTTTTCCACCACAGGCTTGGACTTGGATTGCTCCTTGTCCTCACCAGGTGGTGGCACCTCCTTGCGAGGTTTCTTCTTCTTACGGCTTTTAGAGGCCTCGGGTGGGCTTTGAGGACCCTCCCTACTCCTCTTTTGAGCCTGTATCTTGGCTGTAGCCGCGATGACGGCTTTAGAAATGATGCCTCTTCTCTTAGGCCGCCGACGATTCTCGTGGCCAATTCGATAATCCTCGACTTGGCACTTGTAATCATCGACTGCTAAAGACATCTTCTTCGTTTTCCCGTAGAGCTCTTGTACAAGAGCGTCTATGGTTTTCAACCCTGTTTTGACGACCATGGAAATGTTAGGCTGCTTTGCACAAGCTGCCAACATTGCCTGAAGTTCTTTTTTCAGATGGTCGTAAGTGGAGTTGATCTCCTCCTGCGCCTTCTTCACCTTCTTGTATTCCTTACGGAACACTTCTATCTCCTCTTGAGATTCTCTGCTATAGGCAGAGATGCCGCTGATGGCGCTACCAATGCTGGTGACGCTGCCGCTTCGTAACCTGCTTGCAGAAGCAAGACTCAGCATCTGGGATAGCGGCTGCTGTTGGGGGTTTTCTTTCGAGGACCCCGCCTCTGACGTGATGTTAGAACTAAGCGTTTTGTGGCCTCCCCCAAAATCCATGAGGCCAGCGCCGGCCACCGGGGCTTTCACCCGATCGGAACCGACGACGGGATTCACTCCTAGTTTGGAGTTGCCCGCTTGAGGTAGTATGTTTTCATCTCGCTTGCTCATACTTCTGGTTGTACTGTTTGGTCCACGGAGATTATTTTATTTCACCTCTACCCTTCACGCTAGAGTGACGAGCATTCCCCCATCCGCCACCCGGGGGACGCGCCGCATACGGGGACAGGACACCCCGCGCGGATTATTATTATTATTATTATTATTATTATTATTATTGTTTCAATCGGCAACCGCTTATTACAGGAATATGTCAGGCACATGGGTATTCCCTTTGCGCTCTGTTTGTCATTTCCCATTTTTGGTCCACCCAAGTGTGCAGCAGTGCTGTTTTTTCACCTGAGTGAGCTTCCTAATGGGTCTTCGCTTTTCTTTAGAAAGGCATCGCTCAGAGGCCTTGCTATACGGCAAGTATTCTCTGGATACCCCATCTAAAGATATCCTCTGAATCAATTATAAATTCACATGTAAAGCGCCATTTTTTCGTCATGATTCTGAGGTATTCGCATAAAATGTGTAAAGGTGTTTCATTCACCTCTTTGCACATTCGGCATAGTGGGTCTGCTTCCAGTCCCATGTTGTACCTGTGGTATCACAAATTTCCATGCCAAGTAAATTTTTTCCATAATTTTCTTGCCGTATTTCTGTTAAATTTCTTAAACCCTTCTACCCAGTATCTGCTTATTGTATTCCCGAACGTGGTTTCCATATATAAAACGGTATAAAAATGTATCTAACAATTACTTTGATTGGTATTATGAAAAATAAATTTTTTTCTACAAAACATATCTTCAGTTTCCAATATTATTATCCAAAAACGTATTTAAATAACTCTTTTGATCATTTTACATGTGGGGAAACTTAGTTTTTTTTTTAATCCAACTCTAGTGAATTAGCTAAACATTACAAAAAAAAACAAACTAGAGGGCGCTGACGCGGTATAGAGCACTCTTAAAGCTTGAAGTCTAAACTTTTTGAATATGATGTTACATTTATTGATATATACAATCCCAGGTCACGTGATATTAAAATACAAAGTCATTTTTTACAGTTGAAATTTGCAAAGTTTAGCAAACTACACGGACTTGAGTAATTTGGTTTCGATAACTGTAGATATAGGACATAAAAGTTCGTCTTTTTATCTTTAATTTAAAAACAGATTTTAAACGAATTTTTGGACATTTCTATAGCGATTTGAAATTGATGCTGTAATTTCACTTATTTTGAGAGCTTTACTTATGATTTCGACTTTAGCGTTACCCGATAAACACCACAAGGAAGTAGCTGGTCGGTATTAGCTCGCATTAATTGTATGTGAGTATCTATGTGTAATATTATTCAGTATTCAGTTTGATTTCAATCAAATACCTTTTGTCATTTCGGACCGTCATGTTGTATTTGCTCGAAAACCCTCGAGTACCCTGTTTTGTCTCGATCAAGTAAATTTTTAAATTTTGGACATATTGATCTGCCATCTTCAATTTTGAAAATTTGCTGCCAGATTCGTAATCGGCAACCCCAAAAACCTCCGAGTTTCTTTTCAGCATACATTTTTTGTAAAAAAACACGCAATTTTTACACATTGTTCGTCATTATAAACATTACATTTAACAACATGTTATCGAAATTAAAAAGAAAAAATTTGCACTAAAATTCAATTTTAATCAACTAAAGAATAAAAAAAATTAATTACAAAAAGGTGTCCTACAGGAAGGGACACCGTGCTTTAAAGGGTTAATGTTCGGTGATATGTAGATATATGTATTGAGTATATTTATCGGTCTTTTCGAACCACAATTTGACTAAAATTAAGAGGGTTCATTTTACTCTTTATAAATATATAACCACCATGATCGGTAGAATTTATCAGAGTATGATCTTTTTAAAAATATTGGCATTTCGTTCTGGATCATCAGTTCGGATTCCTCAGTACGAAACTATATTCTGAAGCTATACGGTGTGATGTGATTGTAATATGAATTTTTTATTAAGAGTAAAATTAATACTCATTTATTTAATTATGGGATACCAAAGCCAAGTTTTATCCTCCCTACCTTACCGATCTCGAAAATTACATAAAATTAATTATTATTATAAAAGAAAGTTAATTTACGTAAATTTAGGAGTACAGTCCCCTTCATTTATTAATATTAGTTTATTAGATTAGTTTTCGAGAAAACCATTACCAAAAATCTTTAGATGTGTTTTAATTAATCGAATGTATAACCAATTGCACGAAATTATCATAAACTTTGGTAAGGGATTACTCGAAAACTAATCGATATTTTTGCTTCAACTTTTGAACTGAGATAGATTATCAATACAAGAAGGGGATTGTTTCTCTAACTTTGCATAAGTTATCGTTCTTTTTTAATTATAACTAATTTTCTATGACGTTTAAAGCTGGTAAGGTAAGGAGGATAAAACTTAACTTTGGAACCTCCTTAACTAAATCGTACACGTGGCAAGGCAACGTCCTTATCGATCATTTCACCAGTCACGCAGGTCGGCTTCGTTTCACCAACATAAAATGTACATTATATTAAAATGCAACATTAAAATGCAACATAAATGCAACATGCAAAAATTGTCCTGCCTCTTATATGTTGGTGAAACAAAGCGTTCTTTAAAAACTAGGATAAATTAACATAGAAATAATAAAAATCTAGATTCAGTGGTTAATCAACATTTATCTCTTTTCAAACATGCATTTGACTGGGATGGCGTAAAAATTGTTCATAGCGAGTGTAACTACAACAAACGTTTAATTTCTGAAATGATACATATCAAAATTAATAGTAATAATATCAACAAGAAAGAGGATATTAAATTTTTAAATACCACTTATTTGCCAGTTCTTAGAAATTTAAATGCCTAATTACCAACCGATTGACGTATCCTGTATTTACACTCACTATATATATAAACACGACGATGTACACAAAATTTAACAGATCATTTGACGCATCGATAATCCGATTAAAGGTACGAAATCTTTTATTATCAGTGTATTTTCATATATGCGTTCTCAATTGTAATTTTGTTTTTTGTGTCTAATAAATAGCCCGAAGAGGTTGGCAGACCACGTCAACGAAACGTTGCTTATTACAAAAAATTTGTCTTCTTAAGATTTTTCTCAACAAGAGCTATCCAAAATCGAATTTTTCAAGATTTTCCCATGTAAAAAAAAAATATAAGATTTTTATAAAAAATGTATAAAATCAGAAATATAGATATTTTATAAAATTTATATACTGGAATGGTTCTATATAAATTTTATTAATTTTTTATAAAATTTATTTTTTAAATACAAAAATGATATTTTTTTCAATTTCTTTTATTTTTTCTCGTGCAAATTAGGAGCAAAACATAAATAATTGTTTACGCGCATAATTTTACCTTTTATGTGATCAACTGGTACAACGTTCAGAGAATAAGTTTCACGAAATGGAAAAATAAAGTTTGAAAAATCTAAATCAAATTCGGGAATAGAAATTTGCGGTGCTTGCGAATCAGTGAAAATAATTTATAAATTTTTTATAAAATTTTTATAAAATACATTTTATATAATTTTTATAAAGAATTGGCCATATAAAAATTGTATAAAAATACATTTTATAAAATTTTTATAAAAAAATATATAGAAGGACTATTTAAAAACTAAATTAAACGTTTCACATGAGCTGCACCATCCTGCAGTAACAGATAAAAACATTTAGATGGCACGACCGAGAGGTTATGGACACCAAAAAAATTAGTATTTTAGCGCGACGAAGAATTACTGCTGCCACCGACGATATTGATAAAAAAGTCCACAGTTCCTCCTTCGATTTGGCTGAAAGTTTTGAACGCCTTTTTGCTTTTTTCAAAATTGCTGCATCCGGCGGACTCTTAACACGTCGACTTGGACATCGTGAATGTTAGACGGGGTCGGACCAAATGTTTTGTTCTTTGGTTGTCAAGACAGTTTTCAACTTTTTCATTAGCAACCAAAGAAAAAATTGAATATTGACTTGACAACCACAGAACAAAACATTTGGCCAGACCCCGTCTAACCTTCACGATGTCCAAGTCGACGTGTTAAGAGTCCGCCGGATGCAACAATTTTGAAAAAGGCAAAAAGGCGTTCAAAACTTTCAGCCAAATCGAAGGAGGAACTGTGGACTTTTTTATCAATATCGTCGGTGGCAGCAGTAATTCTTCGTCGCGCTAAAATACTAATTTTTTTGGTGTCCATAACCTCTCGGTCGTGCCATCTAAATGTTTTTATCTGTTACTGCAGGATGGTGCAGCTCATTTGAAACGTTTAATTTAGTTTTTAAATAGTCCTTCTATATATTTTTTTATAAAAATTTTATAAAATGTATTTTTATACAATTTTTATATGGCCAATTCTTTATAAAAATTATATAAAATGTATTTTATAAAAATTTTATATAAAATTTATAAATTATTTTCACTGCTTCGCAAGCACCGCAAATTTCTATTCCCGAATTTGATTTAGATTTTTCAAACTTTATTTTTCCATTTCGTGGGTAAAATAATGCGCGTAAACAATTATTTATGTTTTGCTCCTAATTTGCACGAGAAAAAATAAAAGAAATTGAAAAAAATATGATTTTTGTATTTAAAAAATAAATTTTATAAAAAATTAATAAAATTTATATAGAACCATTCCAGTATATAAATTTTATAAAATATCTATATTTCTGATTTTATACATTTTTTATAAAAATCTTATATTTTTTTTTTACATGGGTTAAAGCGTTAAGACACTTTGTTAAAATCAAATTTTAACTTATAACTTGGTTTATTTCAATTTTTTAAACTCACCGTTTAGATAATCAAAATCATTCAAAATTGTAAAAATATAATGTCTAAGTTAAGTAAAAAATTAGCATAAGATGTAAAGTCAATTTGAAATTTGTTTGAATAATCAAAATTCTTGGTATCTTTATATTTAATTCTAAAATATACAAGTTTAAAATTTGTACGTATGGAAGCTTACGATTACTTAGTCGGTATAGCAATCGGCTCGTAACGCGAAAGTGAAATTTATTTCACGCATGCTTTGTTAACCTTCATGGGACAACATGATCTCTATATGGGCTATGCTCATGATAGACACTTTACCTTTGTTACTTATGACATATGAGATATCACATTTAATCAATGTACAAGAAGATTAAAAGAGCAACGTTAAAATTATAAACAGAAAAACTTGTACTCGTATATAGATACTCACATACATAAAGAATAAAATTAGCCTTTTTTTATTGTAAAGTCAAGTTTTGGTTCGGAAAGAGCGATAAATATATTCTACACACATGATTATTAGATTTTTTATTTTATTTATTTTATTTATTTTATTTATTTATTTAACCAGAATAAAATTACAGACATTATACATAAATGATGCAATTCCTATAGAGATAAATTTAAATTTATCTGTACATAAGCCTGGTGTCTTAACTATCTATATATTATATTAAGAATTAAAGATAATAAAAGAAGAAAACATAAAGAAAAAAAGGAGAAGAGAAATTAGATTAAATTGAATTAAATTAATTTAAACTAATATAAACTACATAAATAAAACTACAGAACGAGTGTACTTTGCGTTTTTATAAGCATACTCCATTTTTAGTATAAATGCTTTATACGAAAAGAAGCTGGTTATTGCCAATATTTTATTAGCATTGTTCTAACAGTTGTATTTTTAAAAATTACTGTTACAATCTCTATTACGCTACTTAAGTACTCCCCTATATTAACACTCAAAATTTTCCTATAATTATACTTGGATATGGGACAATATAATCTAATATTGTTCAATTTCTGCTAGCACATACTAAAGTTCTGACATCTAATAATACTTTACTTCGTAAATCAGAATCCTGTAGGACTTCCAATGCAGGACTTGATACTTTGATTATATTGCTATTAACATCCCTTAATTCTATATCTGTATGTGTGCATTGTTTCAATTGTTCTAACAAGTACTCCCTTAAGGGGAGTTGGTACAAATTACAGATTTTTGTAATTGATTTTTCAAATATAGTTTTTAATTTTTATTTTTTCGCGCACAATTGTTACACATGGTAGAATATATCTCAAATCATACAATTGAACAAATATTCAAATTGAATGATAAATTTAAAAAATCAGTTAATATCGGTAAGTGTGTATTTTAAATGAAGGTGCGACATCCCCTTAATATATTACAATCAAAGTTTCCTTTATTATTACTAGCCAATTGTTTTAATCCAACTCTTAAGTTGTTCCTTAATTACTTTTTTACTCACTTTTAAAATCTTCAATTCATTAGGTAATTCATTGTAAATACATATGGCAACAATAAGACTATTTTTATTACTCGCAGTTTCATTCATTATAGACAGAATCAAGCTTTTATTTCTTTTGCTTGTTTTCCTTTGATTATATAATTCTTTTAATTTAACAGAGTGATAAGACACAGCTTTAAGCCTAAAAGTATGTTCCAGATTCAGTGGGTAGTCTTTCATTAAAAATGTATTTTTACTGATTATTTTCAATATTCTCTTTTGTGTTCTAATTATTAAATTTAAACTGTTTTTATAGGCACCTCCCCCATGCAAAAATACCATATGTTTCAATACTATTGAATAGGGCATGGTATAGTACTATAATTGTTTCAAAATTAAATACCTTTAGAAGTTTAGCGAATACAAAAATTAGATACTTTGTTTTATTAACGATGTATTGAGTATGCTTATTCCATTTCATGTTGAAATCTATGTTCACTCCTAAATACAATTATCAAATTTACAATTATCCACGCTTTTTAGCATGTTACTAGTAATATTCATATTTAATTTTGTTGGTACACTATCACTATAATTTCCAAAAGCTATATATACCGTTTTACTAATATTCAAAGATAATAAACTAGCTATCTATATACATACTTGAGGTATTCATTCATCTTTTCTTCCGGGGATAACCATGTATCTTTAACCAAAATAATTACCGTATTGTCAGCGTAAGCTATCATATTTTCTGAAAAGGACCCATTTAGTAAATCATTTATGTATAATATGAAAATAATGTTCCTAGAACCGTACCTTGTGGGACTCCTATTGTTATTAGTTTACTTTTGCTTATGACATCTTTCAGTTTCACCGTTTGCTTTCTATCCGTTAAATAACTCTTTATCAAACATAGCGCATTACTTCTTATACCATAATCAAACAGCTTATTTAATAAAATGTTATAATCTACCGTGTCGAAAGCTTTAGCCAAATCTAAAAAAAGTTGCTATTACTGGTTTACTTTTATCAAGATTGTTATAAATCATATTTGTTATGTGATTTAATACATCTTTTGTATTTTGTTTTGATAAAACCAAATTGTATATCTGATAGTATCTTATTCTCTCTATAAAATTATAAATCCTATTATGTATTGTAACAGGGTGGGTACTGGGGAAATGTAAGGCCCCCGGTTAGGCCCAATCTGTCCCAACTTACCAACCTTAAGTGTACAGTCTCACGATGCGGCCGCGAATCACTTTGATTCCCGTGCAATGCCGTTAACAACGTCAAACACCTTGTTTGACTTAGATACCGTGTGTTGGTCCCTATGCCCAAAATTGCCAACTAGGATAAACACCGGAGAGGGCGGTATTCGTGGGAGAGGACCGGTAAAACGATATCAACAATCGATATATTAAGTTAATCGGCGAGAAAGATCGTCTCGCCGAGTCAATTTATTAAATAAATAATTCAACAGTAACAAATCAACGTTAACAAATTTAAGGGAAGTCGTACCGATGACTACCCCCGAGGTCAGCGCGAAAACAATTAGTTAAAACCTATTAACCGATGAGTTATGAGCAACCGATCCGGGAATGATCTACTGCTTAACCTGATAGCTATACGTCACACCATGTGACGTATATATCTCTGACGTAGGGAGTTCTGACGTAGAAGCTTCCTACCTCACGCGCGCTTTCTCTCGTGAAGTGGCTCCCGCGAACGACCGACCTATCTACCCGGGCGGGATTTGTCACGAGAGGGGGAAAAGGAGGAACGCTTCCTCACCTGGACCGTACCAGGAAAATCGGGGTACAAAATACTAAGTAGACATGCGGGTCTAAATGTGGAGCACCACTTACCGCGAATCTAAATATCTCGCCTCGGCGGGAAAAGGCTAGGCGACGGACAGATTGCTTGGTCTAAGGCTTATCTCTCTCTCATTCAACGGTCGGAAATGCCGTCGATTCCTGGCTTCCTTCTTTCCCTTCTTTTCTTTCTGTGGGACGTACTGCTCCGCACGCCGACGTGGAGGTTGGTGGGGAGAAGTCCTCACACCCACAAACAAAACGTACCAGCCCTTAAACACTTTTTTCCACGTAAAAAGTGAACGCCGGTCACCAACACGTTGTTGTTGCCGTGCGCGCGCGAACTCGATCTCCTAGTTGGGCGCGTACAATTCTCGCACGTTCGTGCGCGCGCCGCGCTTTATATCCTCTTTTGCGTTGCTTATCTGATTGGTTACTCGCTTACCGTTATAGTATAATTTTTTCAAAGATTTTGCTATGTTTGAAATTAATGATATTGGTCTGTAATTAGTAGCTTCATGCCTATTGTCTGCTTTAAATATGGATATGACCTCTGCACTTATGAGAGCATCAGGCCAGACTGATTTTTCAATACTTAAGTTAAAAGTATGCGTTAAAGATTCTAGTATATGTTCAATCATACTTTTTAGTATTTTTGTACTAATGCCATCAACTCCTCCTTTTTTATGAGAATTAGCACCCTTCATTTTTTGAATTTGATATATTTTTCGATCTTGAGGGTCAATGCAGGTGTTTCAATTTTTAAATAAATAAAAACACTTATATAATGCTAATAAGCAACGTTTCGTCCGCTTAGGTTTACGGACCTCATCAGGCAATGCTATTTATTAAACACAGAAAATAAATTTTACATTTTTAAACATATTAGATTTAATAAGAACAACAAAATTATAACTTTAAATTACCATGCGTATCACCAACGTTTCATTTCATGCTTATACTTAAGCGCAACTGAACAAATATTTATAAACGGTCAACAAACTTTATATCAAAGATGTACCACTAAGTAACTGATTTTAATACCATTTGTAATACGAAGAAATTAATAAATTTATATCAGGTTAATAAATGTTTCTATATGAACGGCTCAAATATTGTGTATCTTCCTTTCTATTTATTGTAAACTTGTTATTATTAATGTGAATCATTTCGGAAATAGTTCTTTTCTTATAAAGTGGTTCTTTATCCAAAATTTTAGTATTTTGCCAGTTAAATTCGTGTTCATAATTATCCATGTGTAGCGATAATACAGGTTCTGAGTTTTTTTTAATTTTATGTTCGTTAATCCTTTCCTTTAGACTACGTTTAGTTTCTCCTACATAACAAGTAGAACAATTTTTACAATTAATTTTATAAACTACACCAGTAACATTCCATTTTTTCGTAAAATCTTTACCCAATCAATTATATTATTTATTTTGTTGCTCATCATTGGAACAGTCGAGAAGTTATATTTTTTTAACATCGAAGTACATTTATTGAAAAACTGTTTGTAGTAAAGTAAAGGTAAAATACCAATTGAGTGTTTATTCTTTTTTTCCTTTAATCTAATTGTGTTCATGTGTTTAATTTTCCTGAGTCTATTGTTTATTGAAGTTTTCACAAATCGTGTTGGGTAATCATTTTCGGATAACATTTTTTGTACAATGTTTATATTTTCCCGATGAAAATCCGAATGTGACAATAAAACAGCTCTATCTATGAGGTTTTTTAAATTATAATTCTAACCACACAGATCAATTAAAGAAAAATATTGTATACAACCTCGTAGATAACCCAACACGATTTGTGAAAACTTCAATAAACAATAGACTCAGGAAAATTAAACACATGAACATAATTAGATTAAAGGAAAAAAAGAATAAACACTCAATTGGTATTTTACCTTTACCTTACTACAAACAGTTTTTCAATAAATGTACTTCGATGTTAAAAAAATATAACTTCTCGACTGTTTTAATGATGAACAACAAATTAAATAATATAATTGTGTTGGGTAAAGATTTTATGGAAAAATGGAATGTTACTGGTGTAGTTTATAAAATTAATTGTAAAAATTGGTCTGCTTGTTATGTAGGAGAAACTAAACGTAGTCTGAAGGAAAGGATTAACGAACATAAAATTAAAAAAAACTCAGAATCTGTAATATCGCTACACATGGATAATTATGAACACGAATTTGACTGGCAAAATACTAAAATTTTGGATAAAGAACCACTTTATAAGAAAAGAATTATTTCCGAAATGATTCACATTAATAATAACAATTTTACAATAAATAGAAAGGAAGATACACAATATTTGAGCCGTTTATATAGAAACATTTATTAACCTGATATAAATTTATTATTTTCTTAGTATTACAAATGGTATTAAAATCAGTTACTTAGTGGTACATCTTTGATATAAAGTTTGTTGACCGTTTATAAATATTTGTTCAGTAGCGCTTAAGTATAAGCATGAAGTGAAACGTTGGTGATACGCATGGTAATTTAAAGTTATAATTTTGTTGTTCTTATTAAATCTAATATGTTTAAAAATGTAAAATTTATTTTCTGTGTTTAATAAATAGCATTGCCTGATGAGGTCCGCAAACCTAAGCGGACGAAACGTTGCTTATTAGCATTATATAAGTGTTTTTATTTATTTAAAAACTGAAACACCTGCATTGACCCTCATGATCGAAAAATATATTAAATTCCTCCTTTTTTGTCTTTAAGTCCATTTATTATATTATATATTTCACAATTTAAATTGGTTTTGCTCATATTTAAGTTTAGCATCTTTAATTACTCTATCCAAAATTTTTACATATTTTTTATATATGTTTTTTATTTCTATATTTTCAATGTTATTTTCCAAACTTTATATAATTTTTTTTTCTTGCAAGATGTTATCAAAGCGTTTGTTATCCAGTTTTGTGTTGGTTTATTGTTTTTTGTTTTATTAATTATTAATTTTTTAACACAGATATTAATATACTCTATTAATAGATTTGTGGTCTTATTTGATTCCGTAATTTCAACTGCACGGAGAGAAGAAGTCGTTTAAAAATCGATGCCAACCGTAGCATAAATATTTTGAATACTCAAGATAGACTTTTTTCAAGTTTATAACTTGTGAGTGAAAATAAAAATATATCGGTTTAAAATAAGAATTCTAACGATTTTGGAAAGGGTGACGGACTCGAGGACGTCAGGTCCTCCTCTATCACCCTGCGCCTCCATTACTACCTGTCGAGCTCAAGCAGGTAATTGTGAATAAATATTGTAAATGTAGGAATTTGAGTGGTATGTAAATTGAAAATGGGAGGGGGCAGGGAAGTAAAAAGCTTGGAGGCGGTGTTAGAAAATGATTTGTTGAGAGCTTCGGTACTTGAGGTAGGTTTTAATCACTTAAAAACTCACTTCTTGACCATTGAATTATTCATCTATCATCTTAATTACGACATCGTTGCACTCTCCGACACATTTCTGACTGAACATAATTCCTCCTATATTGTAAGTCTCGCAGACTGTACATTATACAAATTGGATCTAGTTGGCAAAGAGGAAGAAGTATTCTCTAATACTCGTGAATAATGATTCTTTTGATAAGTAGCTCAACTCTTTTACGAGGTGTATAGGAGACCAATGGCAGCTAATCTATCCAAGTTTTTCGATACTCTTACAGATTCTTTACGACCAAGTTGTTATTACTGGGGATTTTAAGATTAATGTGAATGTTAAGGATGCGTCAGCTGCTATGTCGCAATCTTATTTCAATGACTTAAGGGGACGTCGGACTCAGAAAATGGTTATTTTACTACGCCTCCATTGCTGCCTATCGAGCTCAAGCAGGTAATTGTGAATGAATGCTGTAAATGCTGAAATTTGAGTGGTATGCAAATTGAAAATGGGAGGGGGCAGGGAATTAAAAAGCTTGGAGGCGGTGCTTGAGGAAGGATAGGAAAAGGGTTTCGGTGGATGGCGGAAAGAGTTTCTCATATTCGTGTGGGTAGATGAAAGAGTGAATAACCTAGCCAAATAATGCGGGCTCTTATGAGCGACTAAGGAGAATGCAAGTGTGTATATAAAATAAACGAACCTTGACTCAACCGACAGCGAGCCCACGGCGAGACGATACGGCGTAACGTGCGCCCTTCTGAGGATATTAGCCCAAACGAGCCTGACACAAATATTTAAAATTTTCTGTAGTTTGGTGTTCCCCCCTGCATCCATATCGCTAAACACTGTATAGACATAATCGAAGTGCGGCCACGCAAGGCTCTCGACTAGAGATTTATGCATTCTACGCGAGAGTATGTGGCGGAAAAACCTGATAGTGCGCAAGATTATGTGAAATTTTTAAGAAGTGGTTAAAACTTGTTTACTCCAGCCGAGGGCCGGCGTGATCCACAAGCCAAATGATTTAGCTGAGTTTAAGGTGTGATTAAGGTATGATTTAGCAGTAGTAGGCGACGTAGTATTTGTCGCATCCGCCGTGAGAGCACAACACACAGTTATTTACATTTCGCACTTACCTCTGTATTGTCATTACGTGACCAACGGCCGTGGCAAACAAAATAGTTGGACATAATGACTGTGCAGAGAGATATTAGACGACGCAATGCATGTATTTGACGATATTGAAGCGATGATTGCTACGATTACGGCGATGATGTTCTGTAGAGGTGCTGACAAAACCGAGTTAGCCATTAAATCAGCAAAAATCAAGCCGCCAAAAATTCCCTTGCAGCGTCCACGGCTAACCTCATGTGTATGAGCAGCAAAATTGAAGCAATTAGCTTGAACGGACGACTACAGCAAAATGCTTGTATTAAATAAACATGTGCTTCAGTCAGCCAGTGTTCAATTTTCTACGTTGAAAATACTCATAGAAGCCAATGAGTAAATGAAAGACGGAGTAAATAGAGGAACGAGTAAATAGAAGTCCTGTACTTACCGGAAGAGAGAGATAGAGAAGAAGAGAGATTGATTGATTGATTGATAATTTTTATTGGGTAAAATGGGGTTAAACCCCGTATACACTGTAGTAATTCAGTCTTAGATTATAATATAAAAATATAATGCTATAAATAGTGTAGCGGCGATATAAAGCAGTTTTTATAATAACAAATAACGATAATACATTAACAATAAATAAAATATAACGCTCAAACATAATTTAATTTAATAATTTAACAATAACAATAAAACAATATAATAAAACAGAATAAAACAAAATAAAATAAAATATAGATAAGTAGCGCATACAGTCTCAATTTAACTTAACTTAGCTTAAGCGGAGGTCTGGGAGGATAAAATAAATTAAGGTTGAAATGAAATAAAAACCGAGTAGAAAAAATGTAAAAATAAATAATATGGAACAAAACAAAGCAAAAAAGAGAGAGAGAGAGAGAGAGAGAGAGAGAGAGAGAATGAAAATCCTTTATTTATACTTTCACAGAATTTCTCCTTAAGGCAAAAGCATAATCTTTAAAACATAGCATGTAAAAACTAGACTTCATATTAAACGATTATAAAATATATAAAAATTATTCTAATTAGGAATAAAGGAAAAGAAAATTAAAAAAAATTATAACAGATAAATTTTCGCGCAAAATATAATGATATCGTTGTAGTATTATATACAAGATTAGGTAGCGTAGCTATTTAGTAAATAATTAAACAGCCTTGTTCTAAACGTACCTACATTAGTAACCGTATAATAATATCGGTCTCTCCGAACCAAATGCTTTACTTTTAGATTATTGCAGGCCTATCGTACTCTTTGTCCACTATGGTTGGTGGAATTTCCCAGAGCACGGCCTTTTAAAATAATTAAAGGCGTTTCGTCCTCGATCTCCAGTTTGGACTCCTCAGTAAGGAACTGGAGATCTTACCTTAGACGCCTGTCGCAAGATGATATGCGACGCCAGCAAGATGTTCTGCGGCTATATATATAGAAAACTCTGAGAAATTCCACCAATCATAGTGGACAAAGAGTACGATAGGCCTGCAATAATCTAAAAGTAAAGCATTTGGTTCGGAGAGACCGATATTATTATACATATACATATTACCGAACGTTAAAATTTTGTAACAAATAACTCGCGATACGATCTAAAAATTCGCGCTCTGGCTGGTGGCTTTTCCCACCACCAGAGGGAGACGACTATCTCTCTACACTCGTTGGAGAGATCGTCGTCTGTTTTCTATATATATAGCCGCAGAACATCTTGCTGGCGTCGCATATCATCTTGCGACAGGCGTCTAAGGTAAGATCTCCAGTTCCTTACTGAGGAGTCCAAACTGGAGATCGAGGACGAAACGCCTTTAATTATTTTAAAAGGCCGTGCTCTGGGAAATTCCACCAACCATAGTGGACAAAGAGTACGATAGGCCTGCAATAATCTAAAAGTAAAGCATTTGGTTCGGAGAGACCGATATTATTATACATATACATATTACCGAAGGTTAAAATTTTGTTACATTAGTACCCATTCGCAGTTCTGACGGAAGGGAATCCCAAAAGTGCATGGCCTGGCCAGTAAACGATTTTTGGTATGTTTGAGTGAGAGCTTATGGGCGCTCAAAACAAGAATATTGTAATCGCAATGACCGATGGATTTTTCTATTAGGTGGTGGTAAGAATTCTAACAAGTAATAAACAACAAAACAAGTGATACATCTGAGTATACCAGTTAGCAAATTATTTATAAATAAGGAGAATACGAGGGGGCTAAGCACACTACTCTAGGGGACCCCTGATGTAATTAGGCCCCAGAAAGAAACAGTACTGTTCTCTCCCTTTACCGCCTGCGTACGCCTACGTAAGTAGGAATCAAACCATTACAATAACGTGATCATCCAATATGGAACCGCGTTTAGATCCATATTTGTCGACTGGACAAAATGTGAACAATTCACCAAGATAGGTACGCTCGAATTGATAATTTTGTCCAATAAACATAAGCATAAGTAATCCCTTCAGTCCGAAAAAGAGAGGATCCTCAATCCACTATAGATCGGCGAAATGTATTCAGATTTTCTCAGACTAGACACGTATCTATGCGCAGCGTTCTTGTATCGAGATAACTTCAAAATAAGCTTATTTGAGAGATTGAAAAGAAGCTCTGGACAATAATCTAAATAAGGCAAAACTAAAGTCTTGACCAAGGTTAACCTAACATCGAGAGATGGAATCACCGCATTTTCTAAGGTACATACACGACAGATAAAGCTTCCTGGCTGCAGTGCATTGCTCTCTTCAGGAGAGTGTACTATCGATCGTTACCCAGGATCAAAAGAGATGAGTGGACTTCAACATCACAATTCATCGAAACATCCGGAACTATCTAAGTTTGTATCTTAGCGAAAAAGCTTCTTGATCCCACCCACATAGCTTTAGTCTTACGAGTATTTACCATTTTTATCAGCGGCGTACACAACAAAATGATCCCCGTATATGGTAAGAGCAATCTACCAAGCAATCAGGCAAATCGTTGATGTAGAGAAGAAATAGCAGCGGAACCAAAATAGAGCTTCGCAATACTCCCCGCATTTTTGCCGACATGTGAGATCTTTATTTATTGCAATACACTCGAGTAACTTTGAGATAGCATACAAGATACTTATAGGCTGGAAGTCCTCGACGTTGGTAGGGGACGCAACCTTTGGAATGTGCCTTACAAAGAAACTTCCCACTTAAAGGGGGAAATGCCTGACTGAAGCAAAGCATCAATATGTGTAGGAAAATTGCAAATATTGCCGGCAATGTTTCCTTAATGAAGCCGAGGGGGAGATTACATATACCAGTCACATTAAACTTCCCAGATTTAATAGCACTCACTAATTCCATGGTATCAAGATGCTTAATAAATAATCTGCTATCAGGAGCAAAAAGTAGTATAGTGATAGCAAAAGCTACGAGCAGGAATAAAATCAGAACGCATAAAGTACTCACTAAAGTCGCCAGGCACCACGTGAAGCTGTCCTAGATTGGTATGGGAGGCTCTTAGACCCAAATTGTCAATAATCATCCACATTTTCGATCCACCAACACAATCACTTAGCTTGGTTTTAAAGTAATTATGTTTAGTATTTCGCAGAGCAGTCTGAGCGAGGATGTGCAGTACCTTTTAATGGCATTGATCATCAAGGTGACCAGACCTCCTATACTTTTGCCATGCTTTATTTCTTTGATGAATTAGATCTCTTCCTTTGGTAGAAATCCATAGACATGGTTTACATTTGACTCTGAAAGAACGCAATGGAGCATGGGTATTATACAAGTAACTAATACGACGAGTATGAAGAGCAACCTTAGAATTTATATCAGAAGTATTACACAGTTGAGCCCAGTCTAGAGATGATAAATCATGCTCGAAAGCAGCCACATTCCAATCCGTCCATGTCCGTATCAGCTGACGCCTCATAAGACAGCGTTGATAGTAAAACATCCTGATCGGAAATTTCAGGGTAGCTGCACTGCTTAGAAGAAATAACCTTTGACCGATTACTGACACATATGTAGTCAATAGCCGCACAGGAGTCGGTTCTTGCGCAATGATGTGTACCATTAAATGGCATCCGTTTCAAACCACACGTCTCTAACGACTTATTGAGGATAGATCTTGGCGTTGAGAAAGTTTTCCAATCAATATTAAAATTTCCCATTAATATAACATCATCGCCATCGTTATTGAAGTTCAAAATGGCCTGCTTAATCGTCATCCAATAACCAACCTTCGGCGGACTGTAAACTACAACAAACAAAAGTTTGACGATAGGCAAAATTACCTGAACAAGCAGGAGCGCAGGAGATTTTGAATAAGATGAAGGTTATTCCCAAGTGCAATAAAAACGAGACATAGAATTCTTGATATACAAAGTAACTCCACCCCCTGCCTTACCAATACGATCTGCATAAAAAAATATGATATCGGGAATTTCTGTTTAGTATCTGGACGAGGATACGGTTAACCAAGACTTGCTGATTTCTAAAATACAAAGACTGTATGTAGCAGCAACACGTTTAACATCATCTATATGAGCAGCAAGGAACTGTGCATTACAATGACCAATATTTAGTAGGTGTTCCGAGGTTTGTCTAGCTCTAGATAGAGTGAGATTAGCAATAATTAATAAATGACATTTTATACATTAGTTTTTTGCGCAGAATTGGCCAACCATGCCTATCGTTATCAGCATGATTACATTCAGATTCAGTAGAGCCGACAGAGGAGCAGTTAACATAATTTAAGGATGATTTCGACTTACAGCTATTTGACTTGTGATCACCAGCACAAAACTGACATAAGAGTTTCTCCTTACAATGCAAGATGGAAATATGGTCCTCCAAATTACAAGAAGACCATCCAATGTTGACCTTTACACGGCTGAGAAAAGGAGAAAGATTTAATATTATCAACCTCAATAGCAACGAAATAACGTGAGCAATTATATACACGTTTCATACCCAATTTAAATTTTACCAGACCTATGGATCATTTGAGGGTATCTCTGGTGGAGTTGGAACATCATAGTTACATATTACGATTATCGTACTAACAAAGCATGCTGAGAGGGAGCCATTGGGGATCCCGGAAGGTCTATATGTAGATAGGACCGCTATAGAACACTTGAATCTAGGAAGAGAAACAATCTCAGCAAATGTAGTTCGAGACGAGACAGCAGAACCAGAAAGCCAGCAAGTTATAGTAGTGTGATTTAGTCACTCCAAAGCATTACAACAATTAATAAAAATATCTTTTGTTTTCGTAATCATATTAGAAAACTCTGCAATTGAGTCGGCGCAGGCGACGTGAGACGTCGCAGCGGCTAGTTGGGCCAAGTACGCCGTTGGAAGCATGTTGATGGCGTCACAAAATCCATTTACATCGAGCGGATTTCAGGCCGGATTTGAAGCCGTATTTCATGCAGAATTTCAGATCAGATTCAGCTGGATTCAGATGAATTGCGGCCGGATTCAGCTCGATTTTCGATCTGGATTTCAGGATGGTCTCGTCAGACTTGAGACCTAATATCCGGGCGGATTAGTACTTACTCCGGCGGACTTCCTTTTTTGAAAGCTGAATCGAATAACGGGCCGGATTTCAGGCTTGACGTCCGAATTACTGGTTCGAAATCGGGTCGGATTGAGCACGCACACAGGCGATTTCAGGCCTATTAACGGGATGTGAACCCCAGAAAACAGAAAATTATTTATTTTTTATTAAACGAGGAAATCCAGCCCATTTCATTCATCCTTCAAAAAGGAAAATCAAGCCTGAAATTCGGCCCGTTCTATTCAGCCTTCAAAAAGGGAAATCCGCCTGGGTACGTAAAAATGCGACTGGATTTCAGGCCTAAAATCTGGCGAGACCATCCTGAAATCCGGCCTAAAATCCGCTTTCGATTTTAAATAGAGAGCAGATCGAAGTGTAGCCTTTTTCCTTATTCCTCTCACCAGAAATCCAGTTTAGAAGATTCTCACGGTCCTTACTTACGTTGCGCACAATATTTTGCACTTCCGATGCAGTCAGAAACAGTCCCGATAGCGAGACAGTTCAATTAACATCGGTTTTTTCATTATCGGTCAATCGATGGCGTTTATTACTCGCAGCCTGCGGGAGATCCTCAGAAATGGCGCTACCAGTCATTTATTGCACTATAGATTTTCCTATCTGATATAATGTGGAAAATTATTTGAAATCTATCCTCCAAATATATACCGCAGGAATTTAAAGATCCAGAGTGCAAGCCGTCAATAAAAACCGATGAAAACATTCACTGTGGCGTTTTTGCAACGGAGCGTATGCAACAATAGACCTACAAAAAACGCCCGCATGCGAAATCAATGCAGAGAACGATCCCAAGTTGGAGCGGCAAAGCAGGTGACCATATAAACTTATAGAGATTTATTGATTGATTAAATACTTTATTGGTTACTAGGAGTAGATACCCAGAGAACCCCACTATAGAACCCCACTAAAATGCAATTTGTAGAAAGCTAATATAACAATAAAATGTATTTGTGAAATAAAATGAAAGATAAACGCCAGTATAACAGCTTAGCAATGAACAGTTTTAATAATTTAACAATTTAATAATAATAAAATTTGACAACTAAATGCAGCTCAAAAAATGTATCAATATAAATAATTTAACAATAAAAATTGAAATAAAAGAAAATAAATAAAATGAGATAAATGAAAATGAATAAAAATAAAACGAAGAAATGAATAAATAAAATTACGTTAAAACAAACAAGTGGCATAAGTTGTCATATTTTACATAAAAGCACAATTAATTAAATTACATAATACAGGAAAATAAAATAAAATACTAAGTAGTACAAAAAAGATAAGATTAGTTATAAACGTAATTTTAGTACGGTGACCCAGTGAAGTCAGGGCTGGATCGAGTCATAATACCCTTGCGCTTGACTCTGGACATCCAGGCTACCTGATCGAGCTCAAATAATTGATTGATTAGTAATTGTTTAAATGAATTACCGAAGGAATAATCAAATGAGGTGAAAGGAAGCTGATTAACCCTTTAACGTCAAAATTGCAGTTTTCGGTAGTACTAACTTTGACTGAGTATCTATCTATGAAAGCTTTGGAATTTTCTTACAAAAATTCATACCCGACTATTTTTGAGGTTGCTCTTTCGGAATCCGTTGAGAAAATTTTGAAATTTTTCCATTTTCCATTAAAATTTTCCATTTTAAGTCAAAAAACGTGATTTTTTTGACATCATTTTTTTTTTAATCAAAATTTTCGATTTGATTAGGTATTGCAATGCAGCTAGAACCACTATAGACCGTGCATTTTTTATATAACCTTTCGACTGGTACCCATAGATTTTCGAAATTCAACATGGCGGAATCAAAATGGCGACTTTCTCCCGGAAAATTCGTCAAAAAGTTCAGGAATTTTTTACACAATTTTTTACAATTCTAAGAACTTTTTATTCAGTAACATTTTTTCTTAAAGTCCATCATCATTGTGTAAAAAATTCCTGAACTTTTTTACGTAGAAAAGTTCAGTTATAATTACATATACTTTTTTCATGCTTACACATTAAAAATCAAACATCTTTAGCCATTGTTTTTGTTCTTATTGAATGTCGCCCGATTCTTACCACGTGGAGGTAGATGTTTCTAAAAGAATCTTCTTTTTTTTCTTTTTCTTTCTCTTCTTTTTTATATTTTTTATAAATTTGATAAATTTTCAAAATTGTCAATAAATTCTGAAAAAATTCTACTGTATTCTTTGATAAATTCTAAGAACTTTTTATTCAGTAACATTTTTTCCTAAAGTCAAACATCATTGTGTAAAAAATTCCTGAACTTTTTGACGAATTTTCCGGGAGAAAGCCGCCATTTTGAATCCGCCATTTTGAATTTCGAAAATCTATGTATACCAGTCGAAAGGTTATATAAAAAATGCACGGTCTATAATGGTTCTAGCTGCATTGCAATACCTAATCAAGTCGAAAATTTTGATTAAAAAAAAATAATGTCAAAAAAATCACGTTTTTTTGACTTAAAATGAAAAATTTTAATGGAAAATGGAAAAATTTCAAAATTTTCTCAACGGATTCCGAAAGAGCACCCTCGAAAATAGTCGGGTATGAATGTTTGTAAGAAAATTCCAACGCTTTCATAGATAGATACACAGTCAAAGTTAGTACTACCGAAAACTGCAATTTTGACGTTAAAGATGCTATGCGAGGCTGTGATGAGAATGGATTTGTTGAAAGCCTCGGTGCGAGGGGGAAGATAGCTGAGAGATTTACGAGGATGACAAGAGGACGCGCGTGAGCCAGATGAGACGTTGCCAGATGAAGTGATCAGAGAGATATCGAGATGAATTATGAGCAATGATAGTGAACGTTAATGAACCAATCATAAGTAAGCGTCTGGACTCAACAGACAGCAATTTCAGTCCCAACGTAAATGGGGTAACGTGTTATCTAATAGGAAGATTGCCCCAAACGAATCTTACACAGGCATTAAGCAAGCGCTAAAGCTTAAGATTCCTGATTTGATCAATATCTTGGTAGACCGCACAAATATAATCAAAGTGCGGCATAATTAAAGCTTTTACCAAATGTTTTCTTAGTTTACGAGGAAGTGCACGATTATAGAAACGGAGCGAGTGTAAAACTCCATACACCTGTTTTGAGATCGATAGAATGTGCTTCGACCAATCAAGAGTAGGTGATAACCACACATTCAATGATTTAACCTCATTTCCATACCTTAAGTACTCGGAACCAACTCTAACTCTCGTGGTAGTGCTCAAATCAATATGCGAAACATAAGCCTGACTATCCAGGAGCATCACTTTTATTTTACAAATATTAAGCTTTTATCCATTAAAGTAAGCCCACGAACCAATACGATTTGCATAATGGTTATCACGTTGAATACCCGATTCTAATTCCGCACGAAAGTACGAATGGTACATTTGGGCGTCATCAGCGAACAGCACGCAGTTTCTATATTCAAGAACACTAGGTAAATCATTTATAAACATTGAAAATAGTATTAGATCCAAGACACAACTCTGAGGCACTCCCGAGTTTGTCTCAAACCAGTCAGATGATCTATCGATCTTATTAACCACTGTCTGTGTGCGGCCCACCAGGTACTGAGAGAACCGGCTTAACACCGTGTGAGAGCAACCCATATTATAAAATTTGTTTAAGAGAGGACCATGCGGCACAGTGTGAATCGCCTTTGTGAAATCGAACAGGACCAAAATCGTGATCATGCGAGCATCAATGGCTCTGCGAATACCATCAATGACACCCAATAGTGCTGTCTGGATACTGTGACCCCTGCGAAACCCGCTTGGCACGATATTAAGAGATGGTTGCTCCCTAAGTGGAATGAAAGTTGATCATGTACAAGCCGTTCGAGAATTTTAGATAACTCGCAGACCTTCGGAATGGGGTGAGTGTCAGAACGCGACTCAATCCTGCTCGACTTTTTTGCTCGGCAGTTTGTGAGAGGAAGTTTGTTGATGATGCGGGAGGCGTTGATCAAGAAGGAATTGTTAAGGGATTTCGTTCTAGGGGGAAGGAAAACGAGAGGGGTAGAGGAATGGCGGGAAGAAGAACGTGCAGAGATGAATGAATTTCTTTGTATGAATTTTGTGCGAGATATGAGCGAGAGTTGTGAGATATGATGTTAATATGATGTTGCGCAAGTTCCAATGAAGAGGGTTCTTCTGAGTACGACCGACAGCCAGTCCAAGTCAAGGCGATATGGAGTTATATGCGCTTTCCACGGTATATCACCCCAAACGAATCTTATACAAGCATTTAGAAGGCGTTGAAGCTTAAGATTTTTAGAATCGTCAAGGTCATGATACACTGCGCATGCGTAATCAAATTGCGAGAGGATAAGCGCCTCAACTAAGTATTTTCTGGTTCGCCGTGAGAGTGCTCGTTTCAGAAAACGCAGGGAGTAAAGGGTACCATGCACACGCTGTGAAATGGAGGATACCTGTCTTGACTAGTCAAGGGCGGGTGATATCCAAACACCCAACGATTTCACCTCGTACGAGAAGTCAAGGAAGCTGTTGTCGATCGAGACCTTCGGGACAGCGTTAAGGTCGATCTGTGATAAAAATGCCTGACTACCCAGGATCATCACCTTAGTTTTAGATAGGTTCAGTTCAAGCCTATTATCCTTAACCCAGGTACTAATCGCATTGGTATCTTTAGTGATTTCGAGTACTCCTTGAGCAAGATCCGCAGAGAAGAACGGGTGATAAACCTGGGTGTCATCAGCGATAATCATATAGTTAGAGTGCTTAAGCACCCTGGGGAAGTCGTTAATAAAAATTGAGAAAAGGAGAGGACCTAGAATACTGCCCTGCGGGACACCCCTTGTGACTTTAAACCAAGATGACGTCTCGCCCATATCATCCTCCACAGCATGCGAACGACCGACTAGATAGTTATAAAACCACTTAGTGACTGCGTCCGAGCAACCCAAGGGACTTATCTTAGAGAGGATTGGAAGATGCGGAACTGAATCAAAAGCCTTGACGAAGTCGAACAAGATAAGGATAGTAATCATGCGCTTATCAATTGCCCTCCTGATATCATCTAGTACTCCCAGAAGAACCGTTTGAGTGCTGTGACCACGCCGGAAGCCCGCTTGTCTCTCAATTAAGAGGTTGTTCGAGTTAATATGGTTGAAGGGTTGCTCATGAACTATACGCTCTAAGATTTTTAAAATTTTGCAGTTTTGCTATGGGTCTAATGTCAGAGGGAGAGTTCATCTTGTTCGACTTCGCCAATGGAAAAAGAAGTAACTTTTTTCAGGCATCTGGGTAAGAACCTAATGAAAGAGAGAAGTTAAAAATTGATGCAAGGATTGGAGAGATCTGGGGACTCAGGAGTATTAGCATCCGAGCCGAGATGCGATCAAAATCAACGGATTTTGAAGAAGCACTCGCAATTAGCCTTTGCACTTTAGCGGATGTAATGGGAGTAAAATCAAACAAATAGGGAAGGAAAATGAATGATTCTGATAAGAGAGAGTTTAACTGGGAAGAAGAAAGAGGTGAATCCGAGTGAGAAATGGAGACATAATATGTGTTAAGCTGCTTAGTGGAAAAGTGGTGAAGGGGTGATTTGTTCGCTTGGGTAGCCAATCCCAGGTGTCTGAGTTTATTCCAAAGTGAGGAAGAGTCCGATGCTTTACTCAGTCTGTCATTTAAATAAGAAAATTTCGATAAATCGATGGAATTACATACTGAGGAGCTGAGCACCCTGTACTCAAGATAGTCTGAACGCAGACCCGAAGATCGAAACCTCTTGAAAGCCATGGTCCTTGCTTTGATGGACTGTTTGATGGTGTTAGTGATCCATGGATTTTTTGTTCTGAGAATGGAAACGAGTTTGATAGGTGCTGAGGAATCGAAAGTGTGCTTAATGGAGAGAATGAGTCTATTTAATTGGCTACCAAATAGGTTAGATTGTGAGACAGTGGGAGAATTTACTTCCATTTGGTGGCTCGGACTCAAAAATAAGGAAAATAGGGAATTAGGAAAAATAAGGAAAGTGAGGAGGGAGATATAAAGGCGATTGAAATTGGTGAGATGACTGACCAGGTGACGCTGAAGTTCCACATGATAGTGATGAGATGGAGGGCACAGACATGACCAATGAACGGGGAGATACGTTAGTAGAATCAAAGGAAGAATTGTAGGTAGAAGAGAACAGAGTACAGGCAGTTTGAGGGTCGACTCTCGTGAGGTTGCGCGACCGAAAACACCTGAGAACTGGTGAAGATAAGTTTACACGTAATACTAAATTAATGTAATCATGGCCAGCTGCGGAGGGCTCGGGTGATTTGATATAAAAGTAATCAAGAGGAGGGTTGCGTACCAGGTAAAGGTCAAGCCAAGTTTGAGATGTATAAGATGCGGTGTGAGTGTGGTGAGTGGGATCAGACTTAATGAGGTGGAGATTCTCACTACGGATACAGGAAATCAACATGGTGGCAGCACTATCCATGACGTTCAGTCATGAGCGTGAGGGTATTAAAAAACTTTAATGGATAAGCTGCTGTTGGTCACCTGTAAACAACTTCAAGGAGGAGGCAGAAAGAATTACTATTTATTTGAAGGATAAGGAATTCCGGCAAGTTTGTGAGTACTGGATCTGAATGAGGTAGTGTTTTGACAGAGAGATGATTCTTAATGATTCTTAATGAGTAATCTGGTAATTGAATTATGATGGACATGTCGTTTTCAGTTAAGAGGTGTCGGTGAGAGCGATGACGTCATGTTTCTGAGGTACAATGAATGCTTCGATTGATGAAAAGTGAGTTCTTAAACGATTTATATTACTATGAAAGACAGAAAAGGATAAAATAGAAGAGTTAGGAAGATGCGAAACCTGGTCAGACAACCGTCACTTGTTGGAGTTTTGCTTGAGGGGAGAAAGAGCGAGAAGTTCCGACTCAGAGCGAACTGGAATCAGCGGTCTTCCCTTAACTTTGCGCAAATAAACTACCAAGTTATTAATGAACGGCCGAGGATAACCCAATTCGGACGCTTTACGGAGAGTCTTCGTCCAAAGGTCATGAAGTGGCTTCGGCCAGAGTGTACGAAGATGGACCGCAGTGTTACCTTCCATTCCACATAAAGAGTTCACTGTAACACCTTTTAACAGGCGGACCATTTCGATAATGCACGAAGAGACATTTTCATAATTAAAGATGGTGCCCACTAGAAAAGCATGCTGTTTGATGGTGGCGACACCAACTATTTCAATGTACCCTATACACGGAACAGACAAAACTATTATTCACTGTAAAAAACAGTGTAGCTCATCGTTCCTGTAGCTGTCGCGTATTAGACGGTGGAGGGGGCCAATGTTTATGCTGCTACTGCATTAAGAAGCAAGGTGACTAGCTCTCACCGTGTTTTACGCTGAAAATGTTTCTCCGTGTGAGGTCTCTATTTGACGGAGATGAAACCCTAAAAACTAATCCTGTGGTCTTAGATATAATATTTTGGGAGGCGTTCGCAGTAACTACAGGGATATTTTCTTTTCCTTTAATATTCGAGGGACGAAAGTCAACAATCTGACAGAGCATCCGCGGCAGGCCAATAGAAGTAAGGATTCGTTCGACCAACTCACCGTTAGTAAGTTTTAAACCTTCTGGTATCTCGGCAGACCCAGCTCTACGTAAAAAAAAAAAGTCCGAGCTAGATCGTTGCCACCGTACTTCGCCTCTGGCATACCGGCGGTCGTCCTTGTCACGTCTTTTTTGCTCTTCTTATGCCTTCCTTGCCTTGACTGTGACGGTTTTTGGACTACGTAACTTTCCAGAGTTCACATTTGTCTTTTCCTATTCTTGCGATTTAACTCTTTGTATGTTCTCTCTTGTTGCTTCGGTTTTATTTTTTATTTTTTGTTCATCTTCTTTTTTGTTTCTTATTTCTTTCTGTTTTTAGGGAACTAGGGAACTAGGACTCTCTACTCTTCCTTATTCTTTCTTGTCTCTTCCTTCTCTTCCTACTCTTCCTTCTTCTCTCTTCTTCTACTAACCCTACTTTTATCTTATTTCCCTTTATCTATCTCTAAAAGAAGGAGTTCCTATCTAGCGTCCGTTAATACTCCCTATCTTTCGTACCTTCTTTCATACTTTCTTTCGAGCTTTCTCTTTCATCTTCATTCATTCTTCTTTTGTTCCATTGCCATATTTCCTCTTTCAGCGTCATTCATTCTCCTCAGTTACTTTTTCCCTAAGAAGATGTGTTAGTTTCTATCCTATTGTCTACTATGAGAATTTACCTTGATTACCTCTGTAACTATTTCTTTTCCTATTCATCCATCTGTTAGTTTCGATGAAAGTTTTTCCTATCCTAGCTACTTCCATTTACTCCCTTCTCACTTATGCTTTTCCTTTTTCTCTTATCTCTTCTATTTGAGTTTCCTCCTCATTTTCTACTATATCAGCAATTAAGTCTCTTTCTAAGATTCCCGTAGCATTCTTTGCGAGCAAGATTTCTTTTGTCATCCTTGTCAGCCTCTCAGTCCCTTCCTTTGTCTCCAATAAGGCTTTGACATTTCTCTTTTCTGTCTCTATCTCCTGCAGGCGTTGTAGTCTTATGTGTTCGTACTTCACGCATTTCCATATTACATGTTCTGGGGAGTCTACTTCTCTGCAGCTGCATAGGTCCGACTCAACAAAGTTAAATCTCTTTCTGAAAGTTTGAAAACTTCCATGTCCGCTAAGAATTTCCATTAAGAATTTGCTCAGTTTAAGACACGTCTTCTTCCTTCTTTCTTCTACGTTTGGCATAATCTCATATGTATGTCTGCCCTTTATCGAATTATCCCACCTCGACTGCCATTCTTTCCTCATTTCCTTGTCCAATTCACATCTTGTATTATATTTTCTCCTCCATTCATTGCCTAGTAGTGGGTTCTCCACCGTCTGGTATGTATAGTCCATGTATTTAAAATCCTTATTCTTCCTTATATAATACATCCCTATTCTTTTCTCACATTCCAGATCTATCGGTAGGTGACCCGTTATCATTGTGATGGACTCAACCGAAGTAGTTCTGTATGCTCCAGTTGTTTTCATTAGAGCAAAAAGTTGAGACATTATGAGTTTTTTCTTTTGGACATTACTTGCGAGTTTAAACCATCCTGCTGATGAGTGTGTTATGATTGGTATGTAGACTCCTTTGTATATTATTTCTAGAGAACGATAGCCCAAGCCCCACCGTCTCTGGCTAGTTTTGCTAACTTTTGGAAAATTCCTCTGGTTTTCATTGAGATCTCCGTGACATGACATTTAGACCTTTGCCAAATGAAACTCCCAGATACTTGACTGGTTCCTGCCTTTTAATTCTCTTGACATTTATCTTAATTATTAGGTAATATTTTTCGTGAAATGTTCCTTCGGCTAAGAGCATGCCGCATTTCTCTGGTGCATGTTACATTTGACCTTTTTGTTCCAATTTTCTATCATGTCGATTGCAGCTTGTCCTCTTATTTCCAATTCTCTCCCGGAGTTTCCTTCTACTATTACTGCGTGGTCATTGGCATAGGCTATCGTCTCGTGCCCTTCTCTCTCTAATGCGTGAAGTATTTCGTCAAAAACTATGTTCCACAGGATTGGTCTCAATAGGAACCCCTGGGGACATCCTTCTGTCACTTCTTTACTCGCAAAGTTGCCACCTTCGGAAATGATTACTTTCCTATTACAGAGGTAATCCCTAATTATTCCATACAGTCTCCAGGAATATCTCATGTGTCTTAGCTTTTCCAATACTCCTGGCCACCATGCGTTATCAAACATTCCCTTAATGTCAAGGAACATTATGACGACGTATTTCTTATTGGATTATTTGACTTTGTTAACTACATAGACTATCGCATCTTCTGTGGATCTGTTCTTCCTAAATCCATATTGCCTGTCTGAAAGGCTCGGCACCACTACTTTGTTCAGTTTCTTAATTATCAGTCCTTCCCGTATTTTGCCTTGTATTGACAAAAGGCATATCGGTCTGTATGAACTTAGGAGACTTGGGTCTTTGTCGTTTCCTTTCTTCAACGTAATAACCTTTCCGATTTTTCACATATTCGGAAAAAGACCATTTTTTAAACAGCTGTTGTATATCTTTAGCAGATCCTCGCCGACTACTTCCAGAGCGGTTTTAACGATTGTCAGATCGAAACAGTCTATACCATTTCTGTTACTGTAAATTTCTCCATTTCTCTGTATTCGTCTGTGTACCTATTGTTTTGCAGCCTTATATTTGCTTGCTCTTGTGTTTCTGTGTTTAATTCATCGTCCGGGAACAGTCGGTCGAGTATCTGTTTTGCCGTTTCTTCCCAAGTCAACATCCATTGTTGACTTGGGAATTGCCCAAGTGTATCCATTGTCTGTCAGAATATTACTTGCAATGTCTCTAATCCTTGCCTTCTTGGCGGCCAGTTTATATGGTAAGCTCCATGGATTGTCATTGCCTTGTTTGGTTACGAACTCTTCCCATTTATGGGTTTTTGTCGAGTCAATTAGTCTTTTGTACTGTGTCTTGGCCAATTTATAAATCCATTTCCAATGTTCTCTTCGTTCTGGATTTCTCTCCTTTTGAAATTGCCGTCTCAGTTTATTTGTGTATTTTTTGGCCAGTGTCAGTTCTTCATTCCATCATGGGACTTTCCTATTTGATCTGTTTTTGATGGATATGGCTATGTCGCATGCCATCTTTATCCCATTAGTCATGCTTCTCAAGCCGGCAATAGTTGAGCCTGTATTGTGATAGTTTGGAATTGGTTTCCAGTTTTCTCTCAAAGTCTTTAAAAATAGACCCCAATTTGCCTTGCTTATGATGTATCTACCACCTGTAGTTATTTCGTCTATTTCGAAGTTATGGTTCTATGATCGCTGGAGGTCCAGTTCTTTTGAACTTTCCAGTTATGTATTATTTCGGTCATATTAGGCGAGGCTACTGTTACATCTACATATCCTTCTCCAACTTCGTTTGCAATAGTTGCGAAGCTATTAGGGTCATTTATTACACTCACATTGTTTTGGATTATAAACTCTTCCAGCTTTTCCTCCTTTTGCGTCTGTGTCAACTGGACCCCATAGGGCAGATCTCGCATTAGAATCAATGCCAATAATAAAATAATAAATAACGTTAGCGGTTATCGTGATAGACTCGGGTTGTCTTAAGTTGGGCTCGGGCGGTACGCCACTGCGCGATTGCTTGGCAACTAGCGCGTAGGGCGGTGAAATAGGCGAGACAACGCGCTTGGCAGACCCAGTGATAGGGGGACAAGATGACAGCGCCGTGGCTTAACATGAGGTAAGAGAAATGCTTCCAGGAGGTGCTACCCCCTCCTGTAACGCCGGTGAAGCGACCGCATTCGCGAGATGACAACAACGCGAATCACTCGTACCAGGAACGATTTGAAAGCAGTTTACATGTCTCACGTGATTACACTTTTCGCACGTCTTCGACAAATCTTTTTTAATAATTCTGCGTCCGCAAATGATGCATGAACTCCTCATAGATGGCTGCATTGGAGTGCGGAGAGAACGAAAAGGTGGCTGTGACGATGTACCGCTCGGGATGCGTGTAACTCGGGAAGAAGCCAACAGAGGCGCTGTTACGTGCAAAAATTTCTGCGCGCCAGGCGACGCAACTTGCGAAATTGAAGGTGCCTCTTAACCTCTCTTAATACGCCGAAAATTTTCGAGGGAGAATAAGGACTATTAAGCTACTGATTATACCTGGAATTTTTAACCAGAAGGCGCAGCTCGTTCAAAAGTCCACTTCTCCAAGTCTGAAGCTTAACACAAGGGCGTGAGCAAGGAAGAAAGTAACTGGAATGAAGAGCAGTCACAAGAGCGTCCGAGCAACCCACCTGAGATATAGATAGATAGAAACTTTATTAGGTTCTTGGGGTAGAAACCCCGTAAACACAAAAATATACATCGTTGAAAATGACATAATATAAAATAAAATAACAAATATAATTTAACAATAAAAATAACAATAGAAATAAATATATAAATAAAAACGCAAATAAGAACAGTATATAGATAAAACATATGAGTAAATGTGCAATGTATAACGAAGGATGAATAAAAATATAAAATACAAAATAGTAAAATAAAATAGTAAAATAGTAAAATATAATAGAATAAAACAATATATAATAAAATAATAAAATATCACAGCGTATGGAATAAGCTTTAAGCTTCGGCGTTCTCTACATTTAATACTGATAATTCGCTTACATTACTAATGTTACATAAATTACTAATATCGATTAAGTCGCTTAAGTGGGGACGGATTCAATTTTCGCGAGTTGCTCTTTCCTCCCAAGCTATGGAGTCGAGACGAAGAAAATGAGCGAAAGCAGATGATTTGAATGTGATAAAGTGGGATGGGTCAAATGACGTAATGGAAAGCGAATTTAGCTGCTTAGTGGCCGTGATGACAAATGATTTGTGAAGCGATTCAGTGCGAGGTGGAAGGTAGGTCAATGGTTTAGGAGGATGGCGAGATGAAATGCGTTGATCGGTTGAGCTATTAAGTCTGAAGAAATGATCTGGTAGGTAATGAGGAGAATTATGCGACAAAATGTTAAATGATAAAGAGATGATGAAGAATAGTTGTCTCGACTCCACAGATAGCCAGCCCAACTTCAACCTATAGGGCGTCATATGATCATATCTACTCAAATTTTTCCAAACAATCTTATACAGGCATTGAGGAGCCTCTGGAGCTTTAAGTTTCTGGTCTGGTCAAAATCGTTATAGACCGCACAGGCGTAGTCAAAGTGAGGTAATATTAAGGCTGCGACGAGAAATTTACGGGTATTTCTGGAGAAAGCACGTCTATGAAAACGTAGTGAACGTAAAATCCCGTGCACCCTCTGAGATATAGCTAATACGTGCTTGGACCAGTCCAGAGTGGGCAGCAGCCAGACGCCTAGTGATTTCACTTGATTTTCGTAGTGAAGACAATTATTGAAAAGCTTAACTCGCGGGGTAGTGGTTAGATCTATACGCGAAACATATGCCTTACTGCCCAGGATCATTACTTTGGTTTTATTACCGTTTAGGTCTAAACCATTTAGGGAAGCTCAGGATGCAACCGCATTAGCATCATGTGTGATTCGTTGGACACCCAATTCGAATTCCCCCGGAGGAAAGGAGTAGTAAATCTGAGCATCATCGGCATAGATCATATGATTACTGAATTCGAGAACATCCGGGAGATCGTTAATAAAAACTAACAAAAGCAAAGGACCCAATACACCACCGCTTACGACCGACCAACCAAGTAGTGAAAAAACCACCTGAATACCGTATTCGAGCAACCTACATTATGTAGTTTAAGCAACAAAGGGCCGTGTGGTACTGAATCGAACGCCTTGGAGAAATCAAACAGGACCAAAATAGTGATCATGCGCGAGTCAATGGCCCTTCTGATGTCGTCGAGAACACCCAAAAGAGCCGTCTGCGTGCTGTGGCCTCTGCGAAACCCTGCCTGCCTGTCGATCAGTTTATGATTTGATTCTAAATAATAAAATAACTGTGAGTGTACCAACCGTTAAAGTAATTTAGAGACCTCACAGAGTTTAGCAATAGGCCTGGTGTCCGAGCAAGATTCGATCCTGTTCGACTTCGCCAATGGAAAGAGCAAAGATTTCTTCCAGCAATCAGGAAAAAAAGGTTTTTTAGTTCCCTCCATTTAGCTTTCGGGTTTGCAGCATTTTCTTAATGCTTTGAATTTCTCGTAGTCTTAGCCGTCAGTTTAGCCGGTGCAATGGAATCAAAAGCGGAGAGAGCTGATACCATGAGATGAGATACGGAAGCCCGGAGATGAGAGGCTGAATCGCCGTGTGAGTATTTATGATTATGAGCAGAAGAATTATGGTCAAAAGGAGAGGATAATGAAATTTGTGATACCGAGCCTAATGAATGATGGTTATGAGAAGTGCGTAATAAATTAGGTGAAGACATGCTAAGTGAGTGAGAATTATGAGAAGTGAGTAATAAATTAGGTGAAGACATGCTAGATGAGTGAGTGTGAGAAATAGAAAATAAATTAGATGATGACATGTTAAGAGAAGTAGAGTGGTGAGTGGAGATAAGTGGATTAGGTGAATGAGAGTGAGGTGAATTATTGATGGGAGAGCAAGACAGCGAAGTCGAATTCCCATTCATATTCAAATTCGAGTTCAAATTAGAATTCAAGTGCGAATTCAAATTCAAATTCCGGTCAGGCGACTCTAATGAATTAGAAATATGAGGTTCAGGTAAAAAATGAGGTAAGAGGGTTATGTTGGAATTGTAAATAGTATTGAATGTGTTGGCTAGTTCTTGGAGGTTGATCCCTTCCAAATCACGTGACCAATACCTTTTTCATTTGGGCGGATCTTTGTTAATAAGTAATTGAAGTGCTATGAAGTCATGGCCCGCAGCAAAAAGAGTTGTTGATTTATAGTAATTAAAGTCAGGTGAAGGATCACTAATAAGGAAGAGATCAAGCCATGTGTGTGAAAAGCCCAGAGATGTGTTCGCATGATGAGTTGGTTCGGAAACAACGAGAGATAAATTGAGGGCTGTTATATTAGCTCTCATCATGTCAAAACAATGTGATCATTAAATAGCGCCAAAATAAAACAAAGATAAAAACAAAGATATAAATTAAATAAAGAAATACACACACGCACACATAAAGAACAATAATAGTTTATAATTGATCGGCGGAATACAATAAAAATGAAATGAAATAGCGCTTATATATCCGGTAATGGAGGGCAAATGATTCCCTCGTTATTTATCCTCGTTTTCCAAGCTTGTCGATCGAGCTCAGAAAGATACAGTGAAAGGGATGATTTAAAGGAACTAGCGAGGAGAGGGTCAAAATTGGTGTAAGGGAGGTGATTGATGAGGCGAGAGGCAGTGATAATGAAGGAATTATTAAGGGCTTCAGTTCTAAGAGGGAGATACAAGAGTGACAAGGGTGGGTGGCGTGAGGAAGAACGGGATGAAAATGAAGCATCGCGAACAATGAAGTGACGAGCAATGTATGAAGGGGATTTATGCGAGATGATGTTAAAGGCACAGGTAGCAATGAACGGGGATCTCCTAAGCTCGACCGACAGCCAACCTAGCTTAAGACGGTAAGGCGTGACATGTTCGCGCCACGGAATAAAACCCCACACAAAACGAACGCAAGCATTTAATAATCGCTGTAACTTTAAATTTCTAGTAGCATCTAGATCGTGGAAAACCGCGCAAGCGTAGTCGAAGTGCGGGACAATTAGAGCCTCGACAAGGCTCTTTCTGTTCCGACGTGAGAGCGCTCTTTTAAAAAATCTTAACGAGTAAAGGACTCTATGAACCCGCTGAGATATAGACGCGACCTGACGAGACCAGTCCAGAGTAGGAGTAATCCAAAGGCCAAGTGATTTGACTTCAGACTCATATTCCAGGACGTCATTCCCTATTGTAACCTTCGGGGCAGTATCCAAGTTAATACGCGAAATATAGGCCTGACTGCCCAAGATCATCACCTTCGTATTTTTCACATTCAAATTCAGTCCGTTCGACCTCGCCCAGTTATCTACCGCATTCGCATCTTCTGAAATTTTCTGTACTCTCTGAGCGAGGTCGAATGGATAAAACGAGTGACAGATCTGGGGGTCATCCGCGAAAATCATACAGTCTGAATGACTTAAAACACGTGAGAGGTCGTCAATAAAAATAGAAAATAACAGTGGACCAAGGACACTACCCTGTGGAATCCCTCTAGACGTGTCGAGCCAGGCCCAGCCCGCTCCTAGTTCATCCACCACCGTTTGAGTACGGCCAACCAAGTAATGGTAAAACCAGGTGATAACTGTATCGGAACAACCTAATGAACATAGCTTACGAAGTAGTAAGTCGTGAGGCACCGAATCAAACGCCTTTGAAAAATCAAATAAAACGAGTATGGTAATTATGCGTTTGTCTATGGCTCTCCTGATATCGTCCAGGACACCGATCAAAGCCGTCTGAGTACTATGCCCCCTGCGGAAGCCTGCTTGTCTCTCTATAATTAAATTATTACCATTAAGATACTCAGTAAGTTGCTCGTGCACTAATTTTTCCAAAATTTTGGAGACTTCACAGAGCTTTGCAATGGGCCTAGTGTCAGACGGTGATATCACTCTGCTTGACTTTGCCAAAGGAAAAAGAAGAGACTTAGTCCAAGGCTTTAGAAAAGATCCACTTGAGAGAGACAAATTAAATAATTCAGCTAGATGAGGAGCTAATTGAGCAGCTACAAGTTTTAGCATTGGAACAGAAATTCCATCGTGGCCTGTAGCTTTGGAGGTGGCCCTGGATATTGTAGACATGACTTTCTGTGAAGTGATAGGGGCAAAATGAAAGGAAGTTAAAGGATAAGATAAGGGTAAGATGTCTGGTGATGAGATGAGAGACTGAAGCTGAGTGTATGAGAAAGGAAAGGGTGAATAGGAAATAGAAGCATAATGGGTGTAGAGTTGATCGAGTGAAAACATGTTGAGAGGTGATTGAGCAGATTTAGACATGAGACCCATGTTCCTGAGCTCCTTCCATAACGTAGACGAGTTAGAGACGGATTTGATTTTGTTATTAAAATGTAAAAATTTACTGGAGTCAATGTCATTTCTAACAAGTTTACGCAGATCTTTGTAAGTCTGATAATCCGAGCTCAGGCCAGTGGCCAAGTATCTTTTATACACCATATTGCGAGCCTTAGTGTTATGTCTGATGTGCGGTGTAATCCAAGACTTACTAAAGTTTTTAATGGTGATGAGTTTGGCAGGAGCGAGTGAGTCAAATGTATGTATGGCTGAAACAAGATTTGAAAGTAGAATGTTGATGGGGGACGAATAAGATGGGATCAGTGAACTTTGTGAAGAGTAATGTGAAGGTGAACGGCCAAACTACATAGTTGAAGGTTGAGAGATTGATGATGTAGACGACACAGTGGTAGAGCATGAGAGAGATGAAAGATGATTAAACGTATCAGAAAAAAGAGCAGCCGCCGCCGGCGGATCAATTAGAGCAAGGTTCCGCGACCAAATTCTCTTTACAGCCGGCAAAGGTTTGATAATATCTAATGTAAGTATAATATAGTCGTGCCCTGCTGCAAAGGGAACTGATGACTTAGTATAAGTATAGACTGACAGGGGATTACGTGTAATGAAAAGATCGAGCCATGTATGAGATGAATACGTGGATGAGTGCGTATGATGTGTAGGATCGGATTTAATAAGGAAAAGGTTAAGTGAATCTAAATATGACTCCAACATGGCGGATGCCCCATCTTTCTTGCGCATGTTAATATTAAAATCGCCGGTGATGACTACCTGGTCGCAAGTATGTAGATAATTTGTCAATGTATCAAAGAATTTAGACGGGTATGCTGCTGTGGCCCTCCTATAAACAACACAAAACAGCAGCGAACTGGTTTTATTGAGAACTCGAAAAATCATAAACTCAGGAGTGTTGGAAAAAACGGGGTCGGAGTGAGCCATAAGTCTAACATCAAGATTATTCTTGAAGTAGGTCGCAATACCCCCCCCCATCCTTGCCAACCCGATCCAGTCTGTGCAATGTGTAGTCAGGAAGGCCCAACATGTTGGAGGAGTCATGTTCTGTGAGGAAGGTTTCTGAAAAGGCAATGATATCATGATTAGATGGAAGAACTAGTGACTTAATGGATGAAAAGTGTGTTTTTAGGCGGTTGATATTAACATGAAAAATGGAGAATGAAGTGTTAGTAGGTGATAACGCCTGGCCCAGCAACCCTAATTGTGAAGTAGGAGAATTATGAATTAAAAGTTTATTAATGTCAGATTCAGAGCGAATTGGAAAAAGCTGCCCTCCCTTCGATTTACGCATGAAAATTGTGTAGTTTTTAACAAAAGGCCTCGCAAAACCTAAGTCTATCGAACGACGCAGCGCTTTACTTAATAGGACGTGTAATTCCTTGGGCCATAGCGCACGCGAAAAATCCGACGAGCCTCCACCCGCACCAAAGTGGGACGTAGCAGACAAACCCTTGAGAAGGCGAGCCTTCTCTAAAACCAGATCTCTTGTTGATGGGGAGGAAACTTGGAAAACAAGTCCTTTACTATTATTATTATTATTGTTAATGCCGCTAACGCCCGCAGTCGAAGTCGCTGATCCTGGGTCTTCATTACCTGGCTTATTTCGGACAAGCCAGGGACGAATGTCTAAAACTTGAGCGCAAACGCGGGGGAGGTTGATGGCGGTTAATACTTTGTCAACGGCGTCCCCCTCCGAGATGGCCAAATTTGCAGGAATACCAAGTGTCACGTCCAGACTTGCACCAATTACCATAAAAAATATTACAAGAAGGCAAATGGTTAATAAACCATTCGCGTTCCTTTCGCTCTTGTTTGACTAGGACTAGCCTTACGTCTCCGGGAGTAGCGAGCGAAGTTATTTTGAGAGTAGAGATGCAGGATATAATGTGGGATAAATAAAATAATATGTTTTATTTCGTATTAATTATGCATTATTTATTTAAATATAATATGCTGTTTTTTCTTTAAATGAACACGTGAAACTAAATTATTACAGCTTTTTAATGGGCAAAAACACATAAATTTACACTATTTTATTAACAATTGTATAAAATTATTTAAGTCGAATAACGATTAATTTTGATTAAATAAACAAATGTACGGCGAACATATTAACACATTATAGAATAAAAAAATACACAAGGTTATTTTATTATAAACATTAATAATCAATAATTGAAATGAGAATCATTATAAATAAGTGCAGATAAAATAAAAAAATGGTTGTCGTTTAAAACATGAATTATAGTTAATCAATTGTAATTCAAACCGTGAATATTTCAATTCAAATACAATGCAACGAATAATTATTATAAATAAATTGTAATATATAATAATAATTATTTTAAAAGAAATCGGTTGGTTCAGCAATCGAAATAACATAAAATATCAGGTTGCCTTTACGAATAATACAAGCGTATAGATAGCCGAAAAGAATATACCTTAAGTACCCAAATATATAGATATATATATATGTATATATATATATATATGTGTGTATATTCGGTGAGGAACGAAGGTCCGCCTTGAACGTGGGTAGCGGTGTCAGATTGCCGTATAATGTCCTGCTAGACCTGCGGGCGTCGACGTTAGATGTGTATGCTGTTGGAGCTCGACGATTTCCAGATGTCGAAGTCGTAGTTCCTCGACTATGGCTTGTAGATGTCAATGATACGTCTCGATTCCTCTTGTGATTTTTTAAACGTATTACTTTAAAACTCAAGTAGCAGAGCCACGCCCTCGGATAAAAATCAAAGAGTTGTCCAGCAGAGCTTTGCCTTGCGAAAGCTTTAGATGAAAATTTAGGAGTGCCTGTGTCTCTTCTGGGTCCTCTTTATATACCCTAAAATCCTATGCATCTGTCCTTGTCTTACGCTTCGCCTTGTCTTACACTTTGCCTTATATGGAGATGTGTAAGTAGTTCTCGATTTTTCTGTGCTTGCACCCGATTGGACCGTTAGATGTGCGTAGTTAAAAATTATCGAATCCCATGCATTCTCTGTATCACTTCGTAGTTAATTCGGAGAATTTGCTGTCCCCCTTTTATTACTGCGACGTTATCCAAAGAACGGCTTAATTTATTACTTCCTTCTAATGCTCGAATTTTCTAGTCGATGTTTCCCATTGCCGGTTCTTCTCCGAGCATTGATTTTATAGTGCAGTACAAAAAAAACTCTTGCGTAACCCTTCGTTTCGATCTCACTATCGGCGATCCCGCTTATATGCGTATTGGCTTTGAATAATATCTTCAACTCTACTTATCAGTCTCTGTTTCGTTTGAAACACTCGTAAAATAATCTGTTCCTTAGCTCTATTTTATATTACTGCACTTACTTAGAACCATTCTTTCTCAACCTTATTTTGTTCGTCTTCTACGCCGTATTTTTATTCTAAACTACGCAGTACTTTTTACGAAAAATAATAATATAATTTTCGTCGGGACGCGACACAAGCAACAACAGCTCGCAGGTATCCGAGGAGGCTGTCACTGCCGACACCGCCGATAACGCCTGGCCGCTAGGCGCGTCACCGATCATGCTACGAATCGACTCATTCGCCGCTTCCAGCGCTCCAAGACGGTCCGAGACGCTGGAGAATCTCTCCTTGGTCGCAGCCTCTATCTGTAGAACCCGGGAGTTGAGATTCCGGATATCGCTGGCCAAACCCTGCACCGAAGTTTCGATACGCAAGACCGTAAGCTCGAAATTGGCCTCTAACCGGCTCGCGAAGTCAGAGAAGAGAGCAGCCATGTCGACGGTACCAGTCTGTTGCGCGGGTAGGCCGGAGCAGCTCTCAGTGGGCGCGGCGCCGCGAGGTTGCTTAGCAACCTGCGCCCATGGCGGCAAAGTGGGCGAGACGACGCGCTCGGCCGTCCCAGTGGTGGGGGTCGCAGCAGAGTGCGTGGCGCTTGACGCGAGCTCACCTTCCAAAACAGCCGTCCCGGGAAGTGCTGCCCCCTCACGCGGCACGGGAAAGGCAGAGCTCTTCGCAAGCCGGCAGCATCGCGGTTCGTTAGAATCGGGCAAGATAACGAAGCAGTTCGCATGTATGTAACTGCCGCATCGCGAGCATACCTCCGCATGGTCCTTTTTGACGATTCGACGATTACACACAAAGCAGGTGGAGCGCGTAGCCGGCTGCATCTCCCAAGGATATAGTATATAGTAAAGCAGGTGTAGAAGAACCCAGAGGAAGATGTAGATATTGCGGTGTGGCTGACCTTTAGTACAGGTGGTAAGCAGTAGAGGCGCTGATCCGGCTGTGCGAATTCGACAATGTTGGCCGCCAATTTGCGCGTAACTGAATCCTAACCTCTCAGTATAACCAACTTTTTAGAGGAGAAATAAGAATTCCTGGGCGAAAGAAAAGTACCTGATATTATTTCAGACAACGGCCGCCACTCCAGGGAATCTCCTCCTCTTAGTTGAAACTCGTTGAAAAGAGTGTGAACAAAAATATCTCGATTTCAATAAAGGCGAATTTTGAGCGCGTCTAGTATACCCACCAGAGAGAGAGACAGTGAGAGAAACAGAAAGAGCTATTCATTGCAGCCTTGTGATTTAACCTTCTCTAGTTAGCATGACTCACAATTACAATTCGACTTAATAAAATGCAATGAAATTCCATATAAAACTAGTAAGATTTTCTTCTTGGAATTTAGGTGGAGACAAGTTTGATAATAATGGATGCTGTGATGAAATAGTACATTTTAACACTAAGTGCGTGAAACACGGTTTCTCATGCTCAATTGTGTGTAAATTAGATGTTTGGCACACACAGAGCTAGCATAGTATATCGTGTTTCGCACACGGAGTGTTCAAAAGTAGTATACCATGCTCGAATGCTCAGGCGATTCACGCCAAAAGAAGCAATAAATTTTTTATATTAAATTGTATTTATTAAAGATTAATCAAAATTGAGCAATTTAAGCTTCTTTTTGAAACCATATCTACTGGAACTCAACTTTTTCCTGATTTTTGGTTTGAGTGTCTATTTTTATTCACTTTCAAGTTATACGCAATCAAATTGGAAGCAATTTTTTTTGAAATTATTATAAAATGTCAAATAACTTTCGGAAAAATAATAACTTAGTATTCTTCATTTTTTTTTATTAGAAAGTTATACCAAAGTTAGGGCGATTAATATCATTTAAAATAAAATCCATTTTCTGATGATCAAGTACTCCCCTTGATAGTATTATCGATGGCCATATTAATGTTAAAATTACTTGTAATTATAGTGAGCATATGATGGTAAAATATCTGTTAGTACATGTAAAAATTTAAAGGGGTATGGTGCTTTAGGTCCTTGATATATAGTAAGAAAATAGTAATCTAATATTTTCAGCCGTAATTTCGAGTATAAGTTATATTATTAAACTCCTCGTAAGATTCTCTTATTATTTTGACTAGATAAGAATTTCTAACATTAAGCCCTACACCAACTTCATCTTAACGAAAGTACGATGCAATGTCAATTTTATCATAATAATTATTGCTGCAGTGCGTTTAAAGTGAAATAAAATTAGTCTAAAGCTTATTGACATTAATATGATCAATAGATAAAAATTTAAATGGCCCCGCGATTCGGTAAAGTTTCATTGACGGTTTAATTGTACGTAAGCTATTGAGTTCAGCTGCATTTCTAATACGAATAAAAGGAGAACGAGTTGGTTTACGCTACACATCGTTAGATTCGAAACAACTTGTCGTATATATTGCGACGGTGGTCGTAATTAAACGTTGCAAATCGGCCTGGATGCTTTGCCTAAAAGTGGATTATTTTTCTTTTTGGGTTCCCTGTGCAACGCGAGCCAAACTTGAATCTTTTTATTTTTTTATTTTTTTTCATGTGAGCCACATTTGGAGGATTGATTAGCGGAGTCAGAGAGCGAAAGTAGAGAAAGAAGGACCCATATGAAGAAGGAAAAAGTTACGATGGTATTCGTAACTCCTTTTTCATTTCGTGAAATATTTTTCTTGTACAAGAGGGTTTTTCGCGAAATGGCGTTGGGTGAGAACGTGAACGACCAATCGCGAACTAACATCAGTGAGATAACTCCGTGCCGAGAAAAGGAAGACGAACGAGGAAAACGAAAGGAGAAGAGAACGCCTTTGCGAGAAGAAAGGATGACACCGCCGTGAGCAGAGTTCAGGAGAAGATAGCCGCGTGAGAGTGTGAGAGACTGAGTATTTTCTCGATTCGATCGTAGAATGCTCGAGCCGTGTCCGCGGACGTGTAGAGTGAAGAGATTGATTAAAAAGCGTTTATTAAGATTTAAGTTTATTTAACCTTAAGGCAAGTATACATATAAAATTTTACATAAAATATATACATTAAATAAAAGTATAAAAGATAACAATTTGTAGTGTTAAAACATAGAAAATCATGTTTCGCATAAACAAAAGAAAGAATTAGAAAACAAATGTAACATAAGAAAATCATATGCATTATAAATATTAATGATTATTTTGACTAAATAATATAGTTACACGCTCTTACTAAGTTGTTATATAGCCTATTTTTCCAAAAATTTAAGTATTATACTTAAGTATTATTATTCTGGCCTATAGCTTGTGAGCGACCTGTGAGATAAGAGAAAAAACATAAAATTACATCATCATCGAAATTTAGATGTTTCATAATTTTAAAAAGCTCCAAATGGTTAATAGTATCGAATGCTTTACTGAAATCAAATATAATAAAAAATGTGACCTGACCCCTCTCAATAGCTAACCGCATATTTTCCGTAACTTTTAGTAATGAAATTTGAGTGCTAGAAGAGCTACAGAACCCAGATTGAAAAGGCTATAGCATTTTATTATTCTCAAGATGAGAAATTATCTGACGAGAAATCAACCGGTCAAAAACTTTCGCAAAGTGGGGGAAGTTAGCAATAGGGCGGGTCTCAGAAGTAGTTAATGGCTTAGAAATTTTTCTGCCTGGAATAATTAACGCACGTTTCCATAATATAATATTGTTTGGTTGTTAAAGCCAGGTTAAACAAGATAGTTAAGTAAGGGATAATCGAAGAATGTACATCTTTAAAGTACCCTAGGGAAAGATCATCTGAACTACAGCTCTTTGCCTTGGGAAGGCATGAAAATATGGCAGCTTCAACCTACTGTGGATCAATCAATGAAAAACTAAAACATGGATACTTTTGTACAGAGAACAATCTAAGAATCTCCGACATCACATGTCAACATGGTTCTGTTCTAAGAAAGTAAAGGGTCATTTCCGATGTAATTTTTCATGCAAAATCCGAATCCGAGGTTTGAATTGCTCTATCACGTCAGGATTTTGAGATATCCTAACCTAATAGTGCAAAAATTGCGATTATTCGCTATATTTAAGGTTATGTAGCACCATTATTTTCTTTTTTCTCAATAAATAACCAATAGTACCTTAGCGTGAAATTCCTGTTCTTTCAAATGCCGTTGAGTTTGCTCAAATAGCTTATTTCTACATTGAGATATTTCATTGTAAAGTTTTCGAGTTTCGTCAATTTCGTTATTCTCAAAATTCACGGGATTCTTTAGTCTTTGACATCCAAATTCAACACTTATGTTCAATTTTTCTTTTGACATTTGTATCACATTCTTTTGCGACAATAGGTTGTTGACGAAACTCAAAAAATTCGAAATGAAATATCTCAATGCAGAAATAAGCTATATGAGCAAACTCAACGGTATTTGAAAGAACAAGACTTACACATTAAGATACTATTGGTTGTTTTTTGAGAAAATAGAATAAGATGATGATACATAACCTCAAATATAGCCAAAAATCGCGATTTGTGCACTTTTAGGTTAGGATATCTTAAAATTCTGACGTGATAGAGCAATTCAGACCTCGGATTCGGATTTTGCATGAAACATTACTTCAGAAATGACTCTTCACTTTCTTAGACCATTTCATCTTTATTACAGACCTGTGTAATTGATCAATTGTACAACTAGGGTGGCGTCGATTAACTGAAGTCTAGTACAGAATAAAATCTTCAACTGAAAAAAATTTGGTAGGTGAGTTATTCGCATCTCTTTCAATACCCAATCTATTCAGGATTTTCTAACATTGCGACTGGTCAGGGCTTTCACACAGCGATTTTTTAAAACAAAAATTATGCGCTACCTTGAGGTCAGACTTTAACTCTTTACACATAGACTTGTGTAAAGCTATCAAAGCTGGATCACGACGCCGCTTGGCAATTTTATACAACCTGTCAGGACTTTTACATCGATTTTTAAACTAAGATGTTAACCAAGGTGCCAGACATCGGACATGTTTTGTTACTGTTGGAGAAATTTATCAAGATTAGCGATCAGAATATTACAAAGAGAGTGAAAGTAAGAATCGATCATCCAGCAATCAACAGGGATCTTAGGAATATTAACAAGATCAAGGGTAAACGAGGTTACAAAGTGAGACGGGGAAAAATCCTTAAAATTACGAAAAGTAACCTCGTTATACTTTAGAACACGTGAAGATAATTTGTAATCTATATAAACATAGTCATGGCCGTTAATAAACGGACTCTATGATTAGTTAGTAGCAAGTACCTTATCACTTGAATCAACCAGGATGACGTCCAGCCAAGTATTAGCTTCCCCTTTGTGGTGAGTTGTGTTAAAGGGTCAAGATGATAAGAATTTTCATTAATTAAGTCTATCAAATGTTTGCTATAATAATCGCTAATAAGTAAATTAAAAATTTAAATCGCCAACAACAATAATGTTGTCATATAAATGAGATCGACTTTGAAGCATATTGAAGAAGGTAGTTAAGACATGGCCTTTCGGTCTTCTATAAGACGAAGCAAGCAGGACTTTTGTATTACTTAAAGCTAACTCTAATAGTAAGAACTCAGTTTCATTGAGATTTTTAATCTGTTGTGCATCAAGCACTTTAAAAGTAATATTAATACGTATTGTCGCGTCCCGACGAAAATTATATTTTTATTTTTCGTAAAAAGTTCTGCGTAGTTTAGAATAAAATTACGGCGGAGAAGACGAACAAAACAAGGCTGATAAAGAATGATTCTAATTAAATGCAGTAATATAAAATATAATTTATAGAGCTAAGGGACAGATTAATTTATGAGTATTTCAAACGAAAAAGAGACTGATATATAGAGTTGAAGATAATATTCAAAGTCAAAACGCATATAAGCGAAACGAAGGGTTGCGCAAGAGTTTTTTTGTACTGCACTATAAAATCTCGACTAGAAAACTCGAGCATTAGAAGGAAGAAATAAATTAAGCCGTTTTTTGGGTAATGTCGCAGTAATAAAAGGGGGACAGCAAATTCTCCGAATTAACTACGAAGCGATACAGTAAATGCACGAGATTCGATAATTTTTTAATACGCACATATAACGGTCCAATCGGGTGCAAGCGCAGAAAAATCGAGAACTAATTACGCAATTTCCATCTAAAGCAAAGCGTAAGACAAGAACAGATGCATAGATTTTTAGGCTATATAAAGAGAACCCAAAACAGATACAGCCACTCCTAAATTTTCATCAAAAGCTTTTGTAAGGGGAAGCTCTGTCAGTCAACTCTTTAATTTTTATCCGAGAGCTCTGCTACTCGGACTTTAAAGAAATACGCATTCAAAATCAAGAGAGATCTTGTATTCGGGAATCGAGACGCATCGTTGGTATCTACGAGCCTTAGTCAAGGAACTACGACTTCGACATCTGGCAATCATCGGACTCCGAAAGCATACGCATCTAACATCCGCAGGTCTAGCAGGACATTATCAGCCATTTGACACCGCTATCTACGTTTGAGGCGGACCTTCGTTCCTCACCGTATGTATATATATATATATATATATATATATATATAATGTTCATAGGTTATAGGTTAGAATAATACATGAATTGTTTCTCTGTAAATAACAAAGAATTATATTATTTTATACAAAATATAATTACATACTTAATAAATAATGTTTATTTACCTGTAAATAACAAAGAAACAACATTCAATGTTATTATTCACAAGGTTGTCTTTAGATTACTTTTATAAAGTTTTATTCATTGTTTTCGGTATATCTTTACTAACCGTACTAATTGACACGTGCCAATTCTTATCTGCAAATTTTACCTGTCGGTATATTAAAAGATTTGATTTACCGACCTACACGCGCGCAATTTCAATAGACTAAGGATGTTTCCCTTACATATATATACATACACACACTCATATATATATGGGTGGTTCTCTGTGATATCGAAGTTGAAAAAAATAAATATTGCTATAACTGTGGGAATATGTTTTAGAGGTATCCAGTAGTTCTCCTGAATTTTTTCAGATTTTTTCTGGGCCATTATTTTAAGTTACAGAGAGTCAAAGTTGACATTTTAGCACTTTTTTGCATTATATGCCCATTTTCATGAATTTTTAGCTCCCAGGGGATGCATTTTTCACTAAAAACATAAGTATGACTTTTTTTGTAAAATTTTCCGAACTTTTCATTAAAAATAATTTTTAAGACATAAATGTATGCTGTCACACTCTTGTAAGCCATTTAAACCTTAAATAGTGAAAATCAGCACTTCTGCTTCGGACTCTGGTAACCTAATACTGTCTAAAAGATGTCTTTTTATAGTCAGAAACTGCCTAAAAATTTCCAGAGTGGGTCTAAATCATTAAGATCACTTATGGTCAAAGTATCCGGGAAAAGTACCCAAAATATTAATAGAAATGTATATTTGTTGCCTTACAACGATGAATCTATTAGCATGATCCTTGCAAAAAAATTTGTGCACTTACCTTGGAGTGGTAGAAAAGTATCTTCACTTGTTTCAGTATCCATCTAATCCCCTGTAAGCTGCTAAAAATACAAATATTATTATACAAATGTAAAAAATTAATTTTTAAACATTTATAATGCTGAATTATCAGTTTAAATCCCTTACAAGAATTATAATACTAATCTGAAGGATTATTATAAATATATTAACATCATTATTACAATAACTGAATATACGTATTTAATACAAAAGATATATAAATAAATCGGATATATAATTATAATGAATAATATGATAACGTGACAGTGAGAAGTTTGTGAAATCTAAACAATGTATTGCTGAATAATAATAATAATAATGTTGATACTTTTATAGTAATCCTTCAGATTAGTATTATAATTCTTGTAAGGGATGTAAAACTAAAAATCCAGCATTATAAATGTTTAAAAAATAATTTTTATAATTTTATATTAATAATTGTATTTTTAGCAACTTACAGGGGATTAGATGGATACTGAAACAAGTGGAGATACTTTTCTACCATTCCAAGGTAAGTGCATAAATTTTTTTGCAATGATCATGCTACTAGATTCATCGTTATAAGGCAACAAATATACATTTCTATTAATATTTCGGGCACTTTTCCCGGATATTTTGACCATAAGTGATCTTAATGATTTAGACCCACTCTGGAAATTTTTAGGCAGTTTCTGACTATAAAAAGACATCTTTTAGACAGTATTAGGTTACCAGAGTCCGAAGCAGAAGTGCTGATTTTCACTATTTAAGGTTTAAATGGCTTACAAGAGTGTGACAGCATACATTTATGTCTTAAAAATTATTTTTAATGAAAAGTTCGGAAAATTTTACAAAAAAAGTCATACTTATGTTTTTAGTGAAAAATGCATCCCCTGGGAGCTAAAAATTCATGAAAATGGGCATATAATGCAAAAAAGTGCTAAAATGTCAACTTTGACTCTCTGTAACTTAAAATAATGGCCCAGAAAAAATCTGAAAAAATTCAAGAGAACTACTGGATACCTCTAAAACATATTCCCACAGTTATAGCAATATTTATTTTTTTCATGTTCGATGTCGCAGAGAACCACCCATATATATATGTGTATATACTAGGGGGGCTTCGCCCCCCTGCGCGCGCCTACCCCCTACTTTTAATTCTGAAAAAGGTTTTTCGTAATTAATTTATTTAAAATAATGTTTTAAATTGTACTAGTTTTTCACTACCATGGACACCTTAAAAATTAAACAGATTTGCACAACACCTTGGAGGTATTGCTATAGTTATTATAATTTATAAATAAAAGTTTACCAAAATTTAGTGTAATGAAATCAGAATAAAAATAAAAAAAAATAGAGACATATTAAATGTTAACTGTAAATTTTAAACTATATGAATTCTTATAAAGCCTAAATTTATATCTTAATAATTATAAATGTTAATGAAACATTAACTTACCAAAAATAGTAAAGTGCACATAATTACTAAATTGTAGTATTTAGTTACTACTTATTAAAATTTTGGATTATTTTAAACGGATCTAAATAGAATTTCACCTCCTAAAATTAATTTATTTTAGGAGATCATCGCCAAAAGTCCTATGTCATTAATATTTTGTACTTTAAGAGTAATAAAACTTTCTTCTTAAATAAATAAATTTTTGTATTAATTTTAAAGAACTATTTACATCATTTTAGTGGCATATAAAGAAAAACCTGTTTCATCCATTTCTCCCGTAATTCGTCATTTGTACCCTGTTAAAATCTCGAAGGATTTTGCCGGAAAGGATCAGGGGTGAAATAACCACACATAAATCACTATAATAATATTTAATTAACCAACAGCGTATACATAATGAGTACTTGCGTGAGCTTTGTATTATAGCGAACACGCGGTATCCTCGGCGTGTTCAATGAGAGGCCGGTCTCTCTTTACCTGTTGAGCTGATGTGCGGAAATCGTACAGGTGAGCCGTATTAAATTAAAGAGGACCTGGTGGCCGCGATGAGCTGAATCCTGGTGAGCGAAGCTATTCAGGTGAGCAGCGAAAAGGAGCGGGAACGTGAGGAGATGTAGCAGCGATCCGGTGCCGAGGCGTCCAAGATGGCGAATGAGAGAGAGAGAGGTCCGGCGGCCGCGGCGTGGTTGCACGCGCGCGGCGCCCGACGACGTCGAACACAACTACAATCGATTGGGGTCGAAATCGATCATGCGCGCGAGATTCAAAATATTAAATCCGTAACATTACCGCCCGCCATCGACAAGTAATTGGCGATGATTATTTTCACGGGTTGAGCACGGGCACCGGCAGTGGAGCGAGCTTGACAATAGATCGAGTGAGCGTTGTGGTGGCGGTCTTCAGGGTGACTACCCTGGTACGCCCATCCTCGCTGGGGTGTAGAGTGATGACTCGAGACATGGGCCACTTCCCAGGAGGCATCCTTTCGTCGGTGAGCAGTACCAATTTGCCAGAAGTGATTTCGTTTCGAACGTGATGCCACTTTGAAATGGAGTGGAGCCGATGCAAGTAGTGAAAAGACCAATTCTTCCAGAAGCATTGAAGTCGTTGTTGAATGAGCTGCCAGATGTTCAACCTAGAAGATGATGGTTCAATAAGCGATGGTTCAGGCAGAGAATTGAGAGGAGCTCCAATGAGGAAGTGTCCTGGAGTGAGCGCATCGAAATCATCCGGGTCATCGCTTTGCGGTTCGAGTGGACGAGAGTTGAGCACTGATTCGATTTGCGTGAGGAGAGTATAATATTCCTCAAACGTGAGCAGGGCGTCTCCAACGGTCCGACGCAGGTGGAATTTAATTGACTTGATAAGCGCTTCCTACTTACCACCCATGTGAGGGGATGCAGGAGGGTTAAAGTGCCACTTGAGTCCTTCCTTTCGAACCGTGGAGCTGGCTGTAAACAGTTTCTTGATTTCCTTGTCGGCTCCGACTAATGTTATGCCGCAGTCCGAGTAGAGATCGCTGACCAGACGAGCTATGAGCCTACGAAATGCAGCGATAAAGGCCTCCGAGGAGTAATCGCTGACGATTTCAATATGAGCTGCCGACGTTGAGGACAAACAAAGGCACATATCCAACCCTTGTTAACCTTGCTGCCTCGTCCCTTTCAATTCTTAATGGAGATTGGTCCGGCGTAATCCACGGCCGTGTATAAAAAGGCTCTGAATGGAGTTACACGAGGAAGAGGTAATCGAGCCATTATTTGTTGAGCACGTTCGCCTCGGTGACGAGCACATACGACACATCGCAGTATGTGCGACTTGACCGGTGCTCGTTCGCCAATGATCCAGGAGGTTTGGCGAATTTTGGCTAATGTGAGTTGATTCCCTCCGTGAAGGGTGTTCCGATGAGCGTTATCTATGAGAAGGTCGGTGAGTCGAGAATGGCGAGGTAAAATGAAGGGATGCTTCGATTCTGGAGAGAGCGATGAGTTATGTAGGCGCCCTCCAATCCTGATTATACCATCCTGATCGATGTAGGCGGTCAGGCGCGAGAAAGGATGGGTTGATGTCAGTTGAGCGTTTCTTGCGATCGTTCGAAGTTCGTGGGGGAAATAGGCAGACTGGGTGGCCTTTACCCAGAACAACATGGGTTGCTGATAGCATGGTTCTCGGACGTGGAAACTTCGAGTACTTGATCTGAGCGAGTTCTTGCAGAATCGTTTGAAGAGTAGAGGAACAGCCTTGAGCACGAGAGCTGTAACATTTAACAATTTTGTGAGAGAGGAGTACTTGAGTATAAGATCCCAATGGTACGTTGGTTGAGCGGATGAGGAGAGTAGAGTGATGCCAGGTCGCGCTTCCGGACTGGTATCATCTAGCGTAAGTTCTGGCTGAGCTAGCCAAGTCTCCCTCTGTTGAGCAATCCATTGGGGTCCTGTCCACCCGAACTGGTGATTGACGAGTTGTTCAGTCGAGACGCCGCGTGAGCCGCAATCCGCTGGATTCATACTCCCGGGAACGTGTCTCCAGGTCGAGTCTGCGCATAACTCTTGAATCTGCATAACACGGTTCCGAACGTAGTCCTTCCAGCGATTCGCATGAGAATTGACCCAAGCCAGGGTCACTCGAGAGTCCGTCCACAAATGAGTTGCATCTACTTTGAGCTTCATCGAGGTCCGCAGGTGAGAAATGAGTTTTGCTAGTAGCAGCGCTGCTGTGATTTCCAGTCGAGGTATCGTGAGTTTCTTGAGAGGTGCCACCTTTGTTTTGGTGCAAATAAAGGACGTCCTTACGAGGCACAGTGAGTTGATCAAGAGCCTTGAGATCGTCTCTGATAGCTGTCCATTTGAGCGTGAGGTGAGCAGGAAGTGGATCGTCGAATCCAAGTTTGACGGACCACAAATCTTGGATGAGAACTTTGGCTCGCACAGTTACTGGAGATGCGAAGCCGAGCGGATCAAAGATTTTGGCAATCTCTGAGAGCAGAACACGCTTAGTAGGTGGATGAGTAGAGTCCTTGAACGTTGAGGAGAACGTGAATTTATCTTCGTGAGGGATCCAAGTTAATCCGAGTAGTTTGGTTTCACAGTCGTCAAAGGTGATAGAGCTGGCGAGAGGGTCTTGAGCAACCGCGTTGAGAAGATCCGGGTGAGTGGCGTGCCACTTCGATAATGGAAATCCGCCCGCCTTGCAGAGGGAGATTAATTGATGAGCAGTTTCGATGAAAATTTCAATGGTGTCAGCTCCGCCGAAGATATCATCGACATAGCGTCCCTTGGTGAGCGATTGTACAGCGAGCGGAAATCGGTATCCTTCGTCTTGGACCAATTGCAGTAGAGCTCTTGTAGCTAGGAAACCGGCGGGTTTCGTACCATATGTGAGCGTTGTCAGTTGGAATGTTATTTCCTCGTCGTCGTCTCCATGCCAGAGAATCTGTTGCAATGGCCAATTATCAGGATGTACATTGACTTGGCGATACATCTTTACGATATCCGTGGCGAAGAGGTGACGAAGAACGCGAATCCATGTGAGCACGTCCACGATGTTCGGCAGCAAATTGGCGCCTGTGTGAAGGATATCATTGAGAGATTTGCCTGATGAGGTGGGACTTGATCCGTTAAACACCACACGCAGCTTTGTGGTGTCGCTGCTCGGTTTGAGAACACCGTGATGAGGTAAATAGAAATGAGGATGAGCGGGTTGATATTCGGTTGAGAGGCGACGCATATGCCCAAACCTAAGGTATTCCTCGAGAAAATCTTCATAGAGGCGTCCGTAAGCGGGTTGAAGCTTGCATCGTCGGGTGATGCGTTTCAGACATCGTGAGGCCGTTTTACAAGAGAAGCCTAGTTGTTCGGCTGGTAATCTCAACGGCAGACGAACCACGTATCTGCCTGAGGGATTTCTTTTGTGAGTAGCGATGAAGTGTTCTTCACATTCTTGCTCGTCTGGAGTTAAATCCGTATTGGAATCAAGTGGTGGTTCCTCTTGAATCCAGAACCTCGTGAGCAAATCTTGGAGGTCATCGTTTTTGTGAGCAATAGTGTGATGAGCAGAGATCTTGTGAGATGCCACTGAATGAGCCTTTCCCAAGATAATCCAGCCAAAGATCGACGATTGAGCCACCGGCATTGATTGAAGATCATTGACGATGTCCGGTTCGATCACGCTTCCGTAGAAATCGGCACCTACGATGATGTCAACTGGTTGCGGCAGATGGTATTCCGGATCGGCTAAGGTTAGCCCTTTCAAGTGCGGCCAATCTCCACAGAGGACCGGAGCTGATGGCAATATGGCTGAGACCTTAGGCAGTATGTGAGCTTTGAGAACTATTGTTCTGGTAGAGTGAGCGGAACGTAGGGTGAGCTGAGTTATACCATGGGTCTGAGCGGCCTTGGCACCACCGATACCTTTGATGGTCAAGGCATGGGCATGGCGAACGAGACGCAGCTGATTCACCAAGTGCTCAGTGATGAACGAGATTTGCGACCCAGAGTCGATGAGCAGACGAACCTTGTGAGCAGCCATGTGAGTGAGAGCTAGAGCTTAGGCGGTGCCGAGAAGAGTTGAGTCTGGATGAGCTGAGCGAAGAGCGTGGACGACTGTACCAACATCCTATTCTTGAGATGAGCTGAGTTGAGGAGCATTTGAGGTGCGAGGTTGAGCAGGCTTGTCACCGTTGGTGGCCCTTGGAAACGCTGACGGAGGAGGCTGTGCCAAGGTGTTGGTGGTCGGTTCATGCAGCATGGTGTGGTGCTTGCCACCACAATCCCGACAAGTTCTTGGGCTGCGACAATCCTTCACTTGATGCCGACCCAGGCAATTGTAGCACAGCTTCTAAGTGTCCACGTGTAGTCGTCGACGCGGGGTGTTGAGGTCGCGAAATGACTCGCAAGCGACGATGTATTGGTGACCTAAACAGAGGTCACAACAGTGAGCTGTGCTGCCGCAGCTGAAGGCGTCGGTCTTGGATGACGTTGGACGCTGAACAGCGGCGGTGTGAGCGGTTGCGTATGGACGAGCTTGCTTCTTGGTGTCGGGTTGACGAGCTGTGTTGAACGAGGGTTCGACCGGCTTAGCTGAGTCCACGTCAGCAGCCTCGAGAGCGTTGGCGCGAGTGCGGAGAAATGAATGTAGTCGTTCGTAGGAGGGATACTTCTGAGAATTCCCCAGTGAGGTCTGCCATGCCACGCGGGTTGAGCGGTCCATCAATCACCTCAGCTGATGGACAATGAGCACATCACTGACTCGATCGTTGAGCTGAGCCGCTTCTAGTGCCTTGAGCGTGTCGTCTACCGTAGCGAGCGTGTTGTTGATGCTGGCGGGTGAGCGGGGTGATAGTGAGGTCAAACTGGCAAGTCTGTCAAGATGGTCGTTGGTAACCAGTCTCGGGTTACCGTAGCGCTCTTGCAGGGTGGCAACGGCAGCGTCGAAAGATGCATCCACCGATCGAGTGCTGTCAATCAACCTGGATGGTTCTCCCTGCAGACACCCTTTGAGGTAATGGAGCTTGACGACTGGAGTGAGCAGTTGATTCCCCACAATTAGGCTGTTAAACATATCCCAACAGTGAGGCCATTGAGCGAAATCACACTTGAAGGTCGGCAGCGGGATATCCGGTAGCTTCGTTGAAACCGGGAGTTGTTGAGCTGGTTGAGCAGGGTTATGAGCAGGCAGTTGAGACTAAGCTCGAGCAACGGTGCGACGTACCATTGAGGAGAGGCGTTGCATCTTAAGCAACGCATTGCCCTTGAAATAAGAGTGTTTTCGTGCACTCGGAGGACAATGTTGCATTATTCGGAGATTCTCAAGGGCGAATTCCCTAGCATGATTGTCCGCGTCGTCGAGAATAACCGAGAGCTCCCGTGAGGAGAGTTGGGAAGCCTCCTCCAGTTGAGCCATGGCGTCCTTCAGCAATTCAATGCGGGACAGCTGAGCGGTCATCCTGAGCTGTATTTCCACCGGTATGTCGTCGAGGAACCCACTGTCGGATCCTGCGGGAGAAGGGGCCTTTGAGCCATCCTTAGACGACTGCGCTGATGGTATTTGCAGCGTCTTGACGGTGAACGATGAGCTGGTGTGAGCCTCTTCCTCATCGAAGGCGATGGGATTCGCCTTGGGCCCTTCGCTGGGGGTAGCCATCCCGTCGGTGAGCGGATCTGGAGGGCAGTGTGGCCTGGACCTGAGCCTGGTAGCTTGGGCGACGGTGAGCTCTCACTGACGAGGTGATGAGGTTGAGCCGATCGCAGTAGATAACGAAAGCTGTTGAGCGAGTATAAATATTACTACACTATGTAGGTGATGGTGTGGGTGCCCCCGATCCGGCTCGAAGGACCAAATGTTAAAATTTCGAAGGATTTTGCCACACATAAATCACTATAATAATATTTAATTAACCAACAGCGTATACATAATGAGTACTTGCGTGAGCTTTGTATTATAGCGAACACGCGGTATCCTCGGCGTGTTCAATGAGAGGCCGGTCTCTCTTTACCTGTTGAGCTGATGTGCGGAAATCGTACAGGTGAGCCGTATTAAATTAAAGAATACCTGGTGGCCGCGATGAGCTGAATCCTGGTGAGCGAAGCTATTCAGGTGAGCAGCGAAAAGGAGCGGGAACGTGAGGAGATGTAGCAGCAATCCGGTGCCGAGGCGTCCAAGATGGCGAATGAGAGAGAGAGAGAGGTCCGGCGGACGCGGCGTGGTTGCACGCGCGCGGCACCCGACGACGTCGAACACAATTACAATCGATTGGGGTCGAAATCGATCATGCGCGCGAGATTCAAAATATTAAATCCGTAACACACCCTCTTTCAAAATTTGCGTTTTAATCCATAATTATATCCAATTTATTTTTTTCCTTCAGTTACAGAGCCCATATATTTATGTTGATTATTATAATCAAATTCATTCCTTAAATAACCTTCTGTTACTAATAAATAAATACTTGTTTATTTAAAATATTGTTTTCTATAAATATACATAATCTACTCACTTGTATATCCATTAAATTTTGAAATATTAATTTAGAAAATATTTAAATTAAATTCTCCTAAATTAATAGTTTTTGAAAATGTTTTCAAATGTAATTCGTATTTTATATTGCCACTGTTAAAATTTGAATTTTCTTTTGCCATAACTGTTTATAATAGAATTATCTTAAAAATGCAATAATTAACGTATTTAATTTTTAACCCACTGTATATATCATATTGATGTTTAGAAAAGTGTATGATTTACTTGATTAATATTTATTTTATCTTCAAATAATTTTGCATCTGTATGTAAAGCATTACATTGAATTTTAGGTCCGTTATTATTATTGAGTACAAATTTAAAAATTTTATGAGTTTTATTTTATCGGGAATGAGTAAACTAATACACATTCTTGCAAGATAAACTCATAACTTTTTTTTATCTATTCTTGAAAAAACAATTTAAAAATATATATATTACATAAATATTCCGTCACACGCACACACACACATACACAACACACACCCACACACACACACACACACACACACATATATGTGTATGTATCTATGTATGTACTGTAGTCTCTGGAACCATATATATATATATATATATATATGAATGCCCATATTTGGGGAATGAAAAATTTTTATACACACACTGAAAGAAACGGGACGGTTCCCAGTTTTACTAGAGCGGGTAAGTCCTCCATAATAGATCTGACCTTCATCGATCCTAGATTAATGAGGGGAGGGTCTGAATGGAAAGTTAGTGATCGTTACACAGGAAGCGACCATCAAGCACTCGTGTACCAGCTCCAGCTGATCAACAGAGTAGCAGGTCGGAACAAGTCAACATATAGGAGGTGGGCACCGTCTACGTTCGACCGGGAGATGTGTCTCTGCGCTCTTGAAGAGGTAACAGTGGAAGGAACGAGCAAGCCCGGGAACTCATGCGTGCCATAACATTGGCTTGCGATGTCTCAATGACTAGAAAAATAAATCCTCTTGGCCGTCCATCAGTTTATTGGTGGACCGAGAGCATCGCATGAAAACGAAGTGAGTGTCTGCGGGCTCGGCGACTGCATCAAAGAGCTCGGAACAAGCCGCAGTATCAAAAGCTAACTGCGGATTATGAATTAAGACGCAAAGAGCTTAAGTCTGCCATCAAAGCGGCAAAGCGTAAGTGCTGGCGTAATTTCTGCGACGAAGTGGACCGCGACCCCTGGGGTAAACCGTACAAAACGGTGATGAACAAGATCAAACACAGGGGCGCCACAACACCCACGTGTCCGCACTTCCTTGACAGAACCGTGCGATGCCTGTTTCCACAACATCAGAAGCGAGCAGCTGACACGGGTCTGACGGTGGCAGACGATGCAGTCGTGCTGCCAGACGTTAGTGTAACCGAGCTGACAATAGCTACAAAGAAAATACAGGTCCGCAAAGCCCCATGACCGGATGGAATACCTGGTATGGCCATTAAGACCGCTTCGCTGAATGTGCCACATATTTTTGCGGACACATTCAGTGCCTGTCTCAAAGCGGGATGCTTTCCGGCGCAGTGTAAGATGCAGAGACTGGTGCTTCTCCCCAAGGGAAATATATATATATATATAACATATATATGTGACATATATATATATATATATATATGCTGAATTCTGAATTCTTAGACACGGCGGCGGCGGCGGCGGCGAAATATATATATATATATTATAGAGAGATTATATCCAATTTATTTTTTCCTTTAGTTACAGAGCCCATATATTTATGTTGATTATTACAATCAACTTCATTCTTTAAATAACCTTCTGTTACTAATAAATACATACTTGTTTATTTAAAATATTGTTTTCTATAAGTATACATAATCTACTCACTGCTATATCCATACAATTTTAAAATATTAAATTAAAAAATATTTAAATTAAATGCTCCTAAATTAATAATTTTTGAAAAACATTTCAAATGTAATTCGTATTTTATATTGCCACTATTAAAATTTGAATTTTCTTTTGCCATTACTGTTTATGATAGAATTATCTTAAAAATGCAATAATTAATGTATTTAATTTTTAATCTATTGTATATATCATATTGATGTTTAGAAAAGTGTATGATTTACTAGATTAATATTTATTTTATCTCCAAATAATTTTGCATCTACATTTAAAGCATTAAATTTTAGATCCGTTATAATCATTGAGTACACATTTAAAAATTTTATGAGTTTTATCATCAGGAATGTGTAAACTAATACACAGTTTTTCAAGTCATATTCACAACTTTTTTTTACGCATGGAAAAATTTTATTATTATGTATTCTTAAAAAAACAATTTTGATGTATTTATATGTATATATATATTGAATAAATATTCCACCGCGCGCACACGCACACGCACGCACAGACGCGCGCCCGCACACGCACGCATACACACACACACACACACACACACACACACACACACACACACACACACGCACACGCACACGCACACACATGCACACACTCACATATGTAACACATATATATATATATACAACATATATATGACATATATTAAAACACGTTCACTGGGGATCAGGGTGAACGGCTCCCTTACAATAAATAAATAACACTCTTTAACTGTAGCTAGAAACTGTAATAAAATTATATAATGATACAGTAATAAAACGAAAAATGAGTCACGGTCGCCAGCCGCGTTCACGCGACTAATTATATATTGTGACGGAAATCGTCACACAATCTATTCACGACGAATAGAGTATTTAAATTGTCGAATTGTAAGTCGTCGGAGCCTTTCGTATGTCAAGGTCAACCGACGACATTTGTTTACGTCGATCAAGTATACAATTACGCGCGCAATAGTACGTAGGGATGAGAGCGCGAGAGTGTGTGTGTGTTTTCCACTCTCATCCCTTTTTCGAAAATTAGGCGATTGCCTAATTAGTATGTCCCGATCCGCCGCTCGAGGCGGACGAAATAAATCCGGACCGATCGAGAGTTTTTCTGGCTAATAAGGCGCGTGAGGCGCAAAAGCCATCGGGTATCCGGACATCCTCGTGAGTGAGCCGCGAGTGTTTCTGGTGTGTGTTAAGGACGGGAAGTGTTGGTGTGAGTGCGGACGCGGTTCGCGAGGCACTCGCCGCGGCACAGGGCCGCCTTCCACCACCGCAGCCGACGTCGTCCTCCGTTGCCCAGGAGGACAAAAGGGACACGGATCGGCTGGGCCATCCACGGGGCGCACCCCGGTAAGTCCTCTTATATTACCGTGCGTTTCCCCCCCTTACCCGAGTGTGTGTGTGTGTGTACATCGGGAGTGTGTTCGGGTACGCCGGTACTCGAACAGCGGTTCCTGGAAACGAAACCTGTCGCAGGCGAGGATCTCGATCCGACAGGTTTCCCGGGACTTCCGCCCGCGCGAAGTAACTTTGTCGCGGCACACGGCCTGGATGGCCAATTGTTAATTAAATACATTTAATAAATGTTTTATTCATTTTTATTTTAATTAACTGTGTTTATTGTGATCTCCCCGCTCCCGCCGACATCCTTTAATTTTTTATAAATCGTGTCGAGGCAAGGAGGATCGCCCGAATCCTCCATACCGATCGTCCCAGCGAACTCGTGTTCCTGGCGACAGCCCGCAGTTCGCGAATAAATAAATTAATTGTGTGCGCGGTATTGGGCAACGCGGCCCAACGATTAATTCTAATTATTAAAATTAATTAAATTAGATCGGGTGCGCGAATACCACGTCACAAATGGCGACCGTGACAGGACGAGCGGTTTCGTCCTCACCGATTTAAATTAAAGTAAGATTTTGTCGGCCATCTTTTCGCGCGCGAGCAGTGTCGCGGCGAAACGTGAGCGGGTTGAGTTTGAGAGAGAGAGAGAGAGAGAGAGAGAGAGAGAGAGAGAGAGAGTGAGTAGTTCGAGTTAGTGAGAGAGAGAGAGAGAGAGAGCGCGAGAGACGGCGTGTGAGACGCGTCTCTATACCGGAGTATTCCCCCTCTTGCTCGGGTATCCGAGGAGAGGCATACACCGGTATATCGAGAGAGAGTTCGCGCGCGACCGTGTTCAGCCGGAAGCGCCCGATCTCACCGAGATCGGTCTCTCTCGATCGCAAGCTTGACGGGAGAACTTTGCCTAGCTTGTATGGGAGCGGCAAAGTAGGGAGAGAGTAGCTTGTGCCGCGGATCGCGGGCAGCGAGAATCCCCCCCGAATAGCGCAAAGGAAAGACTTCGCGAGAGCCGATCATCATCGGCTCTCTCCGATTGCGCCCGCGAGTGGAAGCGAGAGAGAGAATCCCTAGTCGCGGGGAATCGGAGTAGGTGCTAGGCGGGCTATAGGTGTGTGAGTGAGAGAAATAGCGCGATCGCCTAGCCCCTTCGCGTGTATGAAGTCTTCGCAGCTGGTCTCGCCGAGAGAAACCACTGCGGCGAATTATTTTATTTAATTCTAATGAAATAAATTCGTTCCCGCGCGGGATCTAATTTATATTTTTTGTGTGAGAGTGTTTTAAAATTAGATCCTTTCGGGAGAGGTAGTTGCCCCACCCCCTCCCTTTTTAAAGAAAATTTTTAAATTATAATATTTGTTTTCTTTTTATACGGGACGCGGCGAAATTTTAATTGAATTTATTTTTGAGTTTGAGAGCGAAAATTTTGCTGCTTTCTCCCCTCCCTGACATATATTATGTAGTAATTATAATTTAATAATTGTGTTTATTATTTATTATTATTTATTTATATAATATATGTATAAATTGTTGTGTATATTAAAAATTTTACAACTATTGTTAATTATTTAGACTTGTTGCAAGTTAAATAATTGACATTAAGTAACTTTGTGTGAATCAGCCGCAAAGTTACAATAGTTGTAATATTAATTATTTAAACTCGTGTGTGAGTAAAATAATTAAAATTATCTTTATTACAATTGTCTGACAGTAATTACTTAATTTAATATTTTGGATTTATTGAGTATTACTGTTCACGATACGTGTAATATATTTTTGAAATTTTTGAGTGTGAGAAAATTTTTTTTTATAACTCGTGTTAATTGTTTAGACTTGTTGCAAGTTAAACAATTAATGTTAAGTATCTTTGTGTGATTGTTCCGCAAAGATACGAGAGTTGTAAAATATAATTATTTAGACTCGAGAGTGAGTTAAATAATTGAATTTTTTTGCATGTATTTTAATGATCGGCATTTAACCTAATATTTCGTATTCGTTATTTGCTGTGAAATTTTAATATATGTTAAAAACTTTCTTTTCTCTTTTGTGTGTTTAAATTATATCTCCACACATTTTTACCAATTATTTAGACTTGTTTGTTAGTTAAATAATTGGTTATAATTTTTTTTTTGTGTGTTTGAGTAAAATAATTCGGTATATAAATTTAATTGTTTAGACTTGTTGGCAAGTTAAATAATTAAATTTTCATTTCCTTTTCGTTCAATTCATTTAAAAAAGGGAATTATAAATTATTTCAACTGGGTAGCAACATAAATTATTTATTTAGTCCTTCTTAGGATAAAATAAATATATTTCGCTGAAAAATTGTCGTTTGGGACGACAATTAGTGAAATAATTATTTTGTTGCAAACCTACCGTTGAAATAATTTAATTAAATTTGTGTTTGTTGTGTAGTGTAAATTATAAAGGAAATTGGTTTTTTTGTTGTTTTGGGCTTGGAAAAGCAAAATAATAAATAGTGTCTTGGTGTGTGTGAATCACAAGACACTGTATTTATTTTTATATTTATTGTAAAATTAATTATTTAGGCTCGTTAGTGAGATAAATAATTTAATTTTTTCTTTGTCTTTTCTTCCTTTATAATTTGTTGTTCTGTATTTATTAATAGATTGAAGCTTTAATTATTTCATTTTCCATAACAAAATAAATTCTTTTCGCCAGTGAGGAATCTTTTAGATTATAACTAGTGAGAGAGATATTTTGGGAAATCGTTAAATTTACCATTACTGGTAAATTACCGACGATATTGAAATAATTTAAGGATTTCTTTTTGTTAATAATTAATTATTTTTGCTTGCAGAAGCAATTGTATAGAGTCTTGGTGCGTGTGAGTCACAAGACACTATTATAAACATTAATTATTTAGACTTGTGAGCAAGTTAAATAATTAATTTTAATTTGGTGCAAGTGTTAAGTGTGTGATTTGTCACAACTTTAACCAACAAAATTTAATTATTTTGTCCTTCTAAGGACGAAATAAATTCCTTTTAAAGAAAATCTTTTGGATTTTAATTAAGTAAATTAATTTTGTTGGTACACTAGTCGGTGCATTTTTACAATTTATTGTTATTAAGCCGACACCAAATTTTTTTTTTTTTACTCGTTGGGAGTAATAATTATTTTATTGTGGTGAGTCCAATAAAATAATTTCCAATTGAAAATTGGATACTTCCGAAGTATTTGAAACACTAGGGATTTCATCTGAAATCCCGGTTGAGAGTACTTCTCCCGACGTAACACGTCGGCTGCTGCTGGTCAAAAAAAATAATGGCCAGCAGCTATGAAGCCCGAATGGCCCAGCTTATGCGTGAATCACGCATAGCTAGGGATATTCGTCGGGAAACGAAGAAGCTTCCGATTGAGGCAGTGTATGCCCAATTGGAGCACCTGAGTTTAAACGCAAATGGCGAAGAGGCGGAGTGCCGCGAACGCCTTTTGCGTCACCGGATAAGATGTGTAGACATTAATCTGGAAATACCATGGTTCCCTGAATACGATGAGAATGTAAGGGCAGAGCCTGCACATAAACCTCTAGTATGTCAGGAACTGTGGGAAATTAGGAAACCTCGTTCCAGGAAAGGGAGTGTGGTCCCATCAGGAATGGAAGTTTCCTGCGAGTCCGAAATGTCGGATCGCGAAAGGGTTGCTAGTGACAGAGCACCTATCCCTGAAGAAGATGGAGCTCTGTCACCAAGTGGTCTGTCCAGAAACTCGCCATTGAGTACTGCACAAAGCCCGAGGTTGGCACCAACAGGTGCTATACCTAAACGGTTTGGTGAGGTACTGGGAGCAAACATGACCACGACTGCAATACCTTATGTTCCTGTTTCGGTGGCTGCAACTTCGTGCACAACCACTACGTCGACGGTTACGACCGTGACGACTGCTCAACTCGGAGGTTTTTATGCACCCGCACATTACCTCCCAATTGAAGAGCAGAGAAACAGCGGACATCTTGGCACTAGAGAGAGTGAAGTGCCAACACAACATTTTGACTTGGGTTCGCAGACGGAAGCCGACCGTCGTACGTCACGAGGATACACCTCTAGACAATACGACAACAGGCAACCTGAAGCTAATACAACCGAACGTCAATTTGTTGATGATAGGAATGGATATGACCTTCCTAATGACGTCAGTGTTCAATCTTACGAAAAACCGAGGTTTGAACAGAGACGTCGTGAGACCTCTTCTAAGACTTGTGAAGGACAAGATAGAAGAGAGAGGCGTGAGTACACGACTCCAAACAGAAATTCACGACACCATCGTTCTGTGAGTAGAGCCTCAAGCAGCGATGAACGTCGTGAAAACTGTACGGAGAGACGTACTCATAAACGTCAGTCCAACCGTAAACTCGACGACCGAGCACAGACGGAAATTCCGGAGAAAGGTCACAGAGAGAGAAACGCCTCGAGAGAATCGTGCGGTGGCCACTTGCGATCAGAGTACTCAGACGGATTCGTCCGATGGGTATCAGTCTGATCGCGAACCTGCTCGTAGGAGATCCGATTCTCGTAGGGCGGCTGAAGGCCGACAAGAGAATAGGAATCCCTCTACCAGTAGGCGTAGGAGTTCCCGGACGGATAATAGAGACGACCGTCGGGAAAGAGAGTCCTACGAAGCCAGGCCAAGGTATCGTGAAGACGATAACCGAACGCACGATCGGACAGGGTGCGCACGAGAATTGCGTATCTGGAACATGTCCTTTGATGGTGAGACCAAAAAGGACGCGGAAGAATTTCTGAACCGTTTGCACGACTTCAGAAATGACAACGAGTTCTCAGATCGCAGGATGTTCAGTGCCCTGCCCAATGTGTTCTCAAAATCAGCACTGTTCTGGTATAGAACAGTTCAGCCATCTCTTCGAGATTGGCGTGATTTTGAAATCGAGTTCCTAAATGAGTATGGCCGTATAATAAATGACGAAGATTTACTCATGGAACTTCGATCGAGAACACAAAATGAGGGAGAAAAGGCTACGACGTTCTTGAACTGTTTCAGAGCGATCGTAAATAAGTTTAAATGCCCTCCCTCATTAGAACAACAGGTGAAGATGGCCTACTCGCAGATGAGGCCAGATTACCGTAGGTACATACCAGTACGACAAATCAGGAATTTCTCTGATTTGACAAGCTACGGTAAAGAATACGAGCAGCATTTAACATGGGACACGAAATTTTCCAGTTCCCACGTTAAGCGCGAGAAGCTCGTACCAGAAGCTTTTCCGAAACAGAGTGGTGCAGCACGAGTTTCGGGTAAAGTGGCGACTGTTACCGAAAAGAGTAAGGATGAGTCTTCTCATTCGGACAAACAGTCGTCTAAGAAAACTATTAAGAAGAAGAGCAAGAAAAGTGCGAAAAACTCGCCAAACTCTTCTTCAAGCGAATACGAAGCAGCCGCTGTGTACGGTACTTCCAACGTCGCTAATAGTTTTCAGAAACGATACGGCAAATCGAATAATGGAGTGAGTGCCCCCAATTCGAAATCCGTATCGTACGTGCCTGTTTCTCAACAGTCACCTGGGCAACAAAAACAGAGCTCGGGCAAAAGAGAAAGACGTGTTTTGACGAATTCTCAACTGCCCCAGCAAAATGCTTTTGTCCCACAAATGGCACAAAACCTGGTGAGGTATGTGCAACCACAGGCGACGGCAGTAAATCCAACGAACCTGAGCACCAACTTTGTCGGCGTGTGTTTCACATGCCAAAAAGTCGGTCATAGGTCGTCGGATTGCCCGAGCCGAACATGCTACCGATGCGGAAACATTGGGCACTCCGCTGAGCAGTGCTCTACCGAATTGGTAGCAAAGGAGTGCCAGCTGTGTGGAACTAGTGGCGTTACACTCCAAACATGTCCTAACTGCGTCAGATTCCTCCAAAACGTGGGAAACCTGAACGCAGGGCACCCGAGCTGCCCCGGGCGCCCTGCACTGCAGTAAGTAAACCGCATGGTTTACAAGGGCAAGAGTTTAAGGTTGGAGAACCCTCTAAACTCTTTAAGAAGTCTAGCAAATCATTTGCTGACTTCTCTAAAGTCCTTAACGGAGATCTAATTCCCTCTCAGACCGAAGTTGGTGTCAAAAGTAAGTCTGAGTGTAAGGATCCTAGACGTTCTGGGGATTCGACAGATGGAAAAGTTCTTAGAACACAACCTGTCAATCCCACCCGAGCTTTGCAAGGTAAAACAGAACAAGGAACCTTATTAGACCAACAAAAGCGTGAGGCTAAAGATTGGTCTAAGGAACTCCAAAGGCAAATATACTCTGATAGCAGAGATATTATTGGTGAAGAAAGCGTAAAGAGATCGTTATCTCAGCCGCTTAGCACTATCGGAGTGAACGACCTTGGTTGTTGCTCATCGTCACCCCGTTGTGACACACCTAGTAATGAGGACAAGAAGCCCTTGGTGGAGAAGGAAATTGTCCTCAACAACGAGCCCTTGGTGGAGAAGGTAGTTGTCGATGGTGTGCATAACATGAACCGTACAAGCTCGTTGCCGAGAAGTACAGTTCAGGGGGGGGGGGGCAGATGCCGTACCAAGTACGTCTAAAATGACGCACAAGGCATCGACTCCTAACGACGATAGTCAAACCGATCAAATAATTGCTGGAATCCAATCGGATAACCGGCTATTCTTTTTGGTACGACTCGGTGGAAAGGACTTTAAAGCACTTTTCGATCCTGGCGCCATGGTCTCTCTTGTACGATCAGATGTTGTCGAACAGTACAAGTTTAAATGGAGACCTGTCAAGGTTATCGTGAAAGGTGTGGCTGGACCAGCTCTTAAAATCCTTGGCCTAATTGACATCCTATTCTGTGTAGAAGGCCTTGATGGCTATATCCAACTGAGAATTGTAGAGAATATTGAGCATTCCATCATTCTCGGTATGGATTTTCTACAACATTGGAATTTGGAAGTCAAATTAGGCGAAGCTATTTGGCGTATTGGCGAGAGTGATTGGAGACACTTCGTCAGAGATACATCTCATGACATCGATTCGAGGATTTCCGCTGAATGTGCTGGTATAATTGAGATACAGGACGACCAGCGGAAACAAGTCAAAGAGTTAGTTGAAAGCCTACTCTTGCCCTCGGGAGACGTCCACGGCTTTACGACGTTAACGGAGCACCACATAGAGGTTGATCCTGGTGCAAGACCGGTTCGTCATAAGCCAAGACGTATGTCTCCCAAGGTCCTCGAATTTGCCCAGAGTGAGGTCAAAAAGATGTTTGACAAGGGCATTATTGAACCGAGTGCGAGTGATTGGTCAGCTGCTCCGGTCATCGTCCGCAAGGACGAAGGAAGTTATCGCTTCTGTATCGATTTTCGAGACCTTAATGCAGTCACAAAACGTGATTCTTATCCAATTCCTAATATGGATACCATATTGGATAAGCTGCATAATGCAAGGTACATATCGAAAATTGATCTTAAGAAAGCGTACTTCCAAATATTAATGGCCGAGGCGAGCCGGCATTATACTGCATTTGCTGTACCAGGGTCGGGGCTGTGGCAGTTCACGAGAATGCCTTTTGGCCTCATGAATGCTCCTATGACCTTTGCACGGCTTATAGATGCAATCTTCGGGCCTAAGGTGGAACCTCATGTGTTTGGTTATTTAGACGACTTGATCGTCATTACCGAAACTTTTGAGGACCATCTAAAATGGCTCGAATACGTACTAAGGACGTTTAAATGACGCTGGACTCGAAGTGAATCGAGAGAAGTGTGAGTTCTGTTGTTCCAGCGTAACGTACCTTGGGTACAAATTGGACGCGGACGGCTTGAGGCCTGACGAGGAACGAGTCGCTCCAGTCCTTAGTTACCCTACCCCTCGTAATGTCAAACAGCGTTTCGTCAGCTTAGAGTTGCGTTAGCTGAAGCGCCTGTACTAGCCCGTTCAGACTTTTCTAAGCCATTTACCGTCCAAAGTGACGCTAGTGACTTAGCAATAGGTGCGGTGTTGACGCAACTGGACGACGAGGGTTTCGAGCATCCGATTGTCTACGTCAGCCGATTATTAAATCGCGCTGAACGTAATTACATGACAACGGAAAAAGAATGCTTGGCTCTCATATGGGCTATTAAGAGATTGAGACCATACATTGAGGCCTATCGATTTACGGCTGTGACCGATCATAGTGCTCTCATATGGCTCAAAAATCTCAAGGAGCCGTCGGGTAGGTTGGCACGATGGATACTTGAAATGCAGCAATGGGACTTTGAAATAGTGCATAAGAAAGGAGCCTTGCACTATGTCCCGGACGCGCTTTCTCGTGCCGTCAACCCAGACCCCGACGAAGAAGAGATTGCCTCGTTCGAAGTAATTACAGACCCATGGTATATTGCTAGATTAAACGATGTACGCTCATGCCCTCAAAGATTTCCGGAGTGGAAAATTGAGGATGATATGCTATATCGTTTTACAAGTGATAAACTCTTGGACTCTGTAACAGAACGAGAGGAAGGCTGGCGTCTTGTGCTACCCTTAGAGCAGAGGAACCGAGTTCTAGTAGATTCTCATTTCCACCCAGCTATGGGTCACATGGGAATTGAAAAAACTTACGAACGCGTTGCAAGAGATTATTATTGGCCAGGTATCTACCACGACACCCACCAATTTGTCTTACGGTGTCTGATATGTCAGAACTATAGGACGTCTCAAGCAGGTCCTCAAGGCTTATGATTTAAATTGGCCGTACACTTTCCTAAGGTGCGTAAGGCATGTCTGCTAAACTGGCACCAAAGTATGACAGACCCTTTGATGTTAAAGAAGTACTATCTCCAGTAGTTCTGAGACTAGAAGAGTCTGGTCGGAAACGGACCGAGGTACACATATCCGATGTGGAGTGATATGTACCACCTCGGGTTGCCATGTAAAGCGGTAGGGAAAACGTATCGGCGTACGTGAGAACAGTCAGCGAAGGCTGGGCCTGGTGACTGTATGCCACGTCAATATCATACGAAGCACGAAGAATCATTGAAGCAGCCTCCAATTGAAGAAAAGAAGAGAAGCGTACAGCGCGCAGTCGTGGATAGATTGTGCCTTTCTTTCGACTCGGCCTTCCCGAGGGAAGTGGAGTCTAGGGGGGGGCTTTGTGACGGAAATCGTCACACAATCTATTCACGACGAATAGAGTATTTAAATTGTCGAATTGTAAGTCGTCGGAGCCTTTCGTATGTCAAGGCCAACCGACGACATTTGTTTACGTCGATCAAGTATACAATTACGCGCGCAATAGTACGTAGGGATGAGAACTTGTTTTTTAGCAACTTACAGGGGATTAGATGGATACTGAAACGAGTGGAGATACTTTTCTACCATTCCAAGGTAAGTGCATAAATTTTTTTGCAATGATCATGCTACTAGATTCATCGTTATAAGGCAACAAATATACATTTCTATTAATATTTCGGGCACTTTTCCCGGATATTTTGACCATAAGTGATCTTAATGATTTAGACCCACTCTGGAAATTTTTAGGCAGTTTCTGACTATAAAAAGACATCTTTTAGACAGTATTAGGTTACCAGAGTCCGGAGCAGAATTGCTGATTTTCACTATTTAAGGTTTAAATGGCTTACAAGAGTGTGACAGCATACATTTATGTCTTAAAAATTATTTTTAATGAAAAGTTCGGAAAATTTTACAAAAAAAGTCATACTTATGTTTTTAGTGAAAAATGCATCCCCTGCGAGCTAAAAATTCATGAAAATGGGCATATAATGCAAAAAAGTGCTAAAATGTCAACTTTGACTCTCTGTAACTTAAAATAATGGCCCAGAAAAAATCTGAAAAAATTCAAGAGAACTACTGGATACCTCTAAAATATATTCCCACAGTTATAGCAATATTTATTTTTTTCATCTTCGATGTCGCAGAGAACCACCCATATATATATATATATATATACCCTTAGAGCAGAGGAACCGAGTTCTAGTAGATTCTCATTTCCACCCAGCTATGGGTCACATGGGAATTGAAAAAACTTACGAACGCGTTGCAAGAGATTATTATTGGCCAGGTATCTACCACGACACCCACCAATTTGTCTTACGGTGTCTGATATGTCAGAACTATAGGACGTCTCAAGCAGGTCCTCAAGGCTTATGATTTAAATTGGCCGTACACTTTCCTAAGGTGCGTAAGGCATGTCTGCTAAACTGGCACCAAAGTATGACAGACCCTTTGATGTTAAAGAAGTACTATCTCCAGTAGTTCTGAGACTAGAAGAGTCTGGTCGGAAACGGACCGAGGTACACATATCCGATGTGGAGTGATATGTACCACCTCGGGTTGCCATGTAAAGCGGTAGGGAAAACGTATCGGCGTACGTGAGAACAGTCAGCGAAGGCTGGGCCTGGTGACTGTATGCCACGTCAATATCATACGAAGCACGAAGAATCATTGAAGCAGCCTCCAATTGAAGAAAAGAAGAGAAGCGTACAGCGCGCAGTCGTGGATAGATTGTGCCTTTCTTTCGACTCGGCCTTCCCGAGGGAAGTGGAGTCTAGGGGGGGGCTTTGTGACGGAAATCGTCACACAATCTATTCACGACGAATAGAGTATTTAAATTGTCGAATTGTAAGTCGTCGGAGCCTTTCGTATGTCAAGGCCAACCGACGACATTTGTTTACGTCGATCAAGTATACAATTACGCGCGCAATAGTACGTAGGGATGAGAACTTGTTTTTTAGCAACTTACAGGGGATTAGATGGATACTGAAACGAGTGGAGATACTTTTCTACCATTCCAAGGTAAGTGCATAAATTTTTTTGCAATGATCATGCTACTAGATTCATCGTTATAAGGCAACAAATATACATTTCTATTAATATTTCGGGCACTTTTCCCGGATATTTTGACCATAAGTGATCTTAATGATTTAGACCCACTCTGGAAATTTTTAGGCAGTTTCTGACTATAAAAAGACATCTTTTAGACAGTATTAGGTTACCAGAGTCCGGAGCAGAATTGCTGATTTTCACTATTTAAGGTTTAAATGGCTTACAAGAGTGTGACAGCATACATTTATGTCTTAAAAATTATTTTTAATGAAAAGTTCGGAAAATTTTACAAAAAAAGTCATACTTATGTTTTTAGTGAAAAATGCATCCCCTGCGAGCTAAAAATTCATGAAAATGGGCATATAATGCAAAAAAGTGCTAAAATGTCAACTTTGACTCTCTGTAACTTAAAATAATGGCCCAGAAAAAATCTGAAAAAATTCAAGAGAACTACTGGATACCTCTAAAATATATTCCCACAGTTATAGCAATATTTATTTTTTTCATCTTCGATGTCGCAGAGAACCACCCATATATATATATATATATATATATATATATATCTATAATATATAAATATTTAGAAGCACGTTGCTTCTGTTTGTCGATCAGAGAGGTTACACAAAAGAATGACTTAATGTTAAACTTAATTGATTATTTAATGATAAATTGAATCTTAATTATAAATCACAATAGAATGTTGAGATGCGCGAGATTCACGCGGATGCTTTCGTCACGAGGACAACGTGGCAGGAGGCGCAGTACGAAGCGACCCGTAGTTCCGCGTTCCGCTGTGTCGAGCAGGAGAACCGTTCGTGCCGTCCGAGTCGTGATGAAGAAGTGAAGCGGAAACTTATCAGTAATCGGCGCGTGGTTGCAGGAGCTGCTTCCTGCGCCTGCGCGCTGGTGACGACGATAAGGCGCGTGTATGTGTGTGTGTGAGTCGCGGGTAGGCAACGCTACAACGACTCCCTCTCTGGGGGACGCCTGATTAGAAGGCGACCAAGATGGTGCTGCAGGTGAGGGCTGCGAGGGCGAAGACGTCGTTGTCGTGTTGCTGGCTGGTTGCGCCGTCGATGGCGCGAAGGTCACGTGCCGTTGTGAAGGTGTAGGGGCAGCATGCCTTGCTGGCAGATCGTTCTCGGCCAGGTAAGCTGGACGAAGCTGGTCTGTTGAGACAGTCCTGGGCGAGCCGTGGAAGTCGATGACGAAGCGCTTGTTGTCCAGACGTTTAATTACCAGGTGCGGGCCTGAGTACGGCGGTGTCAGCGGTGGTTTGATGGTGGCAACCATCTTGAAAACGGCCTTACAGTGCTGGAGGTTCGAGTGCACGAAGGTTTTGTGACCCGAATGATGCGCAGCTGGAGAGGACTGGACAGTGCGAAAATGTTCGCGAAGCTTGTCCAGGAAGGACGTCGATGTTGCAGGGAGCTCCTGAAAAACAAAAAAATCTCCGGGCACTTTGAGCGTGGTGCCAAAAAGAAGCTCCGCTGTTGTAGTCCGCAGATCCTGCTTGAAGGCGGTTCTGAGGCCTAGCAGAACCGTGGGAAGGACGTCCGGCCACGGGATGTGCGGGTGGCACATCAAAGCGGCTTTCAGAGTCCTGTGCCAACGCTCGATCATGCCGTTAGATTGGGGGTGATACGGCGTGGTGTGGACCTTGTTTGACCCTATTAGCTTGGCGAGTGATGAGAACAGGGCCGACTCGAACTGGGTCCCCTGGTCGGTGGTGATGGTAAGTGGCGTGCCGAAGAGCGCGATCCAGTTCGCGAAGAATGCCGAGGCTACGGTGTCCGTCTGCATGTCGCAGAGTGGTATTGCCAGCGGATGAACCGATCGATGATGGTAAGGCAATACCTGAAGCCTTTCGACAGCGGCATGGTCACCAGGTCTAGATGAACGTGGTTAACCTGGCCTGCGGTACGTCGATGTGCACAGGTGACGAACTGGAATGCCGATGGATCTTGGCGCGTTGGCAGGCGACGCACTCACGTGCCCAGCGGATGGCATTACTCCTGATGCCCGGCAAGACGAATTTCTCCTTAAGCAGCTTGGAGGTGGCTCGACCGCCTGGGTGAGCTGGTCCGTGGACCACGTCGAACGCCGTCCTTCTGAGCGATGCGGGGAGGTACGGCCGAACAAGACCTGCTGAGACGCTGCACCAGACTTGGACACCGTCGATGACCAGCGACTGCAGCTGAAGTGAAGATGGTGAATCCAGCGGAGGTGATGTGCCCTCGAGCTGGTGAGCCTGCTGGATGGTGGCTGCGTCAAGGCGAGACGGCATGTCGATCGCAAAAACGCGAGAAAGCGCGTCTACCACGATGTTGTCTTCGCCTGGGATGTAGACGAAGGTGGCCGCGAACTGGCTGATGTAGTCAAGCTGCTGGATCTGCCTGGGTGAAGCCTTGACAGGACGCTGGTGAAGAGCTCGAACCAAAGGCTTGTGATCGGTCCGAATCACAAATTCTCGTCCCTCCAGGATGTGGGCGAAGAACTTGAGAGAAGCGAACGCAGCCAAGAGCTCTCGATCGTAAGGGCTGTAGTTCCTCTCTGCAGATGACAGCTTACGAGAGAAAAAACCGAGAGGCATTCGTACGTTGTCGACAAGTTGCTCCAATGAACCTTCTAGCGCAGTTGAGGACGCATCCGACGTGAGGAAGAGCTTGGCATCCGGGCTGAGGTAGCTGGTGGTTGTCGCATTGGCGAAAGCGAGCATCGAAGATTCGAACGCCTGCTCGAGTTGCGGAGTCCACAAAATTTTGCGACGATCCTTCTTCTTGGCACCCTTGAGCTGGTCGTTCAGCAGCGCCTGAGACTCGGCAGCGTGTGGCATGAGCGCTCGAAAGTAGTTGAGCGAGCCGAGGAAACGACGCAGATCCGAGACGGTGTCCGGCTTCGGGTAGTTGACGATGGCGTCGACCTTTTCAGGGGGGGGGGGGCTGAAAAACCAGAGGCGGAAACTCGAAAGCCCGAAAACTGTACCTCAGGCTTGGCAAAGTGACACTTGTCCCAGTTGACGGAGAGACCGCTGCTAAGGATGATCTCCAACACGTTGCGCAGATGTCCGCGATGCTCTGCGATGTCGGCCGAAGCGATGAGGATGTCATCCAGGTAGACCTTCACGTAGTCCAGATGTCCAAGCAGTCGGTGCATGAACCGCTGAAACGTTTGAGTGGCGTTGCGCAGACCAAGAGGCATCCCCAGGAACTCGAAAAGTCCAAAGGGAGTGATGACTGCCGTCTTGGCGATGTCCTCCTCAGCTACCGGGATCTGGAAATATGCACGCTCCAAGTCCAGCGTGGTAAAAACGGTGCAGCCGTGAAGCTGCAGCAGCAAGTCGGCGATCCGCGGCAGCGGATATCGGTCCGGGACTGTTTGCTGGTTTAGCAGCCTGTAGTCACCAGTGAAACGCAGCTTCCCAGAGTGTCCAGTCACGATGTTGAGCGGGCTGGCGTAAGGGCTGCTGGAAGGGCGAATCACGCCGGCCTCGAGGACAGCCTTGAATTCACTCTTCGCCGCCTTGAGTTTGTCACCCAGCAGAGGGCGAGCACGTGCGATGACAGGTGGTCCAGTGGTGACGATGTGGTGGCTGACGTCTGCGTGCGGTCCTCGGATGCCTGTCCTCGAGGCGCTTGGCAAAATCGCTCACCAGGTCCTGCACTTCCTGGTCGCCGAAGATGTTGACTGCGAGGGCACACATTGCAATGGAGTGTGCAGTCGTGGGCTTCATGGACCCTGGAGCAGCTACTGTGGTTTGCAGATCCAAAAGAGCAGCACGCCTCAGGTCCGGGGCGAGACCGTAGTAGGCCAAAAAATCGGCTCCGATGATGGGCGATTGCACGTCGGCCAGTAGCACTGACCAAACGAAGACGCGACGTAGACCTAAATCCAATGACATTACCTTGCGTCCGTACGTGTGTAAGGCGGTGCCGTTCGCCGAAGCTAAGCGAAGAGCGTCGGGCACCACAGCTGATCCAGGATTGTGGGGTATGATGGTGACCGCCGAACCACTGTCGATGAGGAATCGAAGCCCAGAATTCCTATCGGTGACGTGAAGCCGATTTTCTACAAGCGTCGGCGGTGGTGATGAAAGGGCGACACTGAGGCTGCAGGTTGTCGCCCGCGTACACTGCAGCACTATGGGTTTCCCGAAGAACCAGATGGTGATCGGGCATACGAGCATGGCGGCTTGCACTTTTGAGCGCCAGTGCCCCAGCGAGCGTGGTAGTAGCAGATGCCCTCGGGGACGGACCACGCCTTGTCGGCTGCTCTCGGCTGAGATGGTGAACGGCCACGGCTACGCTGACGACTCGACGACGACGAACGCTGATGCTGTGTCCGAGCGGTGAACGTCTTCAGTAGACCCGACATCTCCCTGCAGATGCTAAGAAGCTGCATCAGGAAAACTGCGAAGAGGCGACGTCGGCAGGCGCTGACTGCAGCGACGATGACTGCGGCGCGATGAGAGCTACTCCAGGTGGTGCGGATGGTGTGTCGGCCAAGGCGTCGGCCGTGGAGATCACGTCCTCGATCGGGCTTCTGGACATCACCTTCAGGATGTTGCGAACGTGAGACGGCAGCATGGCGAGCCATTTGACCTTGATGAGCTCGGCCGTGGCGTTGTTACCTGCAAGGTTGCTGATCTCACGATAGAGCTGCGATGGCTTCTTGTCGCCCAACTCCACCCGGTTCAGAAGTCTGTCGAGCTTCTTCTCCTCGGAATCAGCAAACCGCTGTAGCAGTCTGGTCCTAAGAGCAGGATTCAAATGCTGCTGCTCTGGAAGAGATAGCAGATCGATTACCTCGTCGAGCGGTGCAGGAGGTAGTGCCTCGATGGTGAGGTAAAACTTGGTGCGCTTCGAAGTCACGCGATGTCCCAGGAACAGAGCCTCGTTCTGCAGGAGCCATGCCTGGACGTTGTTGGCTCGGAACGGTGGCAGCGTGAGTGAAGCCAGGGCAGCGACTTCTGCCGGAACCGGTGGAGCGACGGCGACCTGATGGTCGTCCAAAGGCGGAGGTATGCCACCTCCGGCGGCTTGGCCTTGCGCCACGGTGACGTGTGCTCGTCGCTGTGGACGTGTGCGGAACTCACCTTTCTCGTCGTTGATCGAACCGGATAAGCTGAGCCGACGCTGCGTCGATGAGTGCGGCTGCCCAGAGGACGAATGATCGCTCAGTCTGAGGAAGTCGTCAGGTGAGCGGATTGTAGCGTCAAGGTCTGCTGAGTTGTCCTAGGCGGGCGTGTCGCGTACACCCGGGGTGAGATTGCCACGAAGACGGACGGCGCCGGGCGTCGAGAACTCGCTATCGGGTGGTGAAGGCGGCACTGACATGCCCTAACACCAGCTTAGAGCCCGCATCCAAGACTCGTGGCACAACAAGATCACAGCACACATGCCGCACAGCGATTGTTAAAAACACAAGAAAAAAGTCTAAGCGCAAAATTAAAAAACGAAAAGTGTTCCGCGGCGTTGATGCACACAAAGCACGCACACGCGGTCACGACGAAAAAGCTAAAAATTAAGAATGGAAGTCAAAAATTAACCTCACTGACCGGAAATCACGTCGTAGTTACCAATTTAGAAGCACGTTGCTTCTGTTTGTCGATCAGAGAGGTTACACAAAAGAATGACAAAATACATGTTAAACTTAATTGATTATTTAATGATAAATTGAATCTTAATTATAAATCACAATAGAACGTTGAGATACGCGAGATTCACGCGGATGCTTTCGTCACTAGGACAACGTGGCAGGAGGCGCAGTATGAAGCGACCCGTAGTTCCGCGTTCCGCTGTGTCGAGCAGGAGAACCGTCCGTGCCGTCCGAGTCGTGATGAAGAAGTGAAGCGGAAACTTATCAGTAATCGGCGCGCGGTTGCAGGAGCTGCTTCCTGCGCCTGCGCGCTGGTGACGACGATAAGGCGCGTGTATGTGTGTGTGAGTCGCGGGTAGGCGACGCTACAAATATTTCGCCGCCGCCGCCGCCGCCGTGTCTAAGAATTCAGAATTCAACAAATATATATGGGCTATTTCACGTCAAGTGGTACGATGAAAATTTTAAATCGCTCCAAAATTTGAGAACAGGCTGGAAATATCTTCGAGAAGATAGAAAAGAAATTTTAGGTGTTAAAAATAATTTGCCTAAGAGTTATTCCACCATAAAAAATGGAAATTTTTCAATTTTTTAGAAAATTTTCTATTTTCAAAGCCATTTATCACAAAATCTATTAATTTTTTTGAAAAAACATTAGAAACAACTTTTGTTCAAAATAATCTTTAGAACTTATCTACCTGGGTTACAATTCTTAATTTTAAAATCTCGAAGAGATAGAACGACCGTAAATATTGAATATCAAAAAAAGGCGACCACGCCACGATCGATTTTGATCTAACACCGCTCAAAAGATCACATTTTTTGAGAGCTTTCGAATGGCGGTGGTTAGATTATTGGCCAAGACCGCTGTTGTAAGTTATGCCCCAAAAATACATGAAAATTAGTGATTTTATGAGGTTTATCAGGCATAACTTACACCAGCGGTCTTGGCCAATAATCTAACCACCGCCAATCGAAAGCTCTCAAAAAATGTGATCTTTTGAGCGGTGTTAGATAAAAATCGATCGTGGCGTGGTCGCCTTTTTTTGATATTCAATATTTACGGTCGTTCTATCTCTTCGAGATTTTAAAATTAAGAATTGTAACCCAGGTAGATTAATTCTAAAGATTACTTTGAACAAAAGTTTTTTGTAATGTATTTTCAAAAAAATTAATAGATTTTGAGATAAATGGCTTTGAAAATAGAAATTTTTCTAAAAAATTGAAAAATTTCCATTTTTTATGGTGGAATAACTCTTAAGCAAATTATTTTTAACACCTAAAATTTTTTTTCTATCTTCTTAAAGATATTTCCAGCCTGTTCTCAAATTTTGGAGCGATTTAAAATTTTCATCGTACCACTTGACGTGAAATAGCCCATATATATATATATATATACTAGGGGGGCTTCGCCCCCCTGCGCGCTTCGCGCGCCAACCCCCTATTTTTAATTTCGAAAAAGGTTTTTCGTAATTAATTTTTTTAAAATAATGTTTTAAATTGTATTATTTTTTCACTACCATGGACAAAAATTAAACAGATTCACACAACACCTTGGAGGTATTGCTATAGTTATTATAATTTATAAATAAAAGTTTACCAACATTTAGTGTAATGAAATCAGAATAAAAATAATAAAAAAAAATAAAGACATATTAAATGTTAACTGTAAATTTTAAACTATATGAATTCTTATAAAGCTTAAATTTATATTTTAATAATTATAAATGTTAATGAAAAATTAACTTACCAAAAATAGTAAAGTACATATATTACTAAATTTTAGTATTCTAGTTAACAACTTATTACAATTTTGAATTATTTTAAACCGTTATAAATAGAAATTAATTTATTTAATGACGAACGATCATCGCCAAAAGTTCTATGTCATTAATATTTTGTACTTTAATAGTAATAAAACTTTCTTCTTAATTAAATTAATTTTTGTATTAGCTTTAAAGAATTATTTATAAAATTATAGCGCTATATAAATAAAAACCTGTTTCTTCCATTTCTCCCGTGATTCGTAATTTGCACTCTCTTTCAAAATTTGCGTTTTAATCCATAATTATATCCAATTTATTTTTACTATGCAGAGCCCAAATATTTATTTTGATTATTATAAACAAATTCATTTCTTAAATATCCTTCTATTTCTAATAAATACATACTTGTTTATTTAAAATATTGTGTTATATAAATATAAATTATCTACACACTTATATATCCATACAATTTTGAAATATTAATTTAAAAAATATTTAAATTAAATGCTCCTAAATTAATAGTTTTTGAAAATCTATTCAAAAGTAATTCGTATTTTATATTGCCACTGTTAAAATTTGAATTTTCTTTTGCCTATAATGTTTATAATAGAATTATCTTAAAAATGCAATAATTAATATATTTAATTTTTAACCCATTGTATATATCATATGGATATTTGGAAAAGTGTATGTTATACTTGATTAATATTTATTTAATCTTCAAACAATTTTGCATCTGTATTTAAAGCATTACATTGCATTTTAGATCCGTTATTATTATTGGTTATACGTTTAAAAATTTTATGAGTTTTATGGGGAATGAGTAGACAAATACACATTCTTTCAAGTTATGTACACAACTTTTTTTTTGCGCACGGAAAAAATACATATATTATGTATTCTTGAAAAAACAATTTTAAAATATATATATATTATATAAATATTACGCCGCACGCACACACACCCACATACATACATACATATATATACATATATATGCTCTATTTCACGTCAAGTGGTACGATGAAAATTTGAAATCACTCCAAAATTTGAGAACAGGCTGGAAACATCTTCCAGAACATACAAAAAAAATTTAAGTGTTAAAAATAATTTGCTTAAGAGTTATTCGACCATGAAAAGTGGAAATTTTTCAATTTTTTAGAAAAATTTCTATTTTTAAAGCCATTTATCACAAAATCTGTTGATTTTTTTGAAAAAACATTACTAACAACTTTTGTTTAAATTAATCTTTAGAACTTATCTACCATGGTTACCTTTCTTAATTTTAAAATCTCGAAGAGATAGAACACCCGGACATATTGAATATCAAAAAAAGGCTACCACACCATAATCGATTTTAATCTAACACCTCTCAAAAGTTCACATTTTTCGCGAGCTTTCGAATGGCTTGGGTTAGCTTATTGGCCAAGACCGCTGTTGTAAGTTATGCCTCATAAACCTCATAAAATCACTAATTTTCACGTATTTTAGGACATAACTTACACCAAAGGTGTAATATATATATTGTGACGGGCATAACCATATATATATATATGTATGGTTAGGCTCCAGTCACATAGCGTATTAGCTCAAGCGATAGAGTATAAGCGCGCCACGCAAGAGGTCCGGGTTCAAGCCCGACTCTCGGAAGATTTTTTTAATTATTTAAATTATTTTATTTAAATAATTAATAAATCAAAATTAATAAAATTTATAATTTTATTTAAAGATTTTTTTATTTTGCAAAATATACATATTCTGAAATTGAAATACGACTAAAATTAACTAAGTTGCAAATTTATATTGTTTATAGTTAATAATAATAAAATTTGAAATTATACAGTATATTATAATATTATAATATATAATTATACAAAAATTGGCGATCCTGCCAGGATACGAATAAAATTTAAAATATAAATTTAAAATTATTTGTAATAATATTTAAATAATAAAATGTAAAATATTAAAAACAAAATTAATAATAAATTGGAAAAAACATTTAAAAATTAGAAGTTAAATTAGGCAAAATATTAGTTTTAGGTGTATATAAAAATATTTTATTAGATTAAATTAAAGTAATTAGTAAAAATGGCTGTTTCGAATAGGAGATCAGGATCATTTATGTTAAATTTAGAACAAGCTAAAGAACATAATGAAATAGAATCAGTAGATCAAATTCGATTAAATTGGGAACAAGCAGTTACTGAGGAATTAAAAGATTTATTTGATAAAGATAATGAATTAGATAATAAAATTGATAAGTATGAAAATACCTCAGAAATAATAAAAAAAGAATGTAAAGATTATTATGATGCTTTAAAAGAAAATTTCTTTAAACAAATAGATATTCTTTCACAACATGTAAAGACATTAGTGGAAGATAATAAAATGAATAAACAAAGGATAAAAGTATTAGAATCCGAAAACGATGGATTTACACGTAGATTCTCTGAAATGAATAAGGAATTAAATAATTTAGAAGAAATTATTAGGGATAAGATAGATGCAGATAGAATTAAACCAATAATAAATAAAATGATTATTGAAAATAATAATGTTTTAATTGAAAAAATTAATAAAATTGAAAATAATACAAAAAATAATACAGTATTAGGGGTAAATTGTACTCAGTCTGAAAATAATCATTTTCGGGTAAAATTAATTATTCCTAAATTTTATGGATTTACAAACGAAAGACCTATGCGTTTCTTGTACGAATTAGAAAAATATATAAATACGACTGCTTCTAATTTTGAGGAAGTCATATGTATTATTTCACAAGCATTAGATAAATCCGCAAAAGAATGGTGGTATTTACTAGAACATGAGATAAGTGATTTCAATGATTTTAAAAATAAATTCATAGAACGATATTGGAATTCTTCTACTCAATGACAAGCACGTAGGAATATTGAATTTGTGCAATATTTTACAGGAAAAATGAGTAGGGTAGAATATGCTACACATATGCTTGGTTTAGCAAAAGAATTAAATTATGAATTAACTGAAGCTGAGTTAGTTGAGAAAATGAGTGAACATTATGAACGTTCAATTAAACATTCAATTTTAGGGCAACAAAATAAATCAAAAGAAAACTTATTAAAAATTTTAACAGATTTTGATTCTGATTTAGATAAAAACCGAAAATACGATAAGATTACAAATCGATATGAAAACCATATGCCTAATCAACGCGAAGGGTATAAAACTTATGAAAATAAAAATATAAATTAAAATATACCAAAAGAGAATCAAAATTATACTGCATATCAAAATAAAATGCATAGGGAAGGTTATCAAAGAAATAGCACGCCCATGATTAATTCTATACAAACATATAAAAATAAAAAATGTATTGTTAAACAAGGTTCGGAAAATAAAAAACTAATTGAACAAACTGATAACAATTATGATAAAATTGAAGTCTTAGCAGATATACATAATTCGAATGATACTCAAAATGAAAAAACTAGTAGAGTATATAATCAGGGAAACTAAAAGGAGTTGTATTTTCCAACTCGGAAACCCCTTTAAAAATTAATGAAAATGCAACTGCAGGGAAAAATAATAAATTAACTAAAAAATTGAATACAGTTGAAAAAATAAATAAAGAAAATTTTATAATAAATATGATATATGAAGATCCACGTAAAGATCTAATTTACGATATTGAACCGGATAATAATAATAAAGAGTTTGAAAATAATAATGCTATTACTCCGTCCAGAAATTAAAATAAAAATTGAAAATATTGAAATTAACGCTTTAATTGATACAGGTAGTGAAGTTACTTGTATTTCAGAAGAATTTTATATTAAAAATATACAATTATTAGAAAAGATTCCTACTTTACCAATATCGGGAAAAATTATAAAAGGTGCTACCGGTTTAAAATCTACGCGAATAAATAAGCAAATACTAGCAAATGTTAAAATAAATAATTTAAAAACACAAATAATTTTTTTAATTATACCGAAATTAGTTAAATCATGTATTATCGGGTATGATACTCAAAAAGAATTAAAAATGTGTATGGATACTAAAAAAGAACAAATTACTTTTGAAACAGGGAAGGAAACAAGTAAAATATCTTATAACTCAAAATTAATAAATAAAAATGAATATGAATCCTTAACTATTCAATATGATGATGGGGATGAAAAAATTAAAAAGTATAAAATTGAGGAAAATTCAAAATTAGAAGATTTTCCAGATTAGAATATAAAAACCGTCGATATTGACGAGAAAATTGCTTTGTGTAATCAAATAAATGATATGCAAAAATTGAAATTAAAAGAAGTTATAACATATTATAAAGATGTTTTTCAAGAAAGCCCTGGATTATTGCATAATTTTAAATACAAATTAGTACTAAAAAATAATTATGAGTATTATAAAAAACCATACCCGATACCGATTAAATACCGAGAACAAGTAAGCATGGAAGTAAACAAAATGTTAGAACAAGGTATAATTCGTAGATCAAATAGTAATTTCATAAATCCATGTGTTATTGTACCTAAGAAAGATGGTTCTATTCGAATATGTTTAGATGCCAGAAATTTAAATTTAAATTTAAAGAATGATTACGAGTCTCCACCGGGAATAGAAGAAGTATTAGCACGATGTAAAAATCATGTATGGATGTCTAGTTTTGACATGACGGCTAGTTTTAACCAAATTCCTTTAGTAGAAGATAGTAAACAATACACTGCATTTATATGTGATAATAAGGTATATGAATATAATGTAGTTCCATTTGGAATAAAAATTAGCAGTGCAGCTCTTTTGAGGGGATTAGATAAAGTCATAACGGGATTAAATGATTTTTGCCTAACGCGGTGAGCGAAATTCGATTTTCGAGGCCTGTTTTGCGTGGGCAAAATACCACATTCCCTCACTAGTGAGCAAAATGCTTTTGAGAGTGGGGGAATGAACTATTTTGCCCACTCAAAAATAAATAATTTCCATTACTTATAGACTGCTATGTTTTGATGTTATTTTGACTAAGGTAAACGTATAACGAAGTCAACACTTCTTATTGTTCTCACTGAGGTGACCCTTTGTTTTCTGCTATATTGAAACTTGAAACTCGGCATTCTTAACGCACTTTCGTTCGTGCACTCACTGTGTTACATTCGCTTGCGCATAAACTAAATAAAAGTACTGGTACAAATAATTTTTAATAATAATTTTAATAAAACTAATAAATAATACTTAATTCGATAGTTAATTGTTTTATTTTGATACAAAAATCATGCGTTCAGATAATGAAGTGAACAGTGATTCAGATGAAAATGAACCAGCAGAATTACTTGAAGAAGCCAAACAAATTATTTTAAATTTACTACCGAAAAAATCGATACAAAAATATACCAGCGCTTACAATTCGTTCAAAAACTGGCGAAAAACAAAAAATACTAATTCTTTTTCTGAAAATATTTTATTAGTTTATTTTAATGAATTGTCAAAAACCACATCTTCATCGACCATGTGCGCTCGATATTCAATGCTGAAAGCGACAATTCAATCCTACGATAATATTGATATTTCTAATTATAAAAAATTGACAACATTTCTAAAAAACAACCACAAAGGTTACAAAGCAAAAAAATCTAAAGTTTTAACTGCAGATGATGTGGCAAAATTTTGCAACGAGGCTCCGGACGAAAAATATCTTTCAATAAAGGTAATGTTAATTTTTATTATTTTACAAACTACCCTTTTTTAAATTGTAAGAATATGCTACTTAATAAATAAACAAAATTAACGAAAATTGAAAATCTAAATATACTAAAATAAATTCATATCAATTGAATAACGAAATAATGTTTGAATAGATTATTTTATACCTGCATGAAATCGCTCGTTTATTTTTATAAATAAGTATAATATTATTTAATTAATTTATAATGTTCATAAAACGATAATTACTATAAAATAAACAAAAATTATAATAAATAAACAATATTATATTAATCTTTAGTAAAAAAGTGTCTTTATTGATCATCACGAACCAATAGGTGTTAATAGATGTTAAGTTACATAAATGCCGACGTTTCGGACGTTTTTTCGCCGTCCCTTTTAAAGGCAAATTCAAACAAAACTCAAAAAAACAACATATCACTCGTGTAATCTCGCAAAAGCCACTCTTTTCGGTATATTGTTACATATCAGATCTTTCAACTAGTTTTCACTACCCACGCTGTCGTCTCCAGAACAAATTGTTTTAAAAATATATATATATATATATATACATAGGACCTCCCCTAAGGGAGTCCTAAGTCACAATTGGTTCGTGATGATCAATAAAGACACTTTTTTACTAAAGATTACTTGGACGAACGATAAATTCATTTAAACAATATTATATTAATATTTGAGCAAACTTTCGCTTGAAATAAATAAATATTTCGTAGATTTAAATAGGCTTTATTTATTCTAATTATTTATTACGTCAAATAAATTATTTTTCATAAATATAGAATGGAATGTTTTTTTGAATTCATAAAATGGATTTTCAGTGTATTAAATATTTTGAAAAATTTCAAATTTCTTTTTTTACATGCGGGGGGCTCCGCCCCCCGAACCCCCGGCAGGGGCTTCGCCCCCTGCACCCCCACCGGGGCTGCGCCCCTGGACCCGCTTCTTCGCCCCAACAACCGCACCTTCGCCTTACTTACTCGTTTTAATATTTGATTTCCAGATCTGTTTAATCATTGGAGTTACGGGAGCATGTAGATGTGCGGAGTTAACTATGTTAACAATGGAAAATATTGAAGATCATTCCACATTTTTGTTGGTAACTATTCCAAAAACAAAAACGTACATAGAACGATCATTTACAATCACTGGTGAATTTTACAACATTTGCAAAAGATACATGCAACTAAGACCTCAAAATATAAAATCTAATCGCTTTTTCTTGAAATGCAAAAATGGAAAATTAGTATCGCAACCGATAGGTATACACACAATAAGCGCCTTTCCAAAGACTATTGCTACTTTCCTAAAATTACCAGATGAACACCTATACACTGGCCACAGTTTTCGCCGCACTTCCGCAACACTTTTAATTGATAATGGAGCTGACATAATAACCCTTAAACGCCACGGAGGATGGAAGTCAAATACTGTTGCAGAGGGTTACATAGCGGATTCTTTAAATAGTTAAAACTAAAATAGCTAAACAAATCACGAGCAACATTAGGCTTAATTCTCCTACAGTGAATAATATTAGCGATTCAGGCATATCTTCTTCTGCAACGACAAACGATCCTCGACCGAACAACTTAAAACGTCCATATGAAGCAATCGCAGGTCCATCAATATCAACATCAACATCCGCAGCATACCAATCCGACCAAATTCTTACTGAACCGCTCGAAACAAACTGTGAACACGTAGCTCCAAAGCATTATAAACACTCAGAACAGCCAACAAACAAAAATATCAGTAATTCTACGCCAATAAATTCTTACCTTGTTAGGAAAAATAGTATACGCCACTCGTGAGTACAGGTCATCCCACACTCGTCTTATTTGTCACCCTCGCTTCGCTCGGGCGACAAAATCGACTCGTGTGGGAATGCCCAATTTTACTCACTAGTTGCGTAATGTACTACTTATTAACGTTTGTAGACGATTTGTTTGTTTTTTCTAAAACATTTGAAGAGCATTTGATGCATCTTGGAATATTATTTAATCGATTAATAAAAGCCAATTTAAGGTTAAATTTTAAGAAATCAAATTTTGTTCAAAAAGAAATTAAATTTTTAGGAAATATTATTACATATAAGGGAATAAAACCTGATCCAGAAAAAATACAAAATATCAAGAATTTTAAAGTACCTAAAAATGTAAAAGAATTGCAAGGTTTCTTGGGTTTTGTTAATTTTTATTCAAAATTTGCTAAGAATTATGCCCAAGAGACTGTTCCATTGTTAAATTTATTGAAAAAAGATATAAAATTTATTTGGAAAGAAGAGCATTTTAAAGCTTTTAACAAAATAAAGAGTCTTTTTAATGAAAATGTAATTTTAAAAACAGTTGATATTAATAAACCGTTTATATTAACAACGGACGCGAGTGACATAGCAATTGCCGGAATTCTTTCTCAAATTGATGAAGAGGGCGAAGAAAGAATTGTAACTTGTATTAGCCGTACATTAAAAGCGAGCGAAAAGAATTATTTCACAACTGAGAAAGAATTACTTGCAATTGTGTGGTCAATTCATAAACTAGATATATTTTTAAGAGGAACTAAAGAGCTTGTAATTCGAACTGATCATGAAGCTTTGAGTTTTTTGCAGAAAAGCAAATTCGGTAATTTAAGATTGACACGATGGATTTTATCGATCCAAGATATTGATTTTAAATTAGAATATTTACCGGGTGTAAAAAATGCGTAACCGGACATTTTGCCGTATGACACTTCGCCGTCGGACCCTTCGCCGTAAACATTTCGCCGTATGAGACCTTTTGCCGTATAACATTTCGCCGTATGAGACATCTCGCCGTATTACATTTCGCCGTATGAGACACTTTGCCGTACGCGATTGGGTTATAGGGTTATAGGGTTATTGGTTGAGCAGGGGGTTTGGGGGGTGCAGCCCCCCATTACACTTTTGTTGTTACACACATACAGTATCGGTAAATTATTTGTAATTATAACTAGACTATAATAACAAACAATTTTTCAATTTCAATATACGATTTTGTTTACACTCAAAGTTAATCGCCTAAGTACTTGTGATTAATTGATTAGTTATCATTCGTTTTTCATAAATATTTTTTCCTACTTTACGGCGAGAAGTTCCTTACGGCAAAATATCACATACGGCAAAATTCCATACGGCGAAATGTCCCACACGGCGAAAAGTAACACGGCGATTTGTCCGACGGCGAAGTGTCCAACGGCGAACTGTCATACGGCAAAGTGTCATGGAACCAAAAAATGCAGCTGCAGACTACTTAAGTCGAATGAATGAAGATGATCAATGTAATATAAAAAACTCAGAAATTGTTATTGCAGCAATTATGAAACATGCAATTGATACAGAATTGATAAAAAATTTTAAAGATTTAATTAAAATACAAAATGAAGATGAATTATGTCTAAAAATTAAAAAACAAATAGAAAGCAATGAGAGTTTTTGTAGATTTAAATATATAAATAACTATTTGTGTAAAGTAACACATAGGGAAAATAAAATAGTAATACCAAAGTGTATTATAGTTAATTTAATACAAAATTTACATATTTATTATGGACACGTTGGTTCAAGAAAAATTTATTTAATGATTTTGGAGTATTTTTATTTTCCCAAATTGTTTGTTGTTAAAAACGTGTGATATTTGTCAAAGGACTAAATGTTTAACTGTATCATATAAAGAGGAAGTACAACCAATAATAATTGAAAAACCGGGTGATCTGTTATCCATTGATTTTTATGGTCCATTAATACCATCAACTAGTGGAGTTTGCTATATTTTATCCACTATAGATGTTTTTAGTAAATTTGTTGTACTTTATCCTATTAAAAAAGCAAATACGGCAATTGTGATAAATAAAATAAATAAATATATTATAGATATAGGTAAACCAAAAGCTATAATATCTGATCATGGGTCACAATTTACGAGTGTTAAATGGGAAAATTATTTAAAAAAAACAAAATATTAAAATGATATTTTCAAGTATAAGACACCCACAATCAAATATTATAGAGCGATCTCATAGAGAAATAGGTCGAATATATAGATCGATTTTAAATAAGCATACTGGATGGGATAATGAAATCCATTTTGTTGAAAATGTACTAAATAATACGCATCACGAAACTACGGGTTTTCCGCCAGTAGAATTACAATTTCCAATCAAAAGCAAAAGATTTTGGAATAATTGTTTAAAATCGAATCCAATAAATATTAAAGAAGATTATGAGGACAAAATTGCAAAAGCAAAAGATAAAATGCATAAATTCATCATAAATAGAGCGAATAATAAAAATGTAAATAGAAAAAAATATAAATTTAATATAAACGATTTAGTGTTAATTAAAGCATTAAACGTATCAAATGCGAATGAAAAGCGACTTGCGAAATTTATGTACCTATGCGAAGGTCCATATAGAATAATTAACAAATTTGGAACCGACACTTATTTGTTATTCGATGACAAAATGAAGTTAGAACGGGGAAAATTTCATATTAATCAACTGAAACCATATTATATGGAAAAGGAATCTGAAAAGATTTTTGAAAAGAATTAACAATAAATAAATAAAAAAAAAAAATAATAATAATACATAATAGTTTTCTGAAAATAATAGAATAAATTAAAAGTTGTCAAATTAAAGCGAATTTAATGATACAAAATAAAAGAGTGTTAGTAACTATGAAAATCAAAACAAAAGGTCAATCAACCAACGAAGTTTAAACACAGGGTGAGAAGTAAACTATCCTTAATCCTGGCTTGTCAGTATCAGTTTAACTGTCTACATAGTCAGTCAAGTTCAAACCGAAACGGATCTATAAAGAAAAAGTGAAAATGCCAGATTTTACTCAAAATACTGAGAAAATTGCTACTTGTGAAGCTTCAACTCAGACATCTACTAGTTGTGAAAGTGATGAAGGAGTGAAGTGGTTTCGTCATCATGAAAAATGTATAAGACTGATCCATCAAAAAAATAAATGGGTAACCAGTTTTTCTACAAGAATATGTAATGGTACTTATGTACAGACAAGAAAAGTACAAACAAGAACGGTACCTACACAAACATCTAGAGCAGAAAAAAGAAAATTCATAAGTGAAGAGATGGAGAAAGTAGAAGAAAAAATAAAAAAGTTAGAAAAGCAAATTAAGGAAAAACAAATAGAAAAAATAACACCAGCATCGACGGATGAACTTGAAGAACTTTTCAACAGTTTAAATCATCCAGGGATGTCAGCAGAAGAATTTGATATCTTCATGACCCAACAAAATTAAACAACGTTGTTTGATTGATCGGTAAATAAAATATAATCTTTATATGTATATAAGAAAAGAATTGAATTCGTTTTATTAGGCAACTACATATGATATTTTTTTTTAAAATTAATGTTATTTGATAGTCATAAAAGAACACAAATTTAAAGGGGGGTAATATGGGGTACATAGTGATAGTTTTTTTTTCCATAAATTTGAGTTTCATTTATTTTTCACAAATTTAAAGGGGGGTGATGTGACGGGCATAACCATATATATATATATATGTATGGTTAGGCTCCAGTCACATAGCGTATTAGCTCAAGCGATAGAGTATAAGCGCGCCACGCAGGAGGTCCGGGTTCAAGCCCGACTCTCGGAAGATTTTTTTAATTATTTAAATTAATTTATTTAAGTTTTAGTTAATAATAATAAAATTTGAAATTATACAGTATATTATAATATTATAATATATAATTATACATGATATATATATATAAAATATATGTGAGAAAAGTGATAAAAAATAAATAAGTATTTGATCAATAAATTAAAGTAAAATGAATTCAAATTAAAATTAAGATTGTTTTTCACGTTTGTTAATTATTATATTAATATAAGATTCAGATTTTGAAAACTAATGTAAATTAATATAAAGACAGAGAGGTTGGCGACCCTGTGCCAAAATTATATGAAACAACAAAGAAGATAATGAGAAGAGAGGGAAACCGAAAACTCCAGCTGTAGGTGTGAAGAAGGTGGGAGAGCAGTCCCCACCTCTAACCAAAGGTACAAAACCGGCCGTCTCGCTGTCGAATTCAGCATTCGCCTCGAGCTGTAAGGCGAGGAAGGAAGCACCCTCCTCGCCAATTCTAGAAATAAATAAATTCTGTGAGTTTAATTAAACAGCTAGAGGTGTGATGTTCATTTAAAGGTACTTGGACAAGATGGAATGCTGGAATCATTCCAATCTTTACCCAAGTCCTTTTATCCTTTAAAGCCAATTCCTTAGAATACATTCGGACGAAAAGGAGCGCTAGATTCGCTTTTTATTCTACCCGAATTATTTTTCCTTTTTTCCATAGAAAAATAATCAGATGATGTGGAATACTGGATTTATTCCAACATCTACCTGATTTTTTTTACATAATATATTAACCAAAGAGTTTATTGGGCGAGCCCGAACGCTGGATTCGTTCGAACCTCTATCCAACCTCTTATTCCATTAAAATATCCAGAAATCGTTCTGGGATGAGAAGAAACACTGGATTTGTTTCTTATCTACCCCAGACGTTTTCACTGCATACATTTATTACGGTCCTGAAAAAAATAAATGTATTTTTATGTAAAGGGATAAAAATAAGCCCGTTACAATATATATATAATATATATGGCGTATTCCACGTGAAGTGGTCCGATCAAAATTTTAAAATGCACCAAATTTTGAGTACACTTTGCCAATTTTTTTGCAGAATACAGAAAAAAATTTTTAGGTACTGGAATTTATTAGCTCAAAACTTATTATAACCTCAAAAAGTGAACTTTATCCAATTTTTTTCAACACCAGCTGGGTTTATCGCTATTTAACTCAAAATCTATCAACTTTTACTATACAACATTATATGTAACATTCGTTGCTAATTATGTGTAGAATTTATCCTTCTGGGTTAGAATTTCTAATCTTAAGGTCAATGTTACATAAACTACATGTCAATATTCAACTTAAAAAAGTGTAAGTTCGCCGCAATTGATTTTTTTATCCAAAAGTCTAAAAGAAAGCTTGGAGCAATACCTTTCAAATAGGCTGCAGCTTTTTATGGCCTTCAATTCTGTAAAAAGTTATGATAATTTAAAGAAAGACAAAAAATTCACAAAAATTAACATGGTATTTCCCATTTAAATTTTTAAAAAAATTTGGTGTTTGTGTGTTCAAAAAATGTGATCTTTTGAGCGGTATTAGATCAAAATCGATTGTGGCGTGGTCGCCTTTTTTTGATATTCAATATTTCCGGGCGTTCTATCTCTTCGAGATTTTAAAATTAGGAATTGTAACCCAAGTAGATAAGTTCTAAAGATTATTTTGAACAAAAGTTGTTTATAATGTATTTTTAAAAAAATCAATAGATTTTGAGATAAATAGCTTTGAAAATAATAATTTCTCTAAAAATTTGAAAATAATAATTCTCTTAGGCAAATTATTTGTAACACCTCAAATGTTTTTTCTATCTTCTGGAAGATATTTCCAGTCTGTTCACAAAATTTGGAGTGATTTAAAATTTTCATCGTACCACTTGACGTGAAATAGCCCATATATATATATATATATATATATATATATATATATAAGTGTGTGTGTGTATATGTTATGCCCTAAAATTCATGAAAATTAGTGATTTTATCGTGTTTATGAGGCATAACTTACAACAGCGGTCTTGGCCAATAAGCTAACCACCGCCATTCGAAAGCTCTCGAAAAATGTGATCTTTTAAGCGGTGTTAGATCAAAATCGATTGTGGCGTGGTCACCTTTTTGATATTCAATATTTCCGGGCGTTCTATCTCTTCGAGATTTTAAAATTAAGAAATGTAACCCAGGTAGATAAGTCTTAAGATTATTTTGAACAAAAGTTGTTTATTATGTTTTTCAAAAAAATCAATGGGTTTTGAGATAAATGGCTTTGAAAATAGAAATTTTTCTAAAAAATTGAAAAATTTACATTTTTATGGTGGAATAACTCTTAGGCAAATTATTTTTAACACCAAAAATTTTTTTTCTTTCTTCTGGAAGATATTTCCAACCCGTTCTCAAATTTTGGAGTGATTTAAAATTTTCATCGTACCACTTGACGTGAAATAGCCCATATATATTAGATTTGAGATAAATGACTTTAAATATAGTAATTTTTATAAAAAATTGATAAATTTCCACTTTTCATGGTTGAATAACTCTTAGGCAAATTATTTTTAAAACCTAAATTTTTTTTGTATGTTCTGGAAGATGTTTCCAGCCTGTTCTCAAATTTTGGAGCGATTTAAAGTTTTCATCGTACCACTTGACGTGAAATAGCCCATATATATGTATATATATATATATATATATATATATATATCTATATACATATATATACTTTAACGGGGTGGGTACTGAGGATATGTAAGGCCCACGGTTAGGCCCAATCTGTCCCAACTTACCAACCTTAAGTGTGCAGTCCCACGATGCGGCCGGGAATCCCTTTGATTCCCGTGCAATGCCATTAACAACGTCAAACACTCCGTTTGACTTATATACCGTGTGTTGGGCCCTATGCCCAAAATTGCCAACTAGGATAAACACCGGAGAGGGCGGTATTCGTAGGATAGGACGGTAACCGGTAAAACACTATCAACAATCGATATTATTGTTAATCGGCGAGAAAGATTGTCTCCCGAGTCAATTTATTAACTAAACAATTAACTATTAATAAATTAACTACAAAATTAACGTTAACAATTTACGGGGAGTCGTACCGATGACTACCCCCAAGGTCAGCGCGAAAAGAATCACTTAAAATCTATTGAACTGTCGATTACGAGCAACCGATCCGGATATGATCGGCTGCTTAACCTGATGGCATACGTCACACCGTGTGACGTATGAATCTCTGACGTAGAGAGCTTTTACGTAGAAGCTTACTACGTCACGCGCGCCTTCTCTCGTGAAGTGGCTCCCGCGAACCACCGACCTTTCTATCCGTGCGGGTATTGTCACGAGAGGGGAAAAGGGAGGATCGCTTCCTCACCTGGACCGTACCAGGTAAATCGGGACGCGAAATATTATGTAGACACGCGGGTCTAAATGTGGTGCACCACTTACCGCGTATCTGAATATCTCGCTTTGGCGGGAAAAGGCTGTGCTACTGAGAGAGAGCTCGTACGCGTATATCTCTCTCTCTCTCTCCAACGGTCGAGAAGGTGGAATTCGCCGGGCCTCCTTTTCTCACTGCCTGTGAGAGGTGCTGCTGCACACGTCGACGTGGAGGTTAGTGGGGAGAAGCTGCTCACACCCACACACAACGCACAACACTCCTTTCGCTCTTTTATGCCGTAACAAAACAATCACCGGTCACCAACACCTTGTTGTTGCCGTGCGCGCGCGAAATCTGTCTCGTTACCCCTCTCGCGCACGATTCTCGCGCGCGTTCCATGCGCGCGCATCACTCTCGATACTCTTTTCAGTTACTCACCTGATCGGTAACTCGCTTACCGTTGTACCCCCCTTTCAGATTCCGCATACTCTGTATGTGGACTCTGTACCGCGAGGAACAGGAAAGAGGATAAATAATCAGGAAGTACACCTTATTTTTTTATTATAAAACTTTAATAAAAACAAAAAATATCTATATACATTTGGTGGATTGAGCCGTTGTCTCCTGATGGCTCTCAGCCCTGCCTCCTGCGCCCCGCCTTGATTTCGGCGTGCGCCTTGAAGCGAGGGCATTTCTTTGGGTCAACGACCCCTTTGCAGCGGCAGAGCGGACACTTCGGTTCCTTGTAAACGCTCGTTCCGCTCGTGGAGGACTGAGACTGCAGCCGCGTCTCCAGCTCAGCGGCTCTTCTTTTAGCGTCATCCGCTTTCTGCTGGAGACGCCGGTACTCTTCAGCAGCCTGCCTATAGGCTGCCTCAGCCCTCAGCCGCTGCTGGCGCTCTTCCTCGCGCTTCCTCTCTTCCGCCGCCGCCTTTTCATTGGCCTCGCGCTGCTGAGCACGGAACGTTGCCAGGACCTCGCGCTCCTTTTTGAGGTCCTGAACTCGCTCACCCCAGACACCCTTGGTGATGGGAGCCGTCGGATGAGCCTCGGCAAAAGCATCGAACTTTGCCAAGGCCTCTTGTTCGGCTGCCCGTAGCTGAATCCTCAGGGCTTTCATGTGCCTGGGGCAGCCTCCGTCTCCTGCCACTCCTCTTCCTGTGTCTTGGGTCGCGCCTCCTCTGTCACCGCAGAGGTTGCGGGTTGGGACCCTTTGGAGTGGGGACGACGGAGCTGGGGTCTGGGATTGCCCTCCTTCTCCAGCCGCTCTTCTGTCGCGGGTGCTGTCTTCGGCGGAGAGGGCATGGGTATCGTCCCTTTCGCTTGTCTCAAGCGGTCCGCAGGGGTCGCTACGTAGGCCGTGTCCTGGCCCTGACCGTCCTCCAGGACCTTTTCTAGGACGACGGCGGCGATATCCTCCTGGCCACGGCAATGCTCCTCCTGGAGCTGTTGCTGCCGATGATCTACGGCAGCAACTACAGCAGACAGGACGTCCGCCGTCTGCATCTCGCCGTGGCTGGCCAGGGTGTCTATCATCCTGGCGAGGAGGAACTCCAGGGCTTCCTGCTCAACCTCGATGATCATCTGCAACAAAAATCACGATCTCAGGTTATGGCCCATCGTTTCAAACGATACTGTTCTTTATTTGGATTTCGATCCACGAGGACGCCCTCGTCCTCGTCTAAGGGGAACAGTTTCTGGCTGCGCATCTAATTGCCGTGTTACTGGGAATCGGAGTCGCACGGTCGCATTCGCTTTCCGGGGACGACCACGTGGTCGTTTGGTAGCGGGGGCCCTATCTAAGGACGTACGCGACGTCTTACGCGGTTTACACCGAGTCCCTTCGCTAGGTGACTCGCTCGCATTATACTCCCTCGCAGGGGAGGCTTCGCTCGCTACAGGTGGGTCGCACTTCACCTGTTGATCCCTCGACGGTTGAGATCTCGTAGGTTTCTCTTCATCGTTTGGTTCAGCATCATCTTCGGGGAAGTATCTCTTCAGATGCTCTATATGAGATACCTCTTGGTCCCCTTGATCATCTTGTATGACGTAGGTATTCATACCTTTTCTACTTATGATCAGATATGGCCCTGTATATTTCGGAGCAAGCTTAGCCGAGATACCTTGTGCGCTGGACGAGAGGATCCGGTTGCGTTTCCACACCAGATCTCCTACCTCGAATTCCGCTGGCCTTCGTCGTGAGTTGAAGATTTCGGCTTGCCGGGCCTTACTGGCAGCCGACTGACGACTTGCGTTCTCGTGCAGTCTTGGCAACTGTTTGATTTTGTCGTTCCAATCCTGCAGTCTACGGAACTCAAACTGTTGCTGGGCAAGCCGGTCTTGCTCTCGACGAGCTGTACTAGGCGCCTCGGGTTGGCGACCATAGTTCAGCATAGCCGGGCTCCATCCAGTAGAACTTTGCACCGCTGTGGTTAGTGCAAAGACTAACTCTGGCAGCTTGTCGTCCCAGTCGCTGTGCTTATCCTGGATATACGACGCCACCATTGTCTTAAGGGTCCGATTGGCCCTCTCGACAGGATTGGCCTGTGCGTGGTAAGGGGGTGTCGTCGAATGATACACTCCCTTAGATTCGAGGTATTCGTCTACGAGTTTATTTTTAAACTCGGTCCCGTTGTCCGAATGAAATACTTCCGGGGTGCCGAACCGGTTAATCACTCGTTCGTGAAGCTCGCGGACTATAGTCTTTGCGTTAGCTTTTCGTATCGGGATTGCTTCAATCCAGCGCGTGAATAAATCCTGAAATACTAGGATGTATTCATATCCTCGGCTAGAGCGTGGAAGCGGGCCAGTGATATCTCCTGCTACCACCTGCCATGGTCTGTCCGATTGACGGTGACCCATTAACCCTGAGGGAACACGTTGCTCGACCTTGCATTGCTGGCACACTTGACATCGCCTGACGTAATCCGCAACTTCTGCGTAAAACCGTGGCCAATAATAGTTTTGGGCCACGCGGGCGAATGTCTTTTCCCTTCCGAGATGGCCAGCTGAGGGATCATCGTGACACTCTCTCAGAATAGAGTGACGATTCTCTACGGGTACGACCAGCTTCCATGCTTGCTCGTCATCCATCACTTCCTCTAACTCTTTGTCGGGGCGATAGATGTATAGATTTCCTCCAACTATTTTCCAGTCGGGGAAATCACGGGGTCTGTCGGGAACGTTCTTGATCCAGTCTAGGTACCAAGGATCTTCAGTAGTTTGAGCCCACGACATTGCTGCTACTGTAGGGTCGTCGTCTTCATACATGCGAGATAGGGCATCGGGAACGTGATGCAGAGCTCCTTTTCTGTGCTCGACGACAAAGTCATGAGCTTGAAGTTCTAAAGCCCATCTCGCTAGTCTGCTGGTTGGATTTCTCATATTACACAACCAGCGAAGACTACTGTGATCCGTTATCACTTTGAAGTGGTACCCTTCGATGTAAGGTCTGAACTTATTAATAGCCCAGACCACGGCCAAGCATTCCCTTTCCGTAACGCTATAATTCTTCTCGGGTGCTGTGAGAATGCGACTGGCAAACTCAATGACTCTTTCCTCTCCGTCTATCTCTTGGACGAGCACGGCTCCTATGCCGGTATCGCTCGCGTCCGTGTGCAGGCTAAACAGTCCATCTGCACTGGGACGTTGAAGAATTGGAGCAGTCATGATCAGGGCCTTCAGTTGCTGAAAGGCTTGTTCCTGTTCATCTAACCACTCGTACCCTTGGTTCTTCTTAGTTAGACGGGTAAGTGGCTCGGCAATCGTGGCGTAATCCGGCATAAAACGCCGATACCACGACGCCATGCCGGGGAATCATCGAAGCTGTTTAAGGTTCTTGGGAGCCGGATAAATCCTTATAGGCTCTGTCTTGGCTGGGTCGGGACGAATTCCATCCCTGTTGACCAGCACGCCAAGATATCTTACCTCATCTTGACAGAAGACACACTTGTCCTTATTTACTGTCAAGTTAGCTTCGGTCAGTCTTTTCAGCACCATCTCGAGATACTTCCTGTGCCCTTCAAATGTCTCGGTGACTATGATAATGTCATCGAGGTAAGAAAAGGCATTGGGCTCGAGATCAGGACCAACCACTTGGTCAATCATGCGTTGGAAGGTCGCGCCGGCCTATGCCAATCCGTACGGCATCCGCTTAAACTGATACAGTCCCATCCCCGGGACTGTGAAAGCCGTATAAGGACGCGATTCCTTCTGGAGAGGTATTTGATGATACGCTGAGTTCATGTCCAGAGTACTAATGTACCGACATCTCTTCAGCTTGCGTAAGATATCCTGCATGAACGGGAGGGGATAAGCGTCTGGTTTCGTTAGCGCATTGACTTTCCTAAAGTCAATGCAAAACCGACGTGATCCGTTCTCCTTGCGTACCATCACCACGGGGCTTGACCAACCGCTGTCCGAGGGCTTTATGATCTCTAAATCTAGCATCTCTCGGACCTGGCGGTGCATCTCCTCCTGGATCTTCTCCGACACCGGGTAATACTTCTGCTTTATCGGGCGAGCTGTTCCCACGTCAATCGAGTGCTCGATGAGTTGGGTTCGCCCGTTTTGGGAGAAGTATTAGACAGCACGTTGCTCACTAGCTCTCGCAGCTCTTCCCTTTTTGCCTCGGTTGCGTCCGCTGTCCCAGCGGACGAGAGAGTGGCCATACCCCCTATTCCAGCAACTTCGAGGTGGATCTGCTGCTTGCTGTCTTTGAGGAACAGGCGGTCGCTATCCGGATCCAATATGGCTCTGAATGCTCGTACGAAATTTACTCCTACGTAGCATTCGGCGTCAAGATGTGGTATGATCGCTACCCTTATTTCACGCGTCTCCTTCCCGACAGTGAAAGGTAAAATCACATGACCGTTTAGCGGTTGGTAACTACCATCCGCCATCTTGACGCGTCCGGCGTTCGCCACAATGAGCTCCTTGCCCAATGCTGCGGCGATTTGCAGACCGCTGGATCCCATCACGGTCGTGGAGGCTCCGGGATCGTATAAGGCTCTTATACGAAAGCCCTCAATCTCCACGAGAAGCCACCAACGACTCTCATCCTCTGGTTTATAGGATGAGGTTGGTCTGCTGGCTTCTTGGGACCGTTCCTCCTTTTGAGGCTCATTTCCGCTCCTCTCTGGACCATACTCTCGGACGGAGCGGGTCTGTCCCGAACTCACCTGGGACAGCGGGGACTCAAGCTCTTGGGTCGCGGTTTTCGTCCCGGTTAACCGCTCCCTTTGGCGTTTCCCGAGCACTCCGGACAGTACCTGAGGGAATATCCAATTTTTCCGCAGCCCTTGCAGGTAAGAGGCTTAGTCGGATCGAACGTCGAGCCCATTCGGTTTTTCGGCTGTTCCTTTCCTTTTTCCCTTAGTGGACTAGCACTCTTCTTCTCCTGCCGGTGTCCGAAGCTCTTACTCGGGCCATTAGGTCTGCCAGACCTCCTACTCTTCGGAGATCGGTTGGCCGGCGAGCCTTTCTTAGGAGAGCCAGACCTTGGGCTTCTCCTACGGGACTGTCGGGTCGTCGATGCCAATTGGGAGACGAGGGGCCGCAGCGCATCCTCCAGCATCTTTGCGATGCGGGCGACGACGTCTGGCTCGCTTGGTTTGACTGGGCTTACCTCAGCGGCCGCTACCTTAGCCTTCGGCGAACCTTTTTTCCGCTTCGGCTTATACGCCATTTCGGGAAGCAGAGACCCTTCCTCCGTAGGTGGTGGACGATATACTTTTTCACCTTCTATCGTCTGCTCCGCTTCCGTGGCGAGGTCCAGCATTTGCTCAATTGAGCTCACTTCCGCTCTCTTGAACAGCCGTTGAAGCTATGGCAGCATGTTCCGATACAAATGATCGAGCGGCTGCGCTTCAGTCGGCGTAGGGACTATCTTTCGCATTATTGCGATAGAGCACGTCATATAGTCCCTAACCGGTTCATCGGGTCCTTGAGTCCGTGCGTTGGACTCGCCGATGATCCTCTGCTGGTAACGTTGGCTCATTCCGTACCAACGTTTAGCCGAAGTCACGAAATCTTGCCAGGAGTGCCACTTGTGTTTCTCGTTCTGGTACCACGTGGCGGCAGTGTCTGTCAGAAGTTCCGAGAGTGACGGCAATAACTCGTCCTCTGACAGGTTGGCCAGGATCCTGCAATCCTCGATCCTGGTTAGGAAGGCGTCGATGCTCTGGCTCTTGTCGCCAGAGAACTTGACCTGCCACTTCCTAACAATGCCGCCGACGTCCCGAGGTGTCCCATTCAACCTCGATGACGTCGAGAAGCTTGGTGTTGAGAATATCCGATCCTTGTTTGGCGAGCTGCGCGCTTGAGGAATCCTCTGGGACTCGCGCGCATTCCCCCCCTTCCAAGCTCCATCAGGCTTAGACTGAGGGGCGCTTGCGCGTTGTTGCTCGCCATTTACTTGCGCCTCACCTATCTCGCTTACATCAGGACCATAACACGTATATGTGTCCTGAAATTGCACATGGTGAGATTAGTTGGCACCGTCCAATCTCGTGCTGTGAGCGGTTTGAGTGCGCTCGGACATCAGCTTATCTACCTTTACAGTGAGGTCATTCACTTTTTTGATAAGCTGCACCAAGGTCTGGGAGAACGATTGAGGGATTTTAAAAATGTTTCCCTCTTCTGAGACCAATGACAGCCATTCTTCCTCTCGTTCGGGTTGAGGCTCTGTGTTGGTCGCGGCTGACGTCGTTTCATCTAGCTCGACGTCATCGAAATCCTGCACCGTCCTGTGCAGGTTATCTTTAACCGCAGCGTTCTCCCGCAGTACCAGATACACTTCCTGATCTGGGCTAGGTTCATCAGACTTCTCGTCTTGATGTTCACCTAGCATCTGCAGCCACCTATTTCTCCGTTGGAGACGGCTGCGAACTGCTGTGGCTTCATCTTCCTCCTGGTTAAACTCCTGGGCCGAATAATTTCCTAATAGCCGCTGGTGGAGTCGCTCGGCTTTCCTATGAACCGAGCCTGCCGATTTTAGGTACAAGGCGTCCAGGTGTAATTCAATTTGCTCCCTGGTGAGCGTCTCGATCCATGCATCGATTGGAGTATCGACGTCTTTCTGCTGAGCGGCCATCTTCAGTTGTAGCGTCGTTTATACGTTTCACAGTAAGTAGCCTCGCTGGCTTGACGCACTATGTGTGTGCAAGGTTATATGCTGTCGAATATTTAACTTTGGCGTTACTTGCCAAGTGTCCAATCCGCGTAACTGGGTTTTGCTTCTACCTACGCTAACCGCTAAAGCACAAAACCGGATGCCAAAAGTAAGTCCTGTCTTACTTTGATCAGGAAGCACTACCGAGTTTAAACTATTTTTAACAAATTTGCTAATAAATTTACGATAAACTACTGCCTGGCTCTTACCTTGCGCTAACTTAACGGCACTATATAATAAATAATAAATAAATCAATAAATAAATAAATTAAATAATTAAAGTTACCGCGCGCTTGACCTCTTACAAAAATATAACCTATAATACAATTTGTAAAGGTCTGAGCCAGGTTATAAGCTTCCTGTTTTGTGCCAGCAAAAACCAGTTAAACCTTGCATACACTTACAAACAATTTCTTTAGACCGATTAATTGCCACCAGGTTATGTCGCGCTGTGTCGCGTTCTTTCGTTCCTCTAGGTGGCGCTAGTTACTTGGTTTGGTCCAAACTACCCAATTTCCAAGTAACGTTGGTCGGTCTATCGATTCCGTTCGAAAACCCACCAAATTTCCTATTTGTGCGACCTTTTTCTAGTGGCGCCACCTATGTTCGACCAGGAACCAATTTCCTGTGTCTACTACTAGTCGAGACGAGAAAAATAAAAATAAATTTTATTTGTTATAAAAAAATTTTTATTTGTTTATAACAATTCTATTTGTTAATCAACAAATCCCGCCTCAAAAGGAAACGAAAGAGTACCGAAATATTCTTCACAATTTCGAAACGCGACTGCTGACCTCGTTATTGTTCGCGAGTTATCCAATTGTTAATTAATAATATTATTAACAATTGAACAACTATATCGTGCTCGTTGATTTTTCCGATGTCCTGTATCCAAAATCCACACGTATTGGGCGCCAGTTGTAACGGGGTGGGTACTGGGCATATGTAAGGCCCACGGTTAGGCCCAATCTGTCCCAACTTACCAACCTTAAGTGTGCAGTCACACGATGCGGCCGGGAATCCCTTTGATTCCGGTGCAATGCCGTTAACAACGTCAAACACTCCGTTTGACTTATATACCGTGTGTTGGGCCCTATGCCCAAAATTGCCAACTAGGATAAACACCGGAGAGGACGGTATTCGTAGGATAGGACGGTAACCGGTAAAACACTATCAACAATCGATATTATTGTTAATCGGCGAGAAAGATTGTCTCCCGAGTCAATTTATTAACTAAACAATTAACTATTAATAAATTAACTACAAAATTAACGTTAACAATTTAAGGGGAGTCGTACCGATGACTACCCCCGAGGTCAGCGCGAAAAGAATCAGTTAAAATCTATTGAACTGTCGATTACGAGCAACCGATCCGGATATGATCGGCTGCTTAACCTGATGGCATACGTCACACCGTGTGACGTATGAATCTCTGACGTAGAGAGCTTTTACGTAGAAGCTTACTACGTCACGCGCGCCTTCTCTCGTGAAGTGGCTCCCGCGAACCACCGACCTTTCTATCCGTGCGGGTATTGTCACGAGAGGGGAAAAGGGAGGATCGCTTCCTCACCTGGACCGTACCAGGTAAATCGGGACGCGAAATATTAAGTAGACACGCGGGTCTAAATGTGGTGCACCACTTACCGCGTATCTGAATATCTCGCTTCGGCGGGAAAAGGCTGTGCTACTGAGAGAGAGCTCGTACGCGTATATCTCTCTCTCTCTCTCTCTCCAACGGTCGAGAAGGTGGAATTCGCCGGGCCTCCTTTTCTCACTGCCTGTGAGAGGTGCTACTGCACACGTCGACGTGGAGATTAGTGGGGAGAAGCTGCTCACACCCACACACAACGCACAACACTCCTTTCGCTCTTTTATGCCGTAACAAAACAATCACCGGTCACCAACACCTTGTTGTTGCCGTGCGCGCGCGAAATCTGTCTCGTTACCCCTCTCGCGCACGATTCTCGCGCGCGTTCCATGCGTGCGCATCGCTCTCGATACTCTTTTCAGTTACTCACCTGATCGGTAATTCGCTTACCGTTATAATACATATACGAGGGAGGCTTCGCCCCCCTGCGCGCTTCGCGCGCCAACCCCCCATTTTTAATTTAGAAAAAGGTTTTTCGTAATAAATTTATTTAAAATAATGTTTTAAATTGTATTATTTTTTCACTACCATGGACACCTTAGAAATTAAACAGATTCACACAACGCCTTGAAGGTACTGTTATATTGCATTGGGTTTTATACCAAAAATTTAATTTTTTTTTAAATACGATTACAAATTATAAATAAAAGTTTTTACCAAACTTTAGTGTAATGATATCATAATAAAAATAATTAAAAAAATAGATACATATTAAATATAATAACTGTAAATTTTAAACTATATGAATTCTTATGAAGCTTATATTTATATTTTAATATTATAAAGTTTAATGTAATATGAACTTAACAAAAATAGTAACGTGCATATACTTACCAAATAATAGTATTGAGTAACTTTATTAAAATTTTGGATTCTTTCAAACGGATCTAAAGAGAACTTCACCTCCTAAAATTAATGTATTTAATGACCAAGGATCATCGCCAAAAGTTCTATGTCATTAATATTTTGTACTTTTAGAGTAATAAAACTTTCTTCTTAATTAAATTAATTTTTGTATTAGTTTTAAAGAATTATTTATAACATTTTAGCGGAATATAAATAAAAACCTGTTTGCTGACTTACAAAGTGTCCATCACCATCTGGGACATGGACGAGTCCACGACAACAAAGGAGGTGGCCGCAGCAATTGCGACAAAGATCGGGCCAAATGTGGTATCCCCGGATAATATTAAAACCAGGGTATCCTACAGTGGCACCCTAGCTGCGACCATCCAGCTTCCGGCAGTAGCAGCCAAAAAACTACTGAAAGACGGGAAGCTCCGGATCGGATGGGTCAAATGCAGAGTTCGACTGCGAGAGGTATCCTCGCGCTGCTACCGATGCCACGAATCGGGACACATCGCGAGGGAGTGCAAGAGCTCAGTCGATCGGTCAGCGCAATGCTATCGGTGCAGCCAAGAGGGCCACAAAGCAGTGGACTGCGAGGCCAAAGCCAAGACCTCGCATGAGGAAGGAGCACACATCAAAAATGATTAAGGTGCTCCAAATAAACCTCAACCACTGCGCTGTGGCCCAGGACCTGCTGTCCCAGCTGGTCAGAGAGGAGAGAGCGGACGTAGCGATCATCAGCGAGGAGTTCCGGGATCTCGAGAAGTCGAACTGGGTAAGGGATGCCACGGGCAAGGCGGCCATCTGGGTATGTGGAAATATACATATCTCCAGAAGGATGGTCGCCCCCCTTCCCAGCTTCACCTGGGTGGAGGTGGCGGGGACACGCATGTACAGCTGCTACTTCTCGCCCAGCGATTCCACCGAGGACTTTGCGAGATCTCTGGATGCAGTCGTCACCAGTGCTCGGTCCTCACGGTTGCCGGTCGCAATCGGTGGGGACTTCAATGCTTGAGCGACGGACTGGGGCAGCGCCAAGACCAACGCGCGCGGTCGCGCACTCCTCGAGGCGTTCGCTCTACTGGGGCTAGAGATCGCTAACACAGGGACAATCCTGACTTTCACCAAAGCCGGCAAGTCGTTCATAGTCGACCTCACCTTCGTTGATCCTAGATTGTTGGGGGGAGGGGGACTCGGCTGGAAAGTTAGCGATCGTTACACAGGTAGTGACCACCAAGCACTCGTGTACCAGCTCCAGTTGACCAGCGGGAGGACAAAGAGAGCAGGAAGAGGAGCAAGAGAGAGATGGGACCAGCCACGTTTGATCGTGAGGCGTTCCTCTGCTCTCTTGAGGGGGCAAAAAAACCGCCGAAGAAAAAGCACGAGGCCTCACGAATGCCTTAACAGCGGCTTGCGATGCCTCTATGGCCGTGAAGTTCAACCCTCGCGGTCGCCCACCAATAATCTGGTGGAGTGAGGACATCGCAGAAAAGAGACGTGAGTGCCTGCGTGTCAGAAGGCTGCACCAAAGAGCGAGGGGAACACCGCGGTTCCAAGATCGTTCCGCAGAATACGAACAAAAGCGGAGGGATCTCAAAGTGGCCATCAAGGCTGCCAAGAGAAGGTGTTGGCGGGAGCTCTGTAAGGAGGTGGACCACGACCCCTAGGGCAGACCGTATAAAACGGTTATGAATAAGATTAACCCCGGGGGCGCTGTTGCACCCACCGACCCAGTTTTTCTGGACGGAGTCGTCCGCCACCTGTTTCTAGAACATCGGAAAAGGGCAGCAGAGACGGGCCTGATGGCCACCATTGGTGCAGCCGAGTCGCCAGACATTAGTGAAGCCGAACTGAGGATGGCCGCTAAGAGTATTTCCGTACGTAAAGCCCCAGGGCCTGACGGAATACCTGGCCTGGCCGTCAAGACAGCGGCGATGAGTGCTCCGGGCTTGTTCCTGGACGCATTCAACGTATGCATAAGAGAAGGTTGCTTCCCAGCCCAGTGGAAGACGCAGAGGCTGGTACTCCTACCGAAGGGAAACAAACCCCCGGAGGAGCCATCATCTTACCGCGCGCTCTGTCTACTGGATATAGTCGGGAAGCTCCTGGAGCGGGTGATCTGCGCCAGTCTCGCAGCGGCCACCCGTCGGGCCGGAGACCTCTCCGACAACCAGTTCGGCTTCCGAAAGGGTCGATCGACCATGGACGCTGTAGGCAGAGTTGTTGGTATAGCCACAAACGCCATCAATGCTGGTCGGAGTGCAAGGCGGATGTGTGCTATCATAACCTTGGACATCCGGAATGCCTTCAACTCTGCCAGATGGGACGACATCATGCTGTCCCTGCAGCACTTCCAAGTGCCACTCTATCTCAGGAAGGTCACCTCGAACTACCTGACTGACCGTACTCTGCTCTACGACACCGACGACGGTGTACACTCCCACAACATCACGGGAGGCGTGCCGCAGGGTTTGGTAATTGGGCCCCTACTCTGGAACGTTGTCTATGACGGTCTGGTTATGCAGCAACTTCCGGAGGGTGTCTCGATGGTGGCTTTCGCGGAAGACGTGGCGCTAGTGGTGGTCGCAAAGAGTGTCGAAGAGATCGAATATCTCGGAGACGTCTCTATAGAAGTGGTCGCCACTTGGTTGAGAGACCACGGACTTAGTCTGGCGGCGGAAAAAAACGGAGGCGGTGCTCATCTCTCGCACAAAAAAGGAGAGGACCGCCACCTTCACGGTAGGTAAAGAACGGATACGGTCGGTGAAAACGTTGAAGTATTTAGGGGTCACACTAGACGCGCGGCTGTCGTTCAAACACCATCTCGCGAACGCAGGCTCAAAGGCGGCAAAGGTGGCCCGTGCGCTGGCGGGCATCATGCCCAACATCGGGGGACCCCAGCAACTGCGAAGGTCTCTCCTTGCCTCGGTGATGAGCTCCGTAATTTTATACGGAGCTCCTATCTGGGCTGATGCCCTGACCAGGCACAAGAGCTTTGGTGCTCCGTGTCAGAGAGCCTGCAGGATAGCTGCGCTAGGGGTGACCCGGGCGTACCGAACCATATCTGACATTGCGCTCTCGGTGATCGCGGGGACCGCCCCCTTCGACCTCCTGGCAGCCGAGAGAGGTGAAAGACACCGTGAGGGTGGGCGACGCGGAAAAGAGAATCGCTGCCATAACCGATGGTCATTGCGGACCGTAGAGGAGTGGCAGCGGAGATGGGACTCAGCCAGGGACGGCCGCTGGACCTACCGCATCATCCCGCGGATCCTGGAGTGGGCGAGCAGGAAACACGGCTTCGTCAGTTTCCAGCTTACCCAGGTGTTGACCGGGCACGGATGCTTCCGTAGCTACCTATTTCTTATAGGGGTCTACGGCAGCGCAGAGTGCCCGGCTTGTCCAGGGGTGGACGAAGACGTGGAACACGTCTTCCTACGGTGTCCTCGTTTCAGGGAGGAACGGGACCAGTTTCAAATCACTTGGAGCGGTCCCCTCACCCTGAAGGCATCGGGGCGTGCCTGCTTGGCTCCCAGGAGGGATGGAACGCGGTAGTGACCCTCTGTACGTCCGTAGTGGACAGGCTGGGTCTCATCAGAAGAGAAGAGGAGAGAAGAGTTGCGATAGCAACAATAGTGGGCTAATCTAGCCGTTGCCTCCCCCCGCGAAGAAATGCCTTGCGGCGGTTCCCGCTGGAGAATAAAGGTAAGAAAAGAGGTGGAGTTTTAGTGGGTATGCCTATCGACATCCTTCGGTAAGAGAGTCCCACACACGGGGAGTCTCGCATGGCTCCAGTCATGATGCATTAAGCATTTCTCCACCTCTTCGGAAAAAAAAAAACACACATATATATAACACACATATATAAAACATATATATATATATTTATGTAAATCTAGAGTTATGCGGACAACTTTCGAATTCTAACCCGACTTATGCAGACTCTGATAGACTTATGCGGACGTCCGCATAAGTATTTTTGAAAAAAATTATTCTATCACTACTTATGCGGACACAAAAAAAAATTTCCACATAAAAATAGGGTTATTGGGTATTGGGTTATTGGTTTTAAGGGCATTACTTTAGCAACTAACCTAAAAAACAATAACCTCATCCAAATCTATATGATTAGATCACTGCATAACCTCAAAATATCATGCAAAAATATTGAGTCTGCATAAGTACACATACATACAGATATATATATATATATATATATATATATATATATATATATATATATATATATATATTTGGGTACTTAAGGTATATACTTTTCGGCTATCTATACGCTTGTAATATTCGTAAAGGCAAACCTGATATTTTATGTTATTTCAATTACTGAATCAATCTTTTTCTCTTACAACAGTTGTTATTTGAAACTGCAATTTATTTATAATAATTCTTCTTTGCATTGTACTTTATTTGCAATATTTATTGTTTGAATTACAATTTATTGACAATAATTCATGTTTTCAACGGCAACAATTTTTAATTTAAACTGCATTTATTTATAATAATTCTTATTTCGATTATTAATTATTAATGTTTATAATAAAATAACATTGTGTATATTTCATTATATAATTTGTTAACGTATTCGCCGTACAGGTGTTTATACAATCAAAATTAAAATTGTTATTTGACTTAAATAATTTTATGCAATTGTCAATAAAATAGTGTAATTTTATCTGTGACTGTATCCATTAAAAAGCTAGAAGAATTTAGTTACTCTTGTTCATTTAAAAGAAAACATATTATTATGTTAACAAATTTAAATAAATAATGCATGTTTAATGTCTCTACTCTAAAAATAACGGCGCTCGCTACTTCCGGAGACGTAAGGCTAGTCCTGGTCAAAGAAGAGCGAAAGGATCGATAATATATTCGAAATACCAAAAACATTTTCTGCTATGGCATCAGCCTTTCATAAAATAGATGTCCAAGGTCATGAACCAATGAGACAAGGGATGTGGAAATACTCACCAAAAATGCTCAAGGCTGCACATGATGCAGTAGATCGTATGTTGTCCGAAGATATAATAGAACTACCAGAAAGTCCATGGTGTAATTGCCCGATAATTGTACCGAAATCTGATGGAAAAGACAGGCTTTGTATAGATTATAGACAAGTTAATAAAATCATAAAGAGATGTGCATACCCGTTGAAAAACATGGATGATATTTTGGATAAACTGTAAATTGCAAAGTATATTTCAAATTTGGACTTATCACAGGTATATTACCAAATCCTGTTAGATGAAAACAGTAAAGAAATAACCGCTTTCGCAGTACCGGGAAGAGGACTACTTCAATTCAAACGCATGCCGTATGGTTTAACCAATGCTCCAGCTACCTTTCAGAAAATTATGAAAAAATAATTATACCAGACTAGGAACAATGTATTTTCGTATACTTAGATGATATAATAATAGTAACCCAAATACTTAAATATCATGTATTCTGGTTAAGGAAAGTATTAACAGCGCTAAAGAAAGTCAACTTACATATTAACCGAAACAAATCGGAATTTTGTTGTGCTGAAGTAAGATACCTTGGTTATGTCGTAAATGAGCAATGATTGATTACTAATCCCGATAAAATTAAACCCATTGTTGAATATCCAGCACCCACAAATCTCAAGCAACTCCGAAAATTTTTAGAAATGATCGGGTGGTACTCCCGATTCATTTCAAATCTGACCGTTATTAAAACGCCATTAACGGAGCTCACAAAAAAGGGAGTTTGCTGGTATTGGCACGAGGAACAACAAGTAGCTTTCGAACGGTTTAAAAAAGCCTTAACTCAAGCACCAGTTCTAGCACGCCCCGACCTAACTTTACACTTTTTGTTACAAACAGACGCTAGCAATTATGCGATAGCAGGTGTGCTAACGCAGATAATCGATGGGGAGGAACACCCAATCTATTATGTGAGCCGTACATTGTCCAAAGTAGAACGCAATTTCACTGTAACCAAAAAAGAGTGTTTAGCGATTCTTTGGTCAGCAGATAGATTAAAAGATTATTTACGAGGTGAACAATTCACAGTATTAACTGATCATTACAGCCTCTTAGGCGTAAATAATCTAAAAGACCCAATGGGTAGATTATCCAGATGGAACACGGTGTTATAAAGTTAGACATTAAATTCGTTCGCCGAAAAGGTGTTTTGCACCAGGTACCTGATGCGTTATCGAGAACATGGGGAAACTCAGAAGTAGCCGCCGTCCTTCCAACTCACATAAAAGATGCTTAGTATCTAAAGAAAATGAAGAACGTATCAAAATTTTCAAAAAAATATCCCAACTATAAAATCGAGGATGGATTATTGTACGTTCACTGACCAAATCCATTAGTTGATCCACTGTTCCCAGACCTTGATGCATGGAAACTAGTCCTTCCAACATTAGACAGACCCCAAGCTCTATTCGAATCCCATAATGCACCTCAAACGGGACATTTATAAATAGAAAAAACGTACGTACGTCTAGCAACTTATTATTATTAGCCTGGATACTTCTATGACACGTCTTCTTAAGTTCGAGCTTGTCATCAGTGTTAAATCTACAAAAGTTGTCAATTGCCCCCAGCAGGGTTAATGGGAGATCTCAATATTGATGGTCCATGGAGAGTCGTTGCAGCAGACATAATAGATCCAAAAACACAATCAAAACGAGGATTTAAGTATACAATAGTCTTCGAAGATTTATTCACTCGTTATGTCGAAATTCAATCATTACGAAGGGCAGATGCAAAAAGTGTGTTACAAACTTTTGAGGACCTGATAATAAACATTTGGGGATGTCCAAAATTCTTTCTAATGGACAACGGAACGGAATTTTCTAAGAAGCTAGTAACAGAACACTTGAAGACTACTATTCCCCCCTATAAACCTCAAGAAAATCCGGTTGAGCGAGTAAACCGTAATCTAAAACCTATGATCAATAGTTTTTTAGCGGAGATCACAAAGAATGGGACTTACATTTAAAAGAAATCAGTTTTGCTTTAAATAATATGTTTCACTCGTCTCTTAATGACTCCAGCGTTCATGAATTTTAGTAGGAATTCAGATCCCTCAGTCCTAATCCGGAAACACATTGAAAATTCATCTCCTATCCTTCCTAATGGATCAGAAAAGTAGAGTGATACAATAAAAAGACTGCCAGCGTTAGATGACTTAGTAAAAAAGCATATATACCAAGCAACAGGTAAGCAAGCTAAATACTACATATAATAGAAATAGGAGAGAATTACTTATCAAATCGGGGATGTGGTACTACGGAAAAACCATGTACCATCTTCTGCATAAGGAAATTTTGCAGCCAAACATACACCGAAATTTGTAGGGTCAGCAAAAGTTATTGAAGTACGTTTACCAACCTTCCCAACCATAAACCAACCTTCCACAACCCCTTCCCCAGCCCTTAACCCTAAAAATAACCCCCCCCCCCCTTAAGCACCACAAGCAACAACCAGAGGTACTTTCCAAAGGCTGTTTGAGTCCAACACGCTGGCTCCACTCCCAACGGCGTACACTGGACAAAGAAGGGGTGGGTGTTAGAACTGCGGCAGTCGTCAACAAAGCTGGCAGAAATGCCCGGAAGAAAGGAGGCGTTTTTGCCGGGCATGTTACGCACCGGGAAACATTCTTGAAACATGTCCCGATTGCCACGAGGAATGGGTGGCAATCTTCAAGGTGAACCCCAAAACTTAATAATTTATATTTTCTTTTTTTTCTACCAAGTAAAAAAAATAAGCAACAGTATTTTAATTCAATGAAATGTTTATTTAAAACCCAAACAATTAACCTCATCCCACTTAAACATAGGTAATAAATGTAAAGTAGAGTAAATTTTATAGTAATATAACTAAAATGTATATAGATACCAACTATATATAATTTGATGAACCGAATAATTAAACTCTCATTTTTCCCTAATTAATTAAGATATTGCCATACTGATTAGTGTATTGTTCTTAATGTTAACCAACTACTAATTAAATTAATTGATAGAGTTTAAGTTCCTAGTTTTTAGAGTATTTAAGCTTCCTTTTTTTCAAAACGTATCTACTCGACCACAGCTTTCTTTTAAAATTTAGTTTATATGTACATCTTTAATTGTTTCCCAGTTATAAGCCTCCAAAGTCAAGGGTTTTTCGCCGATATTTTTCATTATTTGTTTATATCTATCGTAAGAAAGGTCATTGGACACAAAAACTCCGGCATTCTTCATACTTTTATAGCAGAAACCAGGTCCTAGTGTTTGGTGAGGATCCGTTTCCCAGAGGGTGTGTACTCTCCTTGTGAGTACGGTTGGCACTTGGATGGGTGACACCATTCTTGTGCGGCTTTCGGGTTCGGTTAGGTGTTTTGTCACACTTCACAACGTGAGCGGAAGGTGTGGAACATTCTGTTTCGGCGTTTTGGCCTACGCAAGGTGACCTGAACATCTAAACAGAATGTTTCAATAAACCGGCCGTCTCGGGGAAGGTTTTCCTACAAGGTTTTCTTTTCCTCACGGGCATAACCACGGGCGAATGCGAGACGGTGGAGACCGGGATGAGAAAAACTGGAATGTCTTCACCCCCACACATAGGTGGTAGGGGTGTCCCTGTAAAAACCCGTTTAATAATGGGTATACGGGGTGATGAGCAGAGAGAATAATATAAGGCTCATCGAATTGGCACAGTATTTTGAGTCTGCATTAAAATAAATAAAAATTTAAAATATAGAATGGTATAATTACCTACAATTTAAAAAGTTTTATTTTATTTAATGAAACTTTTTTTATTTATTAGAAATACGTATTATATAAAATGAAAAGTACAAGTGGAGTACCAAACTTGTTCAGTTGCAATATTCATGTATTCATTATAGAAAATAGACATGCAATGTATTATTTGCAAACTTTTAAGAGGATGTCAAACTCGTTATGTTATACCATTAAAGTTTTTCATCGACTAAGAAACACTATTTCTTAATATTAAATTCTTAATACTAAATTCCTAATACGAAAATTTAAATAAATTTACGGCAAAATTGCCCTTTGTAACATCGCAATCTATGATTATGTAAAGTTACAAGAGACAGGTGTATTATTTAATGAGATTTATTATTTTGAAAATATGACTTACTCTATATTATATCTAAAAAATTTTATATACAATTTATCTCATTAATTAATGAACTAATCACCGTAAAACTTTGCTCTATTGTGGATTATATCGTAAAAAAGCAATGTTCTCGTGGTTTTGCTTAAATTTTAAGATAAGATTTTAATTTTTGTAAAAACAGAATAGTCGGTGAACGATATGAGTGCTAACATTACAAGTTTGGCATCCCCATAATTAAAGTTACATGACAATTATATTATTATACGTAAACAAAATTTCTGTTTATAAATAGGTTACGAGCGATATTTTAACAGAAATACCAGAAATCAACGTGAACGATATCCTACCTGCCGATTGCGGTAAGCGACTCGAAGACTTTGATGAGAACGACGAACTTATCAACGAGAGGGTCGTGCGTAGTTCGATCGCGCTTCAAGGATCTTATCCTTGGCAGGTACTAACCAAATTATTTATTTTACTATTTATTCTTGTAAGTTAGGCAACTTCTTACAAATTTTTTGTAAGTTTAAAGTTTATCTTGCCCACTTATTTTTTCTTTTGAAATATTTAGATTTTTGATATACGATTTTCAAAAAGTGTGTATTTTTAAGAGGTAAGAATAGCTATAGTACGTGCTATCTAATTCGAATTAATTAATTTTCCAAATATTAAAAGTAATATTCATTCATTTGTACGATACACGGAGAGAAATGTATAATTAAAAATTGCTATACTCTTCAGTAATCGGAATACAAACTCGATTTATGAAGGAAATTTAATATACTTCTATAAAATTATGCTATATATCATAATGAAAGTTTACGATGCGGTATAGTTACAATTCTAAATAATATACATTTGCATACATTTTCATACATAGTACAGTAAAATTTAGAAAAATTACTGTCAAATACATCCAGATAAGTGAGCAAAAATTATGAAGAAAGCGTAATAATGTTTATTACTACAAACTTAATATATAAATTAAGCAAAATGCGTCAACAACAAAAAGCTCAAATGATAGGTTAAGTTTGTTAATTGAAAAAAAACCATAGCCACATACAATACATTTAAAAAGGTACAAAAAATACATTATTTTTTGTTAGAAACATCAAAGATATGGAATCAGAGGTAAGAGATACGGCAAGAGAATGAATGCGTTGAAGTTTTTGTGTATATATGCCTCTCTTCCTCTCTTTCCTTGAGCCTAAAATATTAAACGAAGTATAGTGACCAATGCGGTGGCGGAGTGGTGGAAACGCACCTCGACCGATCGCGAAAGTTAAGCAGCGCTGAGCGCGGTTAGTACTTGGATGGGAGACCATTCTCGTGCGGCTTTCGTAATCGGTTAGGTGTTTTTTCACATTCCGCAACGCGAGCGGGAGGTGTGGAACGTTCTGTTTCGGTGTCATGGCCTACGCAATATGACTTTGACACCCAAACACAATATTTCGAAGACACGGGCCATCTCGGGTGGTTGGGGATTAAAAAAGGTGGGAAAAAAACACCACACAGATGTGGTGGGTAAACGCCGTTAAAGTTCTCCAGGCGGGGACAAACGGCAGGAAGTGCCAGAAAAATGGCACGAAAACTAGTAAGTAAAAAAAAAAATATTAAATGAAGTAGTGTGAGTTGTGCTCTAATATCAATAACATTATTAATTTTAGTTGTGGATAGTCACCCTCCATTATTTTATTTTGGTTTTTTAAACGATCTTGTAGGGCAATTCACAGGATGTTGAATAAATTTAACACCTTTTCTTTTAATTAAAAATTGCGACGTTTCGTCTGATTATCTTTTCAGACCTCTTCTGGCACTAATTTATTAACAGAGACACAAATATTAACAATTATTCAAATTGAACATGAACAACAAGAAATAATTTTTTATATAAATACACAAAAGACGCAATAATTACCAATATTGAAAAAAAGTTTAGCTCAACATCGAGCCATGTCAAGTCGGACTGACCGTTATAACAAGAAATAAACATATTGAGTATCTAACACTCTTACAATTTTCCAAGAAATTCACAGATGATTAAGTATGTACATACGTATATACCTATATATACTGATTGTGAGTAATTTTAACAGCAGTTACAGTATGTTCTTATACAAGTAATTTAAACCCATTGTGTCTTTTTATTATTATTATTATTATTATTATTATTATTAATTTTATAAAATTTAATATACAATATACATAATAGGCATTTTCAACGTTGCTCAAACGTTGTCACAACGTTATTTCCACATATCGCGGCAACTTACATACATCTTAGCGGACATATCCCACGTTGTAGCAACGTTTCTCCACCGTTTCAACAACTTTTATAACAACGTTGTAACGTTGTCAAAAAAACATTGCCACGACGTTGCTACAACGTTGTGTGCTAGTAGGGCCCTTTTCAAGGCTATACAAAAAAAAACTACTTATTAAATTAACAATTAGCAAAAATTAATAAGATAAAAACAATAAAACTCACGTAGAACATAATCTTACCAAAAAAAGGGTCAGAGATATTAAGTTAACAAATTGGGTGAATCACAACTCTCCATCAATATCGCACATAACTATCAAATTAAAATTAATATTAAAGATTAAAAAAACTGAATATAAACTAGAGAAAATAATTATTAAACAATTAAAATTAAAAGGTCTTTTACCATCGCACAACCCTCCACTTAACATATCGAAGAGAAACGAGGACCTCCCCGAAGAGAGTCCTGTACACTAATAAGACTTACATACTATTATAAATGATATATAATCTCAACGTCGTCTAACCGCTAACAATATATTTCGGCATATACATATACATATATAAATGTGTACATATATACATATAATGCATGCACAACGTGTATACATACAAATACAGACGTGCGAAACGTATCAAAATAATAATGGAGCAAATATATTGCGGGGCCAAACGAGCTAAAACTTCTCTCATGTATTAGGCAACCATGCGCCGCGAAGAAGTAACACACTCGACCTGTTAAATCCAAGCCTACTAGGATTCCCCCCAGCAGCTCATAAGACGTGCACCTCCATGCGCCGCAAAATTCTCCCATACCCAGAGACTGAACACATCAAGTGGACGGCCAGGCGAAAGAGTTAACAATTATCGATGTACTATACCGCCTACGCACGTAACATTTTAACACTGTCAAGCGTAACTTTATATATGTTTTGAAGTTATGAAGAAAATAAAAAATTGAAGAAATTTTAACCAAAATTTAATATGAAAAATTTATTGTTTCTTTTGGCCTAATAATCTTCAATTTCTTATTTTCTTCATAACTTTGCTTCAAATTAAGCAATTTGAGCTTCTTTTTTTTCAAACCATATCTACTTGAACTCAACTTTCTTCTGGTTTTTGGTTCGATTGTTTATCTTTATTTGTTTTCGAGTTATAAGCGATCGAATTGGAAGTAATTTTTACTGCTATTATTATTGGATGTCGAATAACTTCCGTAAAAGTGGCCATTGGCAAGAGATAACTTGGCTTTCTTCATATTTTTATATTATAAAAGACATACCAAAGTTAGGATGAGATCCGTTTCCCGGAGGTCATGTACTTCCCTTGTAAGTTGTAAACCATAGCTATTTTTTGAGATTGTGGGTGGTGTGAATGAAAATTGAGATAACGGCCTGAGTTTTTTCTATACCAATTGGTTATAGGCGTAGTGTTATCATATCTGTAAATATGTAGGTCAAGAAAAGGCAATCTACCATCCAATTCTAGCTCCAAAGTAAATTTAGGAGGATCACAAAAGTTATTAAACTTGTTTAGAACCTTATCGATTTTATTTTCTTTAATTATTAATAGAGTATCATCTACATATCTTTTATACAGTAGTATGTCGTTCTTAAAACTATCAAGACATGAAATTTCTAAAGTTTCCAATACCATATCTGCGAACCATGGACTGGTACAAAAACCCATAGGAATTCCCATTACTTGTTTATATATTTTATTATTAAACTGCAAAAAGGTTAAGTCCAAGAGTTGCTCTATCCCCTTCATAAATTCAATCTTAACAAGGGGAATGCTATTTTTCAAAAATCTCCATTTTATTATATTGCTTGTAGTATTAAATTTTTTGGTAAATTTGAAAAAAGAGAAACCACATCAAAAGAAACTAATCTGTAATTGGAGGGAACACTCAAATTGTCTAATATTTTTTTAATTCTGTACTATTTTTTAAGTTTGATACTGGTTTTGGAATATATTTATTAAATAATATACTTAACGCTTTATCAAAAGCATAAGTAGGACTATTAAGAGCAGATACTATAATACGGATGGGAAAAATAAGCTTTAGGAATGTCAGTGTTGTCTAAATTTAATTTAATATTATCAAAACTATTTTCATTATTAAAAATGCCTTTATTATCCCAATCTTTTATAATAGATTGAATTTTAGTTTGCAATTTCCTAAGCGGGCATTTTTTAATTTATGTATAATATTTTCTGTCATTGAGTGAGTCCTTCATCTTCCTAATATACATAGATCTATCTATAATAACGCATACCGCCCCCTTATCCGCCTTGGTGAACACAACATCTTGGTTGTTTTTCAGAAATTTAACTGTTTTGTTGTAGTTTTCTGCAATAATTCTATCCGTATAACTCGTGTGTTTCTTATTCGTAACAAATTTATTAACGCACCGTACAAGTTCTTTCTTTAATTTATTATTCCTAACCGCAATACTTTCATAATTTAAATCATCATTAGTATTGTTATCTTGTGTGTTAGTTTCATTAACTTGAAGGTGGAACTCAATGTCTTTCAAAATTTCGAAAGCGGTGCTTTTATCGAAATTGGAGGTAAAATTAAATTTTTCGCCAAGACGCAATGTATCACGAACGTAAGGAGGGATATCTCTATTCGTGGTGTTAACTACCCATTTATCTCTTATATCAACAAATTCACTTTCGGACTCCGTATTATAAAATAAATTTGTATGTCTCATGTATTTTTTGTCATTTATTGTTTACTTTTTATCATTTTCTGTTTCGAGTGATATATATCTAAAATATAGGAGTAAAAGTTTTTAAATTTATTTGCTCACTCGTTACCTATTTTATCTTTAATTATCTTAATACTATCGTTAATCCTATTATCTAAATTCAAAATTTTTTTAGATATGTATGATGATAATCGGTTAGTTTTTCTCTTTATTGAACGAGAATGAAAAGACAAATTATTAACAGAGTAGATAAACCTTTTTATGTGAATCGGATACAAATCTAAAGTCCTACATTCGAGAAGAAAAGATAAATGACTGCGGCTACGAATTTGATTCTTTAGTAATTTTGTTAAATGTAAAGTACGATTATAAATATCACTCCCAAAGTTCAGATGGATTAACTTTAAAACGGTGGATAAATTCGATTGTTTCGGCGAACCTAATGCTTGAAGAAGTCTGAAATTGTTGTCGATCTCAGCTTGTTTTTCACCGGAGTTTGTTGACCCTTTGGAGGATGTTGAACCTTGAGGTGTCAACGACTTCATATGTGTACGTAATTCCATGATAATAATCTAATCTAAGTAGCATATACGTGATCCAATGCCAAGTTTATAGATGGTAAAAGAAGTTATTGTTCGTCCAAAAATAGTTTAATAAAAAATAAGACTCAAATTGATCTCCACGAACTCAATTTTTATTAAACTGAACGTATTTATTAAGAAGCATGATTTTCTATTGATTAATCGCACTATAAATAAATTTAACAGGATTATTAAATTAGGTAAAGATAAAACAGTAAAGAATGAAATCTGTAATATTGTATATAAGACACTATGTGGTAATTGCCCAGCGTTATACATAGGCACAAGTAAGCATAAACTCAAAACCCGCATAAGAGAACATGAATATGACGTAAAAAATAAAAATGACAGATCCGCATTAGCGGTCCACACAATTAAAACAGGACATAGCATTGATTTTAAAAAAACACGTATCATGGACATTGAAAATAATTTAAAAAAACGTATGTTCTCTGAAATGATCAATATTTAATACATGACGAGACATTAAACCGTATTGAAGACGTAAATTTTCTAAAAAAAACATATATAAAGTTACGCTTAACAGTGTTAAAATGTTACTTGCGTAGGCGGTATAGTACATCGATAATTGTTAACTCTTTCGCCTGGCCGTCCACTTGATGTGTTCAGTCTCTGGGTATGGGAGAATTTTGCGGCGCATGGAGGTGCACGTCTTATGAGCTGCTGGGGGGAATCCTAGTAGGCTTGGATTTAACAGGTCGAGTGTGTTACTTCTTCGCGGCGCATGGTTGCCTATTACATGAGAGAAGTTTTAGCTCGTTTGGCCCCGCAATATATTTGCTCCATTATTATTGTAATACGTTTCGCACATCTGTATTTGTAAGTATACACGTTGTGCATGCATTATATGTATATATGGGCTATTTCACTTCAAGTGGTACGATGACAATTTTAAATCGCTCTAAAATTTGAGAACAGGCTGGAAATATCTTCCAGAAGATAGAAAAAAAATTTTAGGTGTTAAAAATAATTTGCCTAAGAGTTATTCCACCATTAAAAGTTATACCTTAAAATACATGAAAATTAGTGATTTTATGAGGTTTATGAGGCATAACTTACACCAGCGGTCTTGGCCAATAATCTAACCACCGCCATTCGAAAGCCCTCAAAAAATGTGATCTTTTGAGCGGTATTAGATCAAAATTGATTGTGGCGTGGTCGCTTTTTTTTGATATTCAATATTTCCGGGTGTTATATCTCTTCGAGATTTAAAAGTTAAGAATTGTAACCCAGGTAGATAAGTTCTAAAGATTATTTTGAACAAAAGTTGTTTGTAATGTATTTTAAAAAAAATCAATAGATTTTGAGATAAATGGCTTTAAAAATAGCAATTTTCCTAAAAAAATGAAAAATTTCCATTTTTGATGGTTGAATAACTCTTAGGCAAATTATTTTTAACACCTAAAATTTTTTTTCTATCTTCTGGAAGATATTTCCAGCCTGTTCTTAAATTTTGGAGCGATTTAACATTTTCATCGTACCACTTGACGTGAAATAGCCCATATGTACACATTTATATATGTATATGTATAGAATTTATTATGTATTATGTGTAGAATTTATCCTTCTGGGTTGGAATTTCTAATCTTAAGGTCAATGTTACATAAACTACATGTCAATCTTCAACTTAAAAAAAGTGTAAGTTTGCCACAATTGATTTTTTTATCCAAAATTCTAAAAGAAAGCTTGGAGAAATACCTTTCAAATGGTCTGTAGCATTTTTATGGCCTTCAATTGTGTAAAAAGTTATGATAATTTAAAGAAAGACAAAAAATTCACAAAAATTAACATGGTATTTCCCATTTAAATTTTTAAAAAAATTTGGTGTTTCTGTTGTGTATATAAAACGGTTATGAATAAGATCAACCCCGGGGGAGCTGTTGCACCCACCGACCCAGTTTTTCTGGACGGAGTCGTCCGCCACCTGTTTCCAGAACATCGGAAAAGGGCAGCAGAGACGGGCCTGATGGCCACCATTGGTGCAGCCGAGTCGCCAGACATTAGTGAAGCCGAACTGAGGATGGCCGCTAAGGGTATTTCCGTACGTAAAGCCCCAGGGCCTGACGGAATACCTGGCCTGGCCGTCAAGACAGCGGCGATGAGTGCTCCGGGCTTGTTCCTGGACGCATTCAACGTATGCATAAGAGAAGGTTGCTTCCCAGCCCAGTGGAAGACGCAGAGGCTGGTACTCCTACCGAAGGGAAACAAACCCCCGGAGGAGCCATCATCTTACCGCGCGCTCTGTCTACTGGATATAGTCGGGAAGCTCCTGGAGCGGGTGATCTGCGCCAGTCTCGCAGCGGCCACCCGTCGGGCCGGAGACCTCTCCAACAACCAGTTCGGCTTCCGAAAGGGTCGATCGACCATGGACGCTGTAGGCAGAGTTGTTGGTATAGCCACAAACGCCATCAATGCTGGTCGGAGTGCAAGGCGGATGTGTGCTATCATAACCTTGGACATCCGGAATGCCTTCAACTCTGCCAGATGGGACGACATCATGCTGTCCCTGCAGCACTTCCAAGTGCCACTCTATCTCAGGAAGGTCACCTCGAACTACCTGACTGACCGTACTCTGCTCTACGACACCGACGACGGTGTACACTCCCACAACATCACGGGAGGCGTGCCGCAGGGTTTGGTCATTGGGCCCCTACTCTGGAACGTTGTCTATGACGGCCTGCTTATGCAGCAACTTCCGGAGGGTGTCTCGATGGTGGCTTTCGCGGAAGACGTGGCGCTAGTGGTGGTCGCAAAGAGTGTCGAAGAGATCGAATATCTCGGAGACGTCTCTATAGAAGTGGTCGCCACTTGGTTGAGAGACCACGGACTTAGTCTGGCGGCGGAAAAAACGGAGGCGGTGCTCATCTCTCGCACAAAAAAGGAGAGGACCGCCACCTTCACGGTAGGTAAAGAACGGATACGGTCGGTGAAAACGTTGAAGTATTTAGGGGTCACACTAGACGCGCGGCTGTCGTTCAAACACCATCTCGCGAACGCAGGCTCAAAGGCGGCAAAGGTGGCCCGTGCGCTGGCGGGCATCATGCCCAACATCGGGGGACCCCAGCAACTGCGAAGGTCTCTCCTTGCCTCGGTGATGAGCTCCGTAATTTTATACGGAGCTCCTATCTGGGCTGATGCCCTGACCAGGCACAAGAGCTTTGGTGCTCCGTGTCAGAGAGCCTGCAGGATAGCTGCGCTAGGGGTGACCCGGGCGTACCGAACCGTATCTGACATTGCGCTCTCGGTGATCGCGGGGACCGCCCCCTTCGACCTCCTGGCAGCCGAGAGAGGTGAAAGACACCGTGAGGGTGGGCGACGCGGAAAAGAGAATCGCTGCCATAACCGATGGTCATTGCGGACCGTAGAGGAGTGGCAGCGGAGATGGGACTCAGCCAGGGACGGCCGCTGGACCTACCGCATCATCCCGCGGATCCTGGAGTGGGCGAGCAGGAAACACGGCTTCGTCAGTTTCCAGCTTACCCAGGTGTTGACCGGGCACGGATGCTTCCGTAGCTACCTATTTCGTATAGGGGTCTACGGCAGCGCAGAGTGCCCGGCTTGTCCAGGGGTGGACGAAGACGTGGAACACGTCCTCCTACGGTGTCCTCGTTTCAGGGAGGAACGGGACCAGTTTCAAATCACTTGGAGCGGTCCCCTCACCCCTGAGGGCATCGGGGCGTGCCTGCTTGGCTCCCAGGAGGGATGGAACGCGGTAGTGACCCTCTGTACGTCCGTAGTGGACAGGCTGGGTCTCATCAGAAGAGACGAGGATAGAATAGTTGCGATAGCAACAGTAGTGGGCTAATCTAGCCGTGCCTCCCCCCGCGAAGTAATGCCTTGCGGCGGTTTCCGCGGGGGAATAAAGGTAAGAAAAGAGGTGGAGTTTTAGTGGGTATGCCTATCGACATCCTTCGATAGGAGAGTCCTACACACGGGGAGTCTCGCATGGCTCCAGTCATGGTGCATTAAGCATTTCTCCACCTCTTCGGAAAAAAAAAACACGCACGATCGCGCACACACACACACACTTATATTTATGACATATATATAACATATATATATATATAACATATATATAAAACATATATATATGTTGAATTCTGAATTCTTAGACACGGCGGAGGCGGCGGCGGCGGCGAAATATTTATATATTATACAGAGATATGTATATGCCGAAATATATTGTTAGCGGTTAGACGACGTTGAGATTATATATCATTTATAATAGTATGTAAGTCTTACTAGTGTACAGGACTCCCTTCGGGGAGGTCCTCGTTTCTCTTCGATATGTTAAGTGGAGGGTTGTGCGATGGTAAAAGACCTTTTAATTTTAATTGTTTAATAATTAGTTTCTCTAGTTTATATTCAGTTTTTTTAATCTTTAATATTAATTTTAATTTGATAGTTATGTGCGATATTGATGGAGAGTTGTGATTCACCCAATATGTTAACTTAATATCTCTGCGCCTTTTTTTATTGGTAAGATTATGTTCTACGTGAGTTTTACTGTTTTTATCTTATTAATTTTTGCAAATTGTTAGTTAAATAAGTGTTTTTTTTTGTATAGCCTTGAAAAGGGACGGCTTAAAAAATCGTCCGAAACGTCGGCATTTAATAAAAATTGAGTTCGTGTAGATCAATTTGAGTCTTATTTTTTATTAAACTATTTTTGGACGAACAATAACTTCTTTTACCATCTAAATGTATATTGTTCTTCTAATATGGTACCGATATGTACAATAAAATTTTAACTTGTATGAAATTGTCCATATTTTTAAAAATATGTTTATTCCATTAAAATTAATACCATTAAAATAAATTCTAACTGGATTTTTTGAAATGTCTACAAATATGTTTTTATTATCTTTGTAACCGTTTTTGAATAGTATTAAGGGTACCATAAGAATGGGCGTGGCCTAACAACAATGGTGTCTGGCGCGAACAATGATATTGTCTAGCGCGAACAATGGTATTGTTTATCGCGGACAATGGGGTTGTCTAGCGCGGACAATGGGGTGTCTACCCCGGCGATGACGTCACGGCGGGGGCCCGCGCGTACCAGAGAGGGAGACTCTCGCACTTATGTATAGGTAGGATGGAACGGACGCTGTGACGTCACACTGGGCCCGGCGGAGTACATGGGTGCGAGAGAGAGACAGGTAGAGGGAGTGCGCGCGCAGTGCGTCTCTCTCGTGCTGAGGTTGCTCCGGCGTCATAGTCGCCGATGATTATACAATACATAAAATTAAAACTAGATGTGACACTCGGTTAATATTAAGTATAAGAGTAGCTTAAGAATAGACGCAAAGACACTCAGTCACGTTTTATTATACGAAACTTATAAATAGACAGTGATTCTGGTTGACCTGATAAAACTTATAATAAATTCACACACTTACATATGGAGTAAATAAGAGTAAAAATATACATATTTTGCACTCGGTTAAATATTACGTTAATAATAGAAACTTACAACTAATGTACCTGTTTATATATGATAATTAAAATTATTTCTATTATTATTATTATTATGTATTCTTTTACATGTTTGCAAATGAGTTATACAATGAACATTCTTCTTACAATTATTATTATAATGAAAATTATTGTTGATATTCTTATAAAATAATTTTAAATTTAATTTATCGTTGTATGCAGTATCGTCGGTGAACAGTCTCCAAAAACTGTCCATGCAATGACCGTGAGACATGTGATGAATAAAATTAACGCAATACTGATCACACAGGATAAACCTCCAGGTGTAAACCTTACAGTGTCTTCGGAGACATTGAATATGTTGTGTTACGGCGGGTGGTCGACCGAAACTTTCGAAGAAGTATCCACCCATCTACGTAGAGAGACAAGTAATTTATACCGTAATTTTGAAAATAGAAAGGATTCAAAGTTTTGTTTTTATTGAAAGCTTTATTATCAACAAATCCCAGTATCACTCGTTTCGGTAGTTGCCCTAAAATCACGTTGTCGAGTGTTTCGCCCAAAACACCGCTATGTATCGTGAATGTTTTGATTTCCACTCTGGTTATGGGATATTTAGCGGTTGTAGTTGCAAGAGTTTTTGCATGGGCCAATAGAATTCCAAGACTTATTTTCACGCGTCTTACGAGTAAATTTGCTGCGGTGATGTTTACGGTGTAAGAGCCTGTGGCTGACGAATCCATTAAACAAAATAAGTCCTTTGAACGTACAAGGCGTATTTTCATTTCAACGCCATTGATGAGTAATTTATCCTGATTAAAAATATCGCGATGCAAATGTCCAATGAGATCGACGGTTTAGCCATCGGATGTAAAATTTTGTCTGTTTACAAGTCCTGCGTTTGTACCCTCGTCAGGGGTGCTGTCCATCTGTCATGGTGTATCCGCGTATCACAAAGTCGTCGAGAGATGCAATTCTTTAGCTGCTGGGTCGTAATTCAAGAGTGTTTCTATGTACGCTCTGTACGGATAAGCGTTATTCGCAGGAGTGATTGGTTTCTGATTAAAATAAATATCGATTTGATTAAATAATGAATGTAAGAAATTATTTACAGGTCCTACGTGTTTGTCATCGTCTTTCGAATAAGGCTTGATTTTTACACAAACTTTGAGAAGTGTTTGCGCAAGACCCAGGTAATCTTCTCCTTGATTTTGAACGCAAAATTCGATGGGCGAATCGTCGTTTAACGATGAAATTGGATTATAAGTAGTCCAGCAACTCGATTCGATACTGGTTTGCGTTTCAGGGAGTGAAAATATATCCAACTCACTTTTGAGACACTCTGATCTGTGAGAATGTAAAAACGCCATTTTTAATTGAAAACGTCAAAATTATTCTTTGTCTTCTTTTTCGTTTTCGATATTTTCCTCGATTTCTTCTTTTTACTCTGTTTTTTACGCTTGACTTTTGGCTGTAACCGTTTTAAAGACTTGGTTTTTTTTGTACTTTTCTTTATACTTTGACGACGTTTGTACTTTTTACGAGGTTTAAGCTGTTTGATACGTACACTTTCACCGTTCCACGGAAACTGTAGAGCTCTCCTTTTGTCGAATGTTTTATATCTAGACCCCTCCATCATTTTATTAATTTTGTCTACGGCTTTACGTTTCAAATTTTTACCAGATTCGTTCATACGATTATTAAACGATTCTTTGAACGACAGATTTCCATCCGACACGTCATCTAATATGTTGACGCCTGTTCGGACTGCTTCTTTACCAAGGGCGCGAGCACCTTTAGCAATCAAAGGCACCGCTCTTCTAAATAAACCTGCGAGCCAACTACCCACACCGTGTCCTCGTTGCCATGTTGAACCTGCATAAACGTGATGTACGCCCCGTCCGCTTCCAATTTGACTATCGTAATAAAGGGAGTAATAAGCCTTTTAAAATGTAACGCTACGGTCAACATACCAAACTCGAATGGTATTGGATGACCATATTGATCTCTTATATCAATGTCGATAACTTGAAAACAATTGTAAAATATGGGTGTATAACTGACGGGTGCAAAACGTTTAACTACAGTGTTTCCATAATTGAAGTGTTTCGATTGAATATTCACTATGCGAAGCAGCGGTGCATGAGAATCTCCTACTATACAAAGTTCACACAGATTTGAATAAACAAAAAGTTGATCGGGTATGGCTCTCGAGAGGCTGGCGGGAAAATTTGCTACTTGAATCGTCGATCCATCGTAACTTTCAAATTCTAACGTTTCGTTTTTTATATATTCTTTTTATATATTCTTTTTCCGTTTTGGTAATTTGTTTCTGCACAGACGTTCTAAATTTTTTCGCGCAATCTTTTCGTTGTGAATAGTTACCGAATTTGGGGTCATTTTAATGCTGGAATGTCTTGTGTTATTGTAAGCCTTGACGATGTGTTATAATACGTCAATGTACCTACGAGTATTTTTATGTGTGAAATAACGCCACATACGTTCTTTCAGAGTTCTATTTACTCGTTCAACCACCGCAGCCTTCACATCCGGATTACGCACAACTCGAAATCGAATGTCACTACGTTTTAAAAAATTTTGCATAAATTTTACCGAGAAACTCCTTTCCTCGATCGCTTTGAACCATGTACGGAAAACGTTCTCCGCATCGTTTTAAAATTTTTTTGAATGCCTCGATTACTTGGTCACTCGATTTGTCTTTCAAAGGTTCCATCCAGATAAATTTATTTAAAACGTCGATCGCCACCAAAGCGTAAGACACTCCGTTGTTGTAATTTTTGATTGAGTGCAAGTCTCTCTTAAACTTTCTTCGTACAGGACGATGTAAAGTATAAGCGTCGTATTTTTCCAACCATTTATAGATCTGTTCCCGCGGTATATCTTTATTCAATCTGATTAAATTTCTTGCACCCGAAAACCCTGCTTCGTGCGAAGGATCAATATACTGAGACTCTAACCTTTTATTTACATATTTAGACTGAGCCATTTTTTTTTTAATTTCCTTTTTTTTCGAAGGCGGTTTTTGGACAATGCTACTGTTTTTAAGACTGTCGAAACTATTATTAATCGTCGAGTTATATTCGTCACTGTCGGATTGATGTACATCTTTTGATTTCGGAGTGTCTGAAAAACTTAACTTTTCAGTCACATCGTCAAATATTCTTCTATTACCGATATACTCTTGAGGTGTCAAGACATCCTTTAAAAACTTGGTAAATTCTGTTTTTCCCTTTGGATTGGTCGTTTTTCTGTGTCGTGTAGCAAAATTGATTAAATCAATGATATTTGAATTTTTGATTTTCTTACCGTCAATGGTCACCAGTCCCTTTCTGTTCCAAAAAATTGTAGTCTTAAAATTATTCAAGTGGTTCAACAAAAGTTCGGATTTTCTTTTGTAAACGGATGGAACACTGTTTATTATTTTATCGTAAGTAATTTCATTTCCAATCTCTTCAAATGTATCGTTTGTCAATGGGTTTGGATATTTTTTTCAGATTTAAAAAATAAGTTAAGTTGTAATAACTGTATATACTGTTTTAAACGATCTCTGTCATCTAAAATGTTTGTAGAATCTAAAACTCTTTTCATTTCATCGTCGAGTCTGGAGAGATTATCGCCTACAGTTTGCGTTGTTTGCAAGTTTGAAACATTTTCGCTGTGTTTACCGTCCGTAGAGTTTGATGAAACTGATTGCTTTTGAATTCTTTCCATCTGTTCTGCGGGAACAAGAATCATTTTCTTTGTTCTTTCCATTATTACTGTAAAAGCGTGAAAAAGAGCGTCGATATTATAGGCTGTAGTAGAAAGGGTAAGAAACTACCACCCTTTTGCACGATTATACACTTCTTTTTTCTAGCAGCCGTTAGTCTTGTTGCATAATTTTCAGAGAATATTTTTGTGACGTTTTAATTTTTTAAATTGACAATCTTTCAAAGGTACTACACCTTGTAAAGTATTTCGCTTTGTTTGCTCGTGCTAAAGTGTGCAACAGAACAACGTACCTTTGTTCAAATACTTTTGATTTATTTTTTACTCGGAAAGAAGATTTCGATGTAGTCTTTGCCATTATCGTTCTTTAACTGAAATATCATCTGCTTGATACATTTATTTATTGTATTTTTAAATATATTTTATAAATTTACTACTACGATTTTTAGGCACATAGACGTAATGAAACTCGTCGTCTGGAAATATACAGCTTCGAAATCGAAACTCGTCGGGTATTGCCTGCGTCAAATCTAATAAAAGATAACCGTGTGCCTGTTTTACAGCATCTAGATATGCTTCCTGCAAAAATTTAGCGTCTTCGGAGTACACTTGTCGCGCGAGGTATCGGATTTGAGCTTGGTCCCGAGGATTTTGAAACAACACTATGTAATTTGAGTTTAAGCTAACGTCGCGTTGACCCTGTCCTTGATGAAAAATATTTTGAGTTATAAAAATAACACTTATATTTTTATGATGACATCCTTTGGTAAATAAATCGACTATAACACTGTTTGACGATTCACGCATCAAGTCGTCGATTATAATTAATTTTTTCAAATGAGGATCGTTTGAATAATCTTCGGGTCTCGGTAGACCGTCGCGAAATTCAACACACGAAAACTCTTGACTTTTGTACCCATCTTGCCACTCTCAGTAATAAAAAATAATCCTATCGAAAACAACGTTGGTCATTTGAGTACGAAACTTTATGAATTTTCGAACCCACACCGATTTACCACAACTCGTAGGACCGGAAATCTACAAGTCCACGGATGACGCCAACGCGTATCCATTTTGTGATAAGGTCGTTCCGCGTTCGGCGGCGACGGCGGCGGCGGTAAACGCGCTGCTAGAGTTTTAGCGTCGTATTATTTAATTAGCTAAACGCGGAATAAAAAGCATATTTAGCGGACGCAGCGCAATGTTAATTTTACAGCGTTGCGCAGACCAGCTGACCCAGCGATGTACGCGGGAAAACCTTGTTTGTACGCGCACGCTGAAAAAAGCTTATTTGAACGCGCAAGCGGAAAAACCTTTTTTGTACGCGTTCGCTTAGAAAAGCTGATTTATGAGCGCAGGTGAGCGGACGAAGTATTATTTCGCTAAAACTATTATTATGTAACGCCATCTGTTCAAAATCACAACCATTAAGCGTATAATTTATCGATTTCTCCTTTTTTGAATCCAAAATTCTCCCACGACAGGATGACTGCGATTTAACAAATTAACAAAGGAAGACGTAGTTTTTATTACCAGGTATTATTGACTCATCTACAAAGGAAGATGCGTGGCCCTTTTTTCTTTTTTACAGAAAGAAATGTAATAAACAATTTTGACTACTTTTCTATTCTACATTTTCTAAATTTATATCTGTTTGTCAATTTATTAGTTTGTCAATGTATTAGTTTTTCAAATATTTAAAAATAGAATTCCGCGAAGGTAAGGTGCCCAAGAAGAATACATGAAAAAAATCTTTTGAGTACACGTAACCTATAAAATTTAATTTACAAGATTGGGTAAAAGCTTGAGCATACGATTGTTAAACTTTTTTTAAATAACAATATTCAAATATTAGATTCCCACACTTTTAGAGAATGACATCTGTTCAAAGATTATCGTTAAATGAATTATTTATAGAATTTTCTTTATTCTCTCAAAATTATTCCACGACTCTATAAAAATTTTATGTAATTCTTAAAATTTTAAAAATTTACAAAAGACGTTTTTATTTATTACGCGTATTGTTCATTTACCGACAAACGTAGACGCGTGAACTTTCTTTATAGTAAGAAATAAATAATCTTTACGACTTTTTATTGTATATTTTAAATTTATGACGTTTCATCCGTTTCTTACTTTGTCAATTATACAAAAACGTAAACGGAATAAAAATCTATTCAAACTTTTCTTTTTCGATATTGTGAGAAAAAATAATTTTTACGTATACGTATCTTCCCACGATATCCTCCCTTACAACTTACCCTCGATTTTCCTTGGAGGTGCTACCTAAGTAACGCTGCAACCTCACCATTGGCCAAAATTTTTTTCTATTTTATTTTACTCCCTCTGCTAATTTTTCCACCCCTACTCGTCGTCGACTTAAATATCGAAACTTTGTGTAGGGAGAGTCAGTCATTTTTTAAAACTGCTGCTAAAATAGAATTTTGGCAAAATGTCGAGTAACTGTAGGATACACGTTTTGAGAGATTTAAAACATCGCGACATGAGAAGAATAATTAATTCGAAACAAAGTGTAAGAGTGTCAACGTTTCATACCCCTTCGTCTTTCTACGTACAAATAATCGACGAAGACGAAGCGTACAGTGCTCAACAGAAGGAAATCAACGAGTATTACGAAGTAGTACCGAAATACATTCACACCGAAAAAATTGTGTCTGAAAATAATCAAGAAAGAGTAGTCATTGTACCTGTGACTAGTAAATTAAATCATGCAGACCTTTATGTAAATATACAAAGAAATTTAAACAATGATAATGAAAATTAATTTAATAATTTAATAATTTATTAATACTATTTTTTCAGCCAAGTCAGTTTATAGCTATAAAGGTAAACGGTGAATGGGGACGATATATCACGGATGACGTCATCAAACGCTGTAGATCGGTAGACACTGGAGATAGTATCGAACTTACCCAAGACGTAATAGAAAATGGGATCTATGACTTGGACGATCGTTTCATGCTGCTACCCTCGAGAGTCATACTATGCGGACTTTCAAACATATTACCAAAAACTGATAAACCGCATCGATGGACCGTCAAAGCTTGTAAAATTATGAAGGACGTAATGACTGATCGAAAGTTAACCGTAATTTTTCAGCATAAAGGACTATTTCACGACTCTGCGTATACTTGCTTAACGTGTCAAGATAACGATAATACCGAGATACATTTAGGATGGTTACTCGTAGCGTTAGATTTAGCGGTATTCGATGCAAGCGGAATTCATCATCCACTCAGGCCAACCGATACACCTTGTTAATATTAAAAATAAAAACTCTTACCTTGGAAATGTTATATTATTGTTATCAGAATTTACAATTTGATAATAAATATATGTTTGAAATATAATTGATTGTACGCTTATTTAAATACCTGAAAGTAAAAATACAAGGATAAGGAACAGAATATGGGAAAAAAAGTAAATTATAAATGTTTAATTTTTAAAATAAATATTTAATTATCATTAACGTTATATTTATATACATATATACATAGAGTTATAATTGAACGCAGGACAATTATATATAACCGAACGAAGAGACAAAATATTTGAAACAAATCTTCGTTTTTTCAAAACGACGCTACAAGTTTTTGTTTCTTCGCGAGTAATAACTTCGTGGAATCGGGTCCTTGCAATCGAATTGAACTGCAATTGTATTTTATTTTTATCGCCATCGTTTCTATTATTAATAAGATTTACGATACTGTTTTTCCAAATTAATCTTAATTTATACCTTTAATTTATCAAATTTCAAATGTTTAATTTTTACTATTTCTTACCTTAAAAGCAAAAAATTTTGGACCTCCTGAAACAAATTTTTCAATATATGAACCTTTACCGTAAATTTCCAATTCGCAGGTTAATTCGCCTAACATGGACCCTACCTTTGGTTCGTACGTATCGCTCGGTTTACTTGTAAAAATAATTGAGTCGGTGTCGTAGTAATGTACGCGTCTATCTAGTTTTTCTAAATACGAGTACAATAACAAACAAGCCTGTGCTGTAGTGTAGGCGGCGATCGCTACGTTACTACACCCCGACCCAGTTTCTGTTTCTTGAATTTGTTCTATAGAGACATAGAGTACCTCGTCGTTCGCTATAACGATTTGTTTCACATTTATCTCGGGGTCTGAAAAAAGTTTGAGCAAGCTTTGATAATCTTTAACGATTTCCATTCTCGTCAGATTATCGCGTTGCCCAAACTTTCCCCAGAATGAATTTGAACATAATTTAGCTACTGAGCGTAAACCAGGGTTTTTTTAATTAATTTCGTATCTAAATTTATTCCCTCTTTATTTTTATACTCTTTTATAAATTGCTTTTCTTTTATGTCATCTGTACATTCAATGGGATACCCACTGGCCTCTTGCTTTAATTTTAAAAAAGTATTAATATTTTCATTAAATAGACCGTCCATATTGGCTGTATATTGGCAAACACTATACTGCCAAATCGCGTGAATTTTTATTAATTTATAGCCGCGTTCTAAACTTTTTTTCATTTCATCAGACACCCATGTACCGGTAAAAATACGTTCTTCTTCCCGGTCGTGCGTGCACTCTTGCTCATTTAGCATTTCTGTGCAGGTACGACACAATGGAAAAAGTAATCTTTCGTGTATTTTTACCGGTAACACGGGATGAAATACATTTCGCGGAGGTAAAATGTCGCATTTTACTAAACCTTCGACACTATTAAAATTTTCAAAATCCGTACCTTTTAATTCGTTACATTGTTGACCAATATAAATTTCTGGATGACCTAGTGGGTATTTTCCGTACTTGTTAATGTACGGATACAGCGAACATACAACTAAATATTTAATTTTTTCGCTGTCTTTCGTCTCGTACATAATTACCATAATTACGGTATTACCTTTACGACCACCGTAAAATGCATCCCTCGGTTCTATTTTAATTCCTTTTAGAGGATGTGATTTTTAAAAGTTACTTAAATCAGTATTATCTGATAAATATTCTTTAAAATTACACCCTCACATTTCTATCACAATATATCCAAAGCTTTCAATGTGTTTAGTTTTTAAAACGGTTTTTTCGTAACGATTGTTAAAAGTCGAACCGTCTGTTAAAATTTTATCACGACTCGACGAAAAACAGCGAGGACACCCGTGGTAAAAACAACCGTGATATTCATAAACGGTACCCTCGGTAAAAAACCATCAACTCGGAAACCTTCGGTTAAAATATATTCTCGAGCGCATTGCAGCGTGTATAATTTCGCGACCGATTTTTTTTTCTTCGCACAGAAGCCACGAAATAGCTTCTTGTGAATTTTCACCCGTTTGCGCATAACCAGTTGACGGTATCATAGCGATTGTATCTTTTTTTAAAAAATTTGTACGGTATAATATCGAACAGGCTGAAGCTATCGTTACAGCTTCTTCAAACGGGCAAACTTTATATTTTATAAATATTTCGCGAAAATTTATGCACGCCTCTCGCAATATATTTACGTCGTCTATACAATATTTAATTATTTCGCTGCGTAAATTATATACATGATTTTTGTCAATACTATTGTACCAATTATAGAACGTTTGTCGATCTTCGCTCGACATCGTTTCGGGGGAAAAATATTTATCATCCGGAATCGACCCTACATAATTTATATTTTCTTTTGTATTAAAGAGATGTGGAAAGTAACCTTTCTTTACATCAACTGAAAGCCCAAATGCTTTGGGTAAATTTGCCAATTTCATTGGCATGTAATTGATACTATCAATAAATTTTGTGTTTTTTAATTGCAATTTTATAATATTTCGATCGCTCATTATAACGGTTGGCGAGACATTTTCATTAAAATAAAATTTTTGAAAAATCGATTAAATATTTTAAAATAAATTGAGAGTCGAAAGCCCGTGCGTTATGCGCAATACAAATAATATCATTAAAATTCGTTTTTTTTCTAATTACTAAATTTAAGAAATCACGTATCGAATTATCACCTTCGAATATGTGTTGACGAACACCGCAAAACGAACACAAATACTTTAAATCGGTTTTTTTACAATCGTCGCAACATAATTGTGTGACACATAAATTAACGTTATGTTTCAAAGATTTTTCGCCGTACATTTCATCTTGGCGGGTCTCAAAATCATAAAAAACAAATTGAGTAGTCGGATGATAATTATTTTTCCTCCTTACACGCGATTCTTCAATTGGTTCAATATTACACAATTTATTCATAGAATGTCTCGAACGACATCTACTACAATATTTCTCACCGCAATTATGTAATTCTTTAATAAAATCTACAATACGGTTACATGTAGAACAATATTTTAAACAATCACATACGCTTTTTACCGTTTTTTTTATGTTTTACAACTAATCGAGCCGGGTCGCTTGTGCATTTCAAAATACGCGTCATTATACAATACGCGCTTACAATCAATACACGAAATTTCATTAACCTTCTCGCAATTTGTATTGTTCAAACATTGTGTACACTGTCTCGTACACTTGTGAGTTAAAATATTTTTATAAGCCAAATTGCAATTTATGCAATACCGACATTTTGACACGATCGCTAAAATGTTTAAGATCAAATCGAAATGTTTATTATTAAAATTATGCAATAAATAAATTGTTTTCATATTTATTCTTTCGCTAGAAAAATACGATGTTCCGTCAAAAATTGGTTTTGCACCTTTTCCAAAATTATTTTCTCCGAAAATTATCAATTTTATATTTTTTTCAAGAAAATAATTTTGAAATAATCTGAATTCATCAGGACCACATCCGTTTTGTGGTATTTTTATTTTTGCAAGAGTGCACGAGTTTCGCGCACACTCTGTTTGCCGAAAACGCATGTGGTGAGAAATAGCCTTCCATTCGCTTCGCCATTCGAGAGTGTCTACTTTCCTCGAGTAGACTTCACCGCAAGCAAGAGCGCAGGGAAGGCATAAATTATCTTTATTTTTTATTCTGAGGATTGATTTTTTGTGAAAAGCAACCTCTTTGTCCTCAACACCCGAATTTCCCTTACCGACGGGCATTTCAACGTAAATAACGTTGATGTTCAACAATTCATCAATTGAAAAATCGGTATTGCTTTGACAGACCTTGCCAAACAATTCCCATATTTCTTTTGATTGAAAATCTTGTACACGTGTAAAACGCGACCCGGCACTGCCTAACGCAAATTTGTCGGAACTTAAAGTTATCCCGATCATATCACTGTTCGAGCGATCTTTTAATATATAACTCGTTATTTATTGAAACGCATCTTCGACATATTTAACAGGATTTTCGCTTCCTGCGTAATCTACAATCTTAAACTTTATCTCGCGACCTAATGTACGAAAACGGAGCACGTATCGTTCGCTATTAGCCTGAAGATGTACACGTTGGAATTCCGCGGTACGGCCTCCATCTATTTGTTTTTCACACGGAGACGCCAAATAAAAATATAATATTATTATTACTATATAATTCGCTTACTAATTTTTATTGAATTAATTGTTAAATTTTATAAAAATTTAAAAGTTATTATTTTAATTATTTTCAACGCGATGCCTTAACGTAAAATTAAACCGGCTGTTGGCGGATATAAGTGAGGGGACAGCTCATACTCCTGGCTTATCCATACCCCGACTCGCCAAGCCGTCGACAGATATTCTCGATTGTCGAAAAACAATCGTCTTCGAGCTTAAATATATATTATTAAATTAATATTACTTTTAAACCTATATATGTTTACAATTATAGAATTATTTTAATACGTTTTATTATTTTCATTATTTTAATTTTTAATTTTCAATACAGATTATTGTAGTGTTGTATTGAACAAAAATGTTAAAATATTTTTATATCTATTGTAAAAAGTAATAAAAGTGTCACCAATTTGCGGTATCTGTCCTAATGCGTAATCATTCAACTCATATTCTGATACTTTAGGAGTTTTTACACATATCCATCCAGTTTCCCTCTCGTCGCGACCCGGTATCCTCCTTTTACGACTACAATTTGGGGCTGCTTGGACAACATCGTCGTCATCTTCATCGTCCGAGAGATTTTCATTCCGCCTAGACATTTGAATTTCCATCCTCCTGATAGCTTCTTTGGAATTTCACGCAAGCTTTTTGTCGATGCGAGCAGCCTCGCGCTCGAGTCCACTTAGTGTCCTCTGCCCTCGACTACGTATCTCCGCGATACGTTCTGCTTGACAAATGGTTGGTTTGGGTATTTCTCTCTGAACCACTATGTCGCCTAACTCACGACGTAATTGAGGAATACAGCTTTCCTCCGTATCCGTTATAATTTCTAAAATTTATTTAAGATAAATAATTAAAAAATTGTATAATTATTATTTGTATTTATATTTTTAAAACCGAAATAACTACCTAATCTTTTGTAATGTTTAAAAAATTCGTCCAATGACATATGGTTTCTAAGACCGCGAGAAATTAATATATCACCCGCGATCAACTTTGCAAACTCGTCGTCATGTAAAAACATTTTACAAATTACAATAAACTGTTCTATACTTAAAATTCGGATAATTTCGATCATACAATCGCGAGCCTGATTTAACGTCATGTTGCTGCCTAAGAATATAAAAAAATCGCGATCAAACGTTTCCGTTAATGACGGTATAAAAGCCGATAAAAATCCAACAATGCGAGATAAAATTAATTTAAACTTATTATAAATTTTTCCTTCCATTGCGAATACTTGTTTTATTTATCGTGGCGCGATTTCTATTTTTTAATAATTATTTTAAACGTTCGTTTTTCGCAGTTTAAAATTTATTTTGCGTTAATTTGTGAATGTGTGCACTTTTTTTTATTAAGTGTCACTTTTTTCAGTACATTCACAAATACACTTTCACAGTTTTTATAATATATACATTTTTATAATATACAGTTTTTATAATAGAACACGAACACGAAATTATATTTTTATGTACGCGTTAAGGTTCTTTCGCGTCGAAAGCAAGATTTGAACTAACTACGATCTCCAATTTTTCCGAGCAAATTAACTTTTTCTATGACAACCCCACTCTTACTTTTTTTTGTAAATTTCTAGACACAACGAAAAACCTCAAAGACGTTTAGAAAAATCTTTTGAAAAACGTTATTTACGATTGATTGAAAAAGAAGGAAACATAATTTTTTTGCGTTTCGCGTTACTTTACCAACGCCTTACAAATTTTCAATAATTGGCAGAATTTTACGATCAGGGTTTTCTTTTGAAATTTGTACGAACAAAAATTTTCTTTCGAGACATCGTCGTCTTTTGCCTTATACATTTTCGTTCGAAAAAAGTATCTTTACGCGTTTTCCTTCTCTTCTAAAATATGTAAAAGAACCTCTTTCTTAATACATGTAACTTTGAAGTTACTTGTACAAACGCGTAACTCCTATTTTACGAGCGACCTTTGCGTGGGACCGGTCATGGTTTAAAAGGGACACATCGATCACCATGAATGCAGTATTACAGCATCTTGTCTGTAAACTAGTTTTCCTATAATCGGTAAACTCGTCGAGACCTGTGCGACATAAAGTATTACAAAGATGGCTCAAGCATTGTTAGAAACTGATTTTACTTTTGCCGAAGACGAAACCTTCAAACAAATGGACAGTGAGAAAAAAGTGTCTGTGAAATTAGAAGATAAAAGACACACTCTGCATCGAAATTTACTTGAAACTTCGTACTCGCTAAATAAATCGGCTACAAAAATAATAAATGTCAGTGAACAAGTTTTTCATAATCAAAAAATGGAACCCGTTATTCAATTGTTAAATCAAACTCACTCGACAGGACTAGTAATCGATTCGGATACTTGGGTAGAACTACAAAATAAACTCGACGAAATATCGGAATATTTTAATAACGACAATGACTTATGTTATAAAAGTCGCACAAGAATCTACATCAACGATTTGGAAATAATTTTTGCTACTTCGTATGGAGCAAAATCTATTATTTTGAATAAAACGTCAAAATTATCCAACGGAAACAAAACAGAAAAGAAGAGAAAATGTTTTCAACCAGCTATAGTTATGCAAAAGACAACTTTCGAAGGACTAAAGGATAGTATTTTTTGTGTAGAAGAACGATATCGTCGACTTGAACGCTATTTAACGATATTGAAAAATGTAAAAATTTTATTTGCGATATTGTGAAAGAAAAAGTTACCGATTATAATTTAAATTCACGCGAAGGACGAAATTTCTTTAAAAGTTTTGTGATCGGTAATTATGACGTTAAATCGAGAGTAAAAGACCGATTCAATTACGAAGAGTCTAAATTTTTCTTAGAATATTACTTTGATATTGTATACTTAGAATTAACATCCTTTTATTCTAATTATATTTGTGATGAAATGATACGTATATATTACAATGTATAATATTATATATTGTCTGTAATATCTCGTAAAATATTTAAATAAATCGACACTTACCTCGTACATAATTTTGTATTTCGTATTTACTTACCTAACATTTTTCCTTCCTGCTACAACATGAAAATAAAAAGAAAATCTTCTCACGCGTTTATTCTATTTTCTTAAATACGCTCACCTTTCGATAATTTATTGCTTCTCTTTCGTACTAACCACAATACTTACTTTACCTATTAAGATAAATAGCTTCTCGGTAAGCCAAAATCCTCCGGTCACCCTCGCCTCTATTGTCTGCACACCTGCACTTTTGGGCATACGACCTTTTCTCACGACAAGTCGACTTTTAACCTTTTTGAATACACCTACGACATTTATATTTTATAAAATAAGCTTACGTTCAAATTTTATTTTATTTCCGTTTGATTATTCAAACACGATGGGTCCAAACCAAAGTTCAGATCGAGTTACTCTCATTGATAAAAAATCTAATACTAAGGATAACAGTAATCATCATTCAATGTCGTCGCAATGGAAAAAATATACGGAAAAAGTTTCAATAAATAATAAATCATTGCCACAGAAAGACGGTTACAAAAAATTGTAAATTTATATTTAATAAATAATAACAAACGGCCCTTTTTAGGGCCACCAATAATAATCGTAAATAACATATTCGTTTACTAAGAATTCGTCACTCTCTCTCTCTCTCTCTCTCTCTCTCTCTCTCTCTCTCTCTCTCTCTCTCCCTCTTTCCCTTTCTCTCCCTCTCTGGCACGCGCGGGCCCTCGCCGTGATGTCATCGCCAGGGTAGACACCCCATTGTCCGTGATAGACAATCCCATTGTACGTGCTAGACAACCTAGCATAGATGGTGCATAAATATTTAAATAAATAAATTTGGTTTGGTTTGAGCATTAAATGGTGTGTGTGTAAGTGCAATTTATTCTTGAGCTTCCCTGCCGAAATCCCTGATTAATTCAACAGGTTGTGGGCACACAGCACGCAGGAGAATAGGCTACGGGCACAGGACACGCAGGTGACGAGCAGATCGAGACCTGAGGCACACGAGGTGTTTTGCTGAGTGAGTTTATCGCCAAGAAGTTACAGAGCCAAGTAAGTTATATACAGTGTCGCGTCCCGACGAAAATTATATTATTATTTTTCGTACAAAAATACTGCGTAGTTTAGAATAAAAATACGGCGTAGAAGAAAAACGAAATAAGGTTGATAAGGAATGGTTCTAAGTAAGTGCAGTAATATAAAATATAATTTATAGAGCTAAGGGACAGATTAGTTTCAGAGTGACCAGTTGGCGATTTTTTTTCCTTTTCTCTCTTACGTATATTAATGTTTATTAAGCAAGAGCAACAAGGAGAAAAAATCGCCATCTGGCAACCCTGATTAGTTTACGAGTGTTTCAAACGAAATAGAGATTGATAAGTAGAGCTAAAGATATTATTCGAAGCCAATACGCGTATAAGCGGGATCGCCGATAGTGAGATCGAAACGAAGGGTTGCGCAAGAGTTTTTTTGTACTGCACTATAAAATCAATGCTCGGAGAAGAACCGGCAATGGGAAACATCGACTAGAAAATTCGAGCATTAGAAGGAAGTAATAAATTAAGCCGTTCTTTGGATAACGTCGCAGTATAAAAGGGGGACAGAAAATTCTCCGAATCAACTACGAAGCGATACAGAAAATGCATGGGATTCGATAATTTTTAATTACGCACATCTAACGGTCCAATCGGGTGCAAGCACAGAAAAATCGAGAACTACTTACACATCTCCATATAAGGCAAAGAGTAAGACAAGGCGAAGCGTAAGACAAGGACAGATGCATAGGATTTTAGGGTATATAAAGAAGACCCAGAAGAGACACAGGCACTCCTAAATTTTCATCTAAAGCTTTCGCAAAGCGAAGCTCTGCTGGACAACTCTTTGATTTTTATCCGAGGGCGTGGCTCTGCTACTTGAACTTTAAAGTAATACGTATTAAAAATCACAAGAGGAATCGAGACGTATCATTGACATGTACAAGCCATAGTCGAGGAACTACGACTTCGACATCTGGAAATCGTCGAGCTCCAACAGCATACATATCTAACGTCGACGCCCGCAGGTCTAGCAGGACATTATACGGCAATCTGACACCGCTACCCACGTTCAAGGCGGACCTTCGTTCCTCACCGAATATACACACATATATATATATATATATATACATATATATATCTATATATTTGGGTACTTAAGGTATATTCTTTTCGGCTATCTATACGCTTGTATTATTCGTAAAGGCAACCTGATATTTTATGTTATTTCGATTGATGAACCAACCGTTTTCTTTTAAAACAATTATTATTATATATTACAATTTATTTATAATAATTATTCGTTACATTGTATTTGAATTGAAATATTCACGGTTTGAATTACAATTTATTAACTATAATTCATGTTTTAAACGACAACCATTTTTTTATTTTATCTGCACTTATTTATAATGATTCTTATTTCAATTATGGATTATTAATGTTTATAATAAACTAACCTTGCGAATATTTTATTCTGTAATGTGCTAACGTGTTCGCCGCACACTTGTTTATTTAATCAAAATTAAGATCTTTATTTGACTTAAATAAATTTTTGGAATTGTAAATAAAATAGTGTGAATTTATGTATTTTTGCCCATTAAAAAGCTGTAATAATTTAGTTGCACGTGTTCATTTAAAGAAAAACAGCATATTATATTTTAATAAATAATGCATAATTAATACGAAATAAAACACATATTATTTTATTTATCCCGCATTACTTCTCTACTCTCAAAATAACTTCGCTCGCTACTCCCGGAAACGTAAGGCTAGTCCTAGTCAAACAAGAGCGAAAGGAACGCGAATGGTTTATCAACCATTTGCCTTCTTGTAATATTTTTTATAGTGATTGGTGCAAGTCTGGACGTGACAGATTGTATTAATTATTATAATAAATTTGGTGCATCGGCCGGGAAACTTACATTTTTGAGAGAAAAAAAGGGATTAAGGGAATAATGTGTTTAGATATAAAATGTCAGGTTCGCCTAAAAATACTGATTGTTATGTAAATAAACAAAGAAACACGAGTTTAGAATTTTCTATGAATGATACGTTATTAAATTTATACAAAGAAAAAGTTCAGACTCTCGATACTCTCGATTTAACTAAAACTCCTAGGGAAACAGTGCAAAATTTGACAAAAGAAATAAATTATTTAAAGGATAGACTAGAATAAATGCAGCAAATATTTCATTATCTATAAAAATACCTCGCGATTTTGAATATAGAGACCCTTTTTTTCCAACTGATCTTTCTATTTCCGAAGTTAGTGAAGACGAACAGGAAGACACAATAATTACTCCCACGCGCGTAAAACATTTTAGTTTAAAACCCGCAGTTTTGAATTACGAGGAACAAAAAGAACTTACCGCAAATAATCCTGTAAATTTTAGTACGCCAGCCCCAATTTATCGTCCATATGAACCATTGATTTTAACACCGGATAACGTTATAAGCTCGGTAAGAAAACGGCTCGCGACTGAAGTAAAAAAAGAATTGTTAGATTCTTATCTCGAGGAACCTCAAATCATAGAAAGTTTACAAGAAAGTGTAAAAAAAGGGACAACTTTTCAAGGTATCATAAATAAGATTAAAGGCGCGTTAAATATTTTTTCCGCACCGATCGAAAAAGAGACTGAGGAAGCAAAGGCACTAGTGACAGACACGGCGAAAGTACTCGACGAAAAACTAATTCAAGGCGCGACAGATTTTACAATTTCCTTCGATAATTAATTAATTAAAAAATCGCCCGAACAAGCAAACTCTTCTAAGATTAAAGACGAATTATTTAATAAAATTAATTTAGACGAATTAAGAACAAGCACCGGAACAAAACCAAAAAAACTAGATAGGAGTGAAGTTAAAAAACCAATTAATAATAAAACAATGACGTCACAAATTCGAGGTTTATCGCTAAAGGAAGCTCTAGATTTAATACCGCGGTTTAACGGTCATAACATAAACTTATCACAATTTTTGGACGGATGCAATGAAGCAAAAGAAATTTTACCGTCGGAGTACGAAAAAGAATTAACAAAACTTATTCGAATGCGTTTATATGGGGAAGCTTTAACTTGTGCGCGCGGAGAAAATTTTAATTCTATCAAAGAAATATCCGATTTTTTCGAAAACACCTTCGGATCGATAAAAACATATTACGAGTGGACGGGAGAACTTGCTAAATTAAAACAGAAAAACAATGAGACAGTCGTTGCTTATTTTAATCGGTTACAAGAAATAAAAAATGAAATAGTCAAAGCGGCCGACAGAGAGGGACGAGTCGCGGTAGCAGATCATTTCATGCTTGAGCTAAGGCGAGATTGTTTAAAATTCTTTTCAAAAGGGCTTCGTTGGGAAATTCGCGCGCGTTTAGGGACTCCAAGTTCTATAAAACAAGCTCGTGAACAAGCGCTCGAGGTGGAGCGTGAGTTCGCTTGTAGCGTCTTGGACGAGGAGACGCCAAGCCGAGAAGAGACTCGTTTTCGTTCAACTCGAGAAACGCGTAAAGTAAACTATATTTCTAATAACTCTCCGATTGTATGTCAATATTGTTCTAAGACTGGTCATGGAGCCATAAATTGTTTCAAATTAGCACGAAGTTTTGCGGAAAGATTTTCCGATAATAACAACCGACGCAATCCCATAAACAGTTCATATAGCCCACAAAATCGCTCGGATAACAGTCGTAATTATAATAGACCAAATTTACAATTTGGTGGTTGGAATGAGTATCAAAATCAGACGGAATTTTTACCAAATAGAGACAGAGATAAAAATGATTCCTTTGTTCGTTATAATAATAAATACTCGTCGCAGCAATTTAACAAAGAAGATCGGGGAAATAATTCCGGGACTCGCGGTGTGCGCGAGCCGGTTAATCCAACTTCCCAAGAATCACGATATATTAATAACGAATCAAATAATAATATAAGATCACCAGTTACTTGTTTTCATTGCGGAAAACCTGGTCACATAAAGCGCGATTGTTATAAGTTGCAAAGAGAAATAAGAGAAGGAAATCAAAATCAGAGAAACACCGACACTCTCTCTCCGAGGAGGGTCGAGAGAGAGGCTACAAATCAAATTCCCTCTACTTCGAGCGCGGAAACCCGCTCAAACGTCCCCTCCGCTCCGCGAAAATAAATTTAAGCCAACAGAGTTCAGCCCCGGTCGTAATCTTCGATACCGGTCAGTTAAGACGTCCGTTAAAATTCTTGCTAGATACAGGAGCATCGGTAAGTCTAATTAAAGAGTCAGAGGTAGACTCTCGCGTAAAAATTGACGAAAATGATATTATATTGTTAAAAGGCATAACTGACCACTCATTAACTACTCGTGGTAAAATTAAAATAGATTTCGAAGGATCTCCCGTGGAACTCAATTTAGTACATGATTCGTTCCCTATACAACAAGACGGAATCTTAGGCACCGATTTTTTCCGTAGAAACGTTGCAAAAATCAATTATTTGGAACAATATTTAGAATTTAACGGATTAATCCTCCCCTTTGAAAATGCAAATAATATGCAAACGGATGAATCGATATATATAATGGAGAATATCGAAAATTATGACCGAAAATCAATACGATATATGCCAAAACCAAGGGAAAACAATGGTTATACGAATATGGAAAATTCAAGATTTTATAATTATACCGATAGTGACTCAGAAACGTCAAGTGATTTTCAATTACACGAAAATGATGAAACGTTTATAAAATTTGACACAAACGAATCGTATGAAATCTACGAACAAGAACAAAAAAATGAAAGAAATCAAAATGGTAACGACAAAAACCTATACAATCACAGTGAAAAAGAACAAGAGTTATATGACGATTATAATAATGACAAAATACAAGTACATCAGATCGACGAGGAGTCGGATCTAAAGAATAATACATGTAAAGCAAGTGAAAATTGTTATGGATTAATGAAGGAAGAACTATTACAAATAAATAATGGAAAGTCGCAGCCACGGGTATGTGATGTGACTGAGCCACGTATTAAAGAAAAATTTGATGAAATTACTGAAAATTATGGTATTATTGAAGCACCATTGATCGATAGGTTGGCTGGGAGTCCATCCTGTACTAATTATGAAAACGAAGTTGACCTGAAGTATGATATTGAAAATGAAATAAAAAATGAGGAAAATTTATTGAATGAGACAGTTAATAATTGTCGAGTACAAATGGTTTATGAAATCGAGGAGGGCGATAAATGCGGACCTCGTGAAAATAAGAAAAATTTTGTTGATAAAAAGATGAATTGTCGAGTACAAATGGATTATGAAATCGAGGAGGGCGATAAATGCGGACCTCGTGAAAATAAGGAAGATTTTGTTGATAAAAAGATGAATTGTCCAGTACGAATGGATTACGAAATCGAGGAGGGCGATAAATGCGGACCTCGTGATAAAAATGTTAGTTATGTTTGTAAATTGAATAACGAAGAATTGGTTATGTCGGGGGAAAAGATAGATACTATCCCGAGAACCGAAATATTATGGATAAACAAACAAGGAACTGAAAAAACTGAAAATGAGATAAATAATGAGAATTTAATAAACATACAGGAAGAAAATGAACAGGATGAGGACCCTAGCGATTTCTTATTGAATGAACGAGTTATAAACGAAAATTTACGAAGAGAATTTGTCGAAGCCATACACGAAAACGAAATGAATAACAGTTATTTGGTTTATTCAAATAAACCTTATATTAATAATTTTTATAGTTATGAAAGTGAAGAGGTCGACATACACGACATTTCTGACAATCGATCTGAAGCGAGGATACTTAACATAACGGAGGATACGAGTACACTTAATCGTAATGAACGATTAAAAGAAGCATTGCATTTTGATAAAATGGACGAGGAACAAAGACAATCTATAGAAAATTTAATTGATAAATATTCGGATTGTTTCTGTTTAAAGAAGAAAAATAAGGCGTGATAAATGCTATAGAACATAAGATACCGACTGTCGACGACATACCAATCACAGCTAAGCCATATAGATTTCCTCATGCTCTCAAAAGCAAACTTGATAAACAATTAAAAGAAATGATTGAAGGAGACATAATTGAACCATCAAGTTCCAATTATACATCACCTGTTTTTCTAGTAACAAAAAAGCCTGATAGTCAGGGTAATAAACGATACCGACTAGTTGTCGATTTTCGACATTAAACGATAAAACCGTAAAGGATCGATACCCATTACCTAATATACTAGATATTATCGATCAAATCGGACCAGAAAATCGTGTATTCACCGTCTTGGATTTATGTCAAGGATTTTTACAAGTTCCGTTAGCTCAAGAAGATCGACATAAAACAGCTTTTGCATCTTCATTCGGTTTATTTCAATTTAAAACAATGCCTATGGGATTATGCAATTCTCCAGCCACTTTTCAAAGAATGATTGATCGTGTTGTCGAGGGCATGCAAGGCAAAGAAATATTTCTATTCCTTGACGACGCAGTTATATACGCTAAAAATATTCAGGAGCATAACCAAAAGTTTGAAAAATTTTTGCAAAGAGTACGCGCCGCAAATCTGAAATTACAGCCAGACAAATGTGAATTTTTGAAGAGAGAAGTAGTGTATCTGGGACACGTACTATCACCAGAAGGTGTTTTGCCGGATCCAAAAAAATTAGAAGCAGTAAAAAATTTCCAATTCCAAAAACAGTGAAAAACATACGTCAATTTTTAGGATTAGCAGGTTATTATAGACGATTCATTGCGAATTTTTCGGGTATTACTAGACCATTAAGTAATTTATTAAAGAAAGACGCACTTTTCCTGTGGTCCAGCGAGGTTCAAAAGGCATTCGATGATTTAAGAGAAAAATTGTGTAAACAACCAATACTACAAATTGCAGATTTTAATAAACCATTTATAGTGACTTGTGACGCTAGCGGTACAGCAATAGGAGCAATATTATCACAAGGAGAGGTGGGAACCGACGTACCAGTTGCTTATGTTTCGCGGGTATTAAACAAAGCCGAGCAAAAATATGATACTTATTCAAGGGAAGCATTAGCCATACTGTATGCCGTTACTCAGTTCGATTGCTATCTAAGAGGCCGTCGTTTCCTCATTATAACAGATCATAAACCACTTGTTTGGTTCAAAAACTCAGTAGATCCGACATCCAGAGTTAGTAGATGGAGAATAAAACTGAATGCATACGACTTTGACATTGTATACAAAGCCGGTAAAAGTAACGTTAGTGCTGACGCGTTATCAAGAAATCCAATAGAAGAACCCGTTTATGTTATTAAAAATCATTCTATGGAAACACGCAGTCGTGCTGGAAAAATAACACGGCCAAACTACAACGAAAAGAGAGCTAAACGACCCAACAAGTCAAATATATCAAAAGAACCAGTCAAAAACCTTCCTATAATACAAGAAGCCCTCGAGGAAATTGAAACGATAGTCAACTCAGACAAAAGATTACAACCCATGGAGATAGATAATTTTAACAACAAATTTGACGAGTCCTGGGAAGAGAAGGATGTTTACGAAGAACCAAATGATGAAAAGAAATTCATTGAAGTTAAAGAACAACTCTTTATGAGAAAAGATAATTACGTTTATTTCATAACTACGACTGGAATGCCTTTAGATAAAGGATCCAGAAATTTGGCTTCCAAATTATTACTACCTCATTTTTCCAATTTAAATCCAGGAGAAATAAGAATCAATAACAAAAACGGAAAAATGCATTTTGCTATGGTGTTACGTGACGAAGAGCGACTGAGTACTTCAGAAATTATTAATAATCTAAAAACGAATCTATTAAATTTAAAAAATATTATATTAAAAGAAAAATTACGTTCAATAAGTATCGCAAAGAGCGAATTTATTGAAAACGTTTCATGGAACGAAATATTGAAACAAATAAGTATAACTCTACGAAAAATTAATGTAAAAATAATTATTTGTTTAGGATTCATAAAATGTGTGGAAGAGAGTAATAGGGAAAATATTATTCGCAAAATGCACGAGTCTGCTTGTGCAGGACATAAAGGGGTAACAAAAACCTATAAACGTATAAAACAACGTTTTTATTGGCCAGATATTAAGAAAGACGTACAAAACTACATTAGACATTGTTTAACTTGCCAACTAAAAAAATTGGTTCGTGTTAAAACTAAACAACGTATGATAATAACAGATACTCCGTACTCGGCTATGGAATCTTGTGGGACCATTTCCCAGATCTCGAAATAATAACAATAATATATTAACCATTCAATGCAACCTTTCAAAATACTGTATGGCGATACCCATACCAGACGCGACCGCGGCAACGATCGCCGAAGCGTTAGTTCGTCGACACTTTTCAATTTTTAGCACCCCATTGTTAATCATATCCGACCAAGGTACCTCATTTTTAAGTAGTCTGATGAGAGAAGTAGTGAAAATTTTTAAGATTAAACAAGTTAAAACCACGGCTTATCACCCTCAGTCCAACTCCGTTGAGCGTTTTCATAGCAGCTTAGCAGATTATTTAAAAACAATGATAGAAAGAAATGACTCATGGGATGAGTTATGCGAATTAGCCGCGTTTTCGTATAATACGTCGATACATGAGGGTCATCTCTACACACCTTTTGAAATTGTTTTTGCACGAAAAGCGCGACTACCATCAAACGAACCTTTAGACCCACGAGAACGAGTTCCAACGTATGATGATTACATTATAAATTTACGACAACGTTTAAACGAAATACAGGGAATCGCGCGAGAAAAATTAATAGCTTCTAAACATAGGTCAAAATTCTATTACGACAGGAAGGCCAATCATCAAGAATTTCAGACAGGGGATAATGTCTGGTTATTAAAAGGAGGGAAGAAATACAAACTAGGCGATCAATATACTGGACCACATCGGATTTTAGAAATAGTTAATAACAAGGGAAATGTAAAAATAGAGCTAGCTCATAATAAAACGAAAATAGTGCATGTTAATAGGTTAAGATATTCATATATGGAACCTTTGTAGTGCATAAACATAGGTATATAATATATAATAGCCCCAATGTGCTTGAAAATATGTATACGCACTTATATGTATATTTTACAGTTCTAAAAGTTGTCAATAGAATAATATTTATTATCTTGTAATCAGAATTGGCATACATTCATCTTAAAATAAAATTATTTCAATTTATCTGACTTTATACAAAAAAAACGATATAAAAATAATATGTATATATCTAAATTAACGACGAAAATAAACTACAAGGAAATAATATTTTTTATTATACGGAAAGATCATTACAAGAAAAGCATACACTCACTTAAATTCAATAAATACGCGATTATTAAACTAGAAACGAATAAAGCAAATAACAAAAAAAAAGGTCTTTTTCTCTTTACTCTTCTCGCCTAAGATAACAATGATGTTAATGTACAAAGGAAAGTAAGAAAAAGGTTTAAATTTTCAATGTCAGTTGAACTTAGTCAAATTTAAATTTAATTGTTATATATATAAAAAAAAATGATTTAAAATAAAATAGAATCATTGGAGTCTAACACATCACTAAACCTAAAACCTATATCCTATCCTTCCTAAGGAGTGCTTGATTGCACCCTTTCCTCCTCGTTGCGGTAAATGCTCCAGCAACACTGTCACTTATCCTTCCTAAGGAGTGCTTGATTGCACCCTTTCCTCCTTGTTGCGGTAAATGCTCCAGCAACACCGTCACTTATCCTTCCTAAGGAGTGCTTGATTGCACCCTTTCCTCCTCGTTGCGGTAAATGCTCCAGCAACACCGTCACTTATCCTTCCTAAGGAGTGCTTGATTGCACCCTTTCCTCCTCGTTGCGGTAAATGCTCCAGCAACACTGTCACTTATCCTTCCTAAGGAGTGCTTGATTGCACCCTTTCCTCCTCGTTGCGGTAAATGCTCCAGCAACACCGTCACTTATCCTTCCTAAGGAGTGCTTGATTGCACCCTTTCCTCCTCGTTGCGGTAAATGCTCCAGCAACACCGTCACTTATCCTTCCTAAGGAGTGCTTGATTGCACCCTTTCCTTCTCGTTGCGGTAAATGCTCCAGCAACACTGTCACTTATCCTTCCTAAGGAGTGCTTAGTTGCACCCTTTCCTCCTCGTTGCGGTAAATGCTCCAGCAACACGGTCACTTATCCTTCCTAAGGATTGCTTAGTTGCACCCTTTCCTCCTCGTTGCGGTAAAAGCTCCAGCAACACGGTCACTTATCCTTCCTACATACCGTTCAAAATGTAAACCTATATAAATAATTACAACTGAACTTACCTTGACTCTAGTAATTCTGTTAATTAGTCATACCTTCTTACAGGACCCCCAGGTATAAATAAATTAGGAGAGTTTGGCATACTAGAAACAAAAAAAATCTAAAACTAGATTCAATGGACATGGAAGATTCCGTACAACATAATTACGATTGCAAAGAAACGAGAAGAGGCGGAAAGAAAAAGATTTTATCAAAACTAATTAGTGAAAAGAGAACTTTACTTAAAAAATTAAGTAAAGTAAACTCGCAGATAGCTTCCTTACACGTGTTGGATAAAGACGTGGACTCGAATTTACAGTATAAAGAAATTTCCGATATTGATTTTAATGAACAAATGCAGCAGAAATTTGATAAATTAATTAATTTCGCGGAAAAAGTTCAAAAATCCAACAATTAATAAAAACAACGATTAAAACTTTTTTTTTTGAGACAATAACGGAGATTTTAAATACATAATATTCGCAAGTTTGTATAGTTTGATAGAAAATACGGCAAACAAAAAGATGTATAAATAATGTAAATCTATAATTGATATTGTAAGTCTTGTACAATGGTTTAATCACTAGGTAAAACAAATTAAAATAAAATAAAAAAAATAAGAGAGAAAAATGAATGTGTGCCCATTGGTTTGAGTATGGTATAAAATTTAATTTGTACATGATATATGTATGAGTATTGTGCGTATACACATATCGCAAAAAGTTGTAGTAAAAGAAAATAAACAATGAAAACTGATCTTCCTTCAATACATAGACTCAATCCTTTAATTAAAATCAACCACGAATAAACAAAGAAATTTCTGTAGGCTGCCTAAAGATGGAAGTTGCACTTACCAAACGACAGCAACGCAAGAAAAGACAGGAGGAGAGAAAGAAGAAAGAAGGGGAAAAGGACCCATTAGAAAAAATTATTAAATACGGAGTCAAATGTTTCCAAGACGAGGCCAAGGGAACAACTCCCGCTTATTCCCGAAGGCTAGCAAATGAAACAGAGTTTCTAACATCTGTTATTTACAATCACAGTTTAAGCTTTAGGTTGGCTATTAAAGAAGCCTACCTTAGTGCTATAGGTTTCAACGATTGCATGCCTCAAAGGTTAAGACGATTTATAAACTTTAGAGCACAACTGGAAATGCAACATCCGGACTACCCAGAAAAAAGTGACGATGAACTCGTAAATGAGGTAGAGAAAAGGTATAGAGAAAGCTCCGCATTCATGGAACTAGGGAAAACGTATGCAAAGTACTTAGAAATAAAAGAATATGGTGGTCAAGGATTTGGGGACCAAACGTACCATGGAAGGTGTAAATATTGTAAACAGAAGATTCCGGTGTGGCGAGAGTGCGCAAAATGCGCCAATTACTATCTACAACGTCAAGGGGAAGGGATATATATAGAATCCATGGAGTGTACGGACGATGAACACCAACGACAGCTAGAAGTAACATCCCATTGTCCGACTGGTTGTTTTGCGGGAGGTTCCTTAACCGTATTACGGGATGAACGATGGTCAACGGGAGATTGGTAATGAAAAAGGGACAGGGACGAAGGAAGATCGGAAAAACTATAACGATAAGATAAATACAAGAATGTTAAATAAAATTTTTTTTTTCTTCTCCTGCCTATGTACCAAATCAAAAAGAAATAAAATAAAACAAAATCAAAATAAGAAGGGGATTCTGAGTTCTTAAGCCTATACCTTAAGAGAAGAACGACACCTTCTGACTAACCTTTGTTCTAACCACACTGCCCTAGGCAATTGTACAACAATAAAAAAAAAAGAAATACATACATAGTTTACTCATATTTTTAGTTTAATTTATAGTGCACCCTATATAATCATGAATCATTAATTTCGGTTTAAATTACAAAATAGACACACCTAGAACCGGCACATATAAAAAAAAATAATAAGTACGCAAACAAGAAATTAAAAGCAGAGCGTTCAATAAACCAGAAGGATCCATATATATAAAAAAAAAGAAAGACAGGGCAAGGAGCGGAAAGATTTATCGATATCTCTTTTACTTTTGTCAGAACAAAAAATGAGGAACTTCAACATAATGTTTTTATCCCTCTTAACATTTTGTACGGGAAACGAAGTTGAACCAAAAGGAATCGAACTTCAACAAATACCTCCATCGGGTATATTCTTCGAACGACAGGAAGATGTAAAACTAACTCCAGTCGCGTGGAAAATTATTATTAGCATGACTTGCATACATGAAGATATGAATCTAACGGATATTTGGACGACGTTTAGCGAACTGAAAAACGATTGCCCGTTAGGTCACGAAAAATGTGAAGAACTGTTTGGAAATTTTAAGAATTTACAAGAAAAATATACTAGAACGTTACACATCTTAAACACTACAGAAAGTACTTGCATGAACGTCAAATCAGATTTGCATGAAAACGAGTTAATACGTTATGATTTAGAAAGTAAATTAATTAACAATTACATAGATAGGATACTAGTAGGGGTTAGGACTAAAATAATATTTATAGAAAGTAATACGATGGGAACCAATATATACATAGACAAAGCAAGATTGTATGATGAATTCAACATTATGCAAAAAATGAAGCAAATGAAACAGGAAATTTATCTTGAACGATTATTATTATTAAGTTACTCAGTTGGCACCCTCCTATTTGACTAGGTTATGCCAGGCACTTGGGTATTGCTTTGCGCCCTGTTTTCCATTTCCCATCTTTAGCCCCCCGAAGTGTATAGCAATATTGCCACACTTGGGTGAGCCTTCTTATGGGTCCTTGGTTTTTTTCAATCGGGCACCGCCCAGAGACCCTGCCAAACAGCAAGTATTCTCTGGACATCCCAACTGGGTATATCTCCTGAATCAATTAGAAATTCACCTGTGAGGCGCCATCTTCTTGTCATGATTCTGGGGCATTCACATAAGATGTGTAGAGGTGTTTCGTTTGCCTCCTTGCACATTCGGCATAATGGATCTGTTTCCAGTCCCATTTTATACTTATGATATCGCAAATCTCCATGTCCAGTAAGTATGTCCATTAGCTTGCGAGCTGTCTTTCTGCTAAGTTTCCTAAGCCCTTCTTCCCAGTGTCCGCTTATTGCGTTTCCGAGTGCGGCTTTAGCTTGTCTGCATCCTGCAGTTTTTACCCAAGCACTTTGGTGTTCCTTCACCAGCCATTCCTTTAGTAATTCTATAAGGTGGCTATGTGGCATCTTCACCATCATGCTTGGTTCCGCATGTTTTCCATTTGTACCTATCTTTGCTAGGTCATCGGCTATCTCGTTACCACGTATACCTACATGACTTGGTATCCATGTTAGCGTTAGCCGCTTATTCAACTCTGCCAGTCTATTTAGTGTCTTATGACATTCCCAAATTAGTCTGGACTTAGTGGTGTGACCATTCAGACTCTGTAACACAGTTCTGCTGTCCGAGTAAATGTATATCTCTTCGTCTTTGCAATTCTCCTGTGCCGCTTTAGCACATTGCAGGATTGCAAATGTTTCCGCTTGGGAAATGGTATTGTATTCCTTTAAGGAATATATCCTACCCTTCCCATTTTTTCTGCAGTATACCCCTGCTCCGACTCCCCGGATATTCTTGGACCCATCAGTATACCAGAGTTCTTTGCCCTCCGGCACCCTAACACGTCCTTGACTCCAGTCATCTTTGCTAGGCAGACTGACTCTGTATCTCTTATCGAATAGGAACTCAGTGCTGCATCTATCAGTTCCCTCGTATAAGTTCTCTCTTAGATTTCGCGGGAGCGTACTTAGGAGTCCCCTGTCCGCCCGTCGATCTAAGAGATTTCTAACTCTTAAGTATCCTTTTATGGCTTCTGACTTAAGAGTGAGCTGAAAGGGCTCAATATTCGTTATGACCCCCATAGCTTGTACTGGCGTGGTTCTTAGAGAATTGGTGATGCAGCGCAGGACCAATCCTCGTACCCTTTCCAGCATTTGGTTCGCAGTTTTCAAACCTGCTCGCTTCCACCAAATCACTGCCGAATACGTGAGTTTTGGTTTCATAATTGCTGTGTAAATCCACATCATGGTTTCTGGTTTAAGACCCCAGTTCAAGTGCAGAGCTCTACGTGTTTGCCATAGTACTCTTATAACTTTATTACACTGATTCTCAAGGTGCTCTTTCCAGTTTAACTTACTGTCAAGAATGACACCTAGATATTTAGCTTTTTCTTTTATTTCTAGCCGTTTTCCTCCATATTCGAGGTGTTTTATGCTTGTTTTCCACTTATATTTACGTGTAAACACCATAACTTCCATTTTTTCCGGGTTAACCGATAGTCCACCTCCTTGACACCACTTATATACCTTATTCAAGGCATTTTGCATGATGTCAAATAGTGTTTCTAAAAATGGTCCTCTAACTATTATTGCTAGATCATCTGCATATCCTACAACCTCACATCCCGTGTTGGTTAGTAGGCATAATAGTGTGTTCATTACAAGATTCCAGAGGGATGGGGAAATAACCCCCCCCTGTGGGCATCCCGTGTTCACCCAGCCAGTTACCTTGGTGTTACCCTTGGTCATTACCAGCTTTCTGTTTGATAACATGAGTTCGACCCAGTCAGTAACTGGCTGAGCTATTCCATGTCTCCTCATTGCCTCCTTGATTACTCTTTTGGAGGTATGGTTAAAAGCTCCTTCTATGTCTAAAAAGACCACTAGAGCGAAGCCTCCGTTTTCAATTTGTTCTTCAATCAGGTTCACTATTTTGCACAGAGCAGTCTCAGTAGAGTGTCCTGCTCTGTACGCATACTGATCCCTATGAAGTGGTCGTTCTTTTAAAGGTTTATCTTTAATATGTCTATCTATGAGCCTTTCCATTGTCTTCAGCATAAACGATGTAAGACTTATAGGTCGGAAGTCTTTAGGAGAAGTATAGCTCCCCTTACCTGCTTTCGGAATGAACGTCACTCTCGTTCCCTTCCAACTTTCTGGAATATGGCATACTTCCAGACTTGCCCTAATAAGTCTGGTCATTGGACGGATAATGCACTCCCCCGCCCTTTGTAATAGTGCGGGGTAAATACCATCCAGTCCTGGTGACTTATATGGCCCAAAAGATCCGATGGCCCACCTGACTTTGTCCTCTGAGGCAATTTCGGTCCCCAGCACACTGCATGATCCGGTTTGGATCACCGCATGTTGGTTTCCCGTTCCGTAGTCGTTTGACTCATGAACTTCCATCGCCCCTTCCCCTTCTTTCGAGAAATCCGGGTAGAAGGATTCGATCAGGCGGTACAACGTTTCTTCGTCCGTCATGGTGTATTTCCCATTTGGCAGTTTAAGTGCTCCCAATATAGCTTCCGGATTTTTTGACAAGATCTTGTCCAACCGGGCTGCCTGTGAGCCTATGTCGCTGCAAAAGTTGGCCCATGATTCTGCTTGTGCCTTCCTAATTGCTGATCGATAGCTGTCTCTTTTACTTGCGTAATGATTCCACTCGTCTGCTGTACCTTTTTTTTGGGCCAGCTTATAGGTTCTCCTTACTTGTTTCTTGAGACACTCTAGGTTCTCGTTCCACCAGTAGGTTTTATCTCGCTTACCCACCAATGTGGGTCTACAGTTGTTCTCAAAAGCTGAGATAATTCCTTTATTTAGTTTATCAGCAGCTTCTTCAAGCTCCATCCAGTTTCTTATATGTTCTGGAAAATTTGCTAGTGAGCTGCTTATTTCTTCCTTGTAGGTTATCCAATTTGTCTTCTTCGGTTTCCTGGTCCATGTTCTAGGATTTGTACCAGGTCCCACTAACTCGAAAACAATTTTGGCATGATCAGATAGTGTCGGTTCATCAGATACCCTCCACCTCTTGATCCTATTTGTAATTTCTCCAGTACATAACGTGATGTCCAATACTTCTGCTCTAAGTTTATTACAGAATGTTGGCGTTGTACCAGTGTTTAGAATATCTAGTTTGGTTGTGGCTAGATATTCTACCAGTTCCTCTCCTCTCCTATTGATGTCTGTGCTCCCCCACAGTATGTGATGTGAGTTAGGGTCACAGCCTATTAGGAGCGGTAAGTTTTTACTCTCACAGAAGGTAATTAACCTTTTAACTTCCGTGGGTGGATTTACCTCTCCATCATATGGAAGTACGCTGAGGCAATGACTATGTTTCCAATGCCTTCCGATTCCGTCCTCACCGCTGTCAGGTCTCTTGTACAGAAATCCATCAGCGGGGTTACATTTACTCCCTTAGTGATGATACACGTTCTGGGCGTCTCAGCTTGCATGTCCCTGTAACAAACAAGCCCCTTTCCCCTTAAACCCTTGATTGTTCCTCTCACCGTCCATGGTTCCTGGACCAGTGACAGGCCTGTGTGCATCTCTGCCAAACCCTTACGCAATAATGCAGAAGAGTCTTTGCAGTGATGTAAGTTAATTTGTGAGATTTGCAGCGCCTTGAAGGTCATTATTTCGATCTTCCCGGCACTGTTGCCTCTTTATCAGACTCCGCTACCGCCGACGCGTGTACTTTGAAAGTGACACGCTCCAGTGAGTAGAAGGGTCTGCAATCTAGAGCCTGAAGGGCTCTAGCTTGGGACTCCGGCATCTGCACCAGAAGAAAGTTGTCCTTCGCTGCAGCACCGTCGGTAGCCCCCTTGTCGCATTTTACGACCCGCCATGTTGCGGTATTTAGCGTCGGATTGTACCGCATCAGCCTCTGAAGAACCAGCTCCGTGGGTTTCGGTGCTCCCGGTATCCACGCGCTGGCCTTCACCAGCCTCTGCAGCACCTCCGTTCCGCTGACTGTCAGAGCAGGACCCCGCCAAGATTTTAGTCCGGGCACGATCCCACTCAGCCAATCCGCGGACCGTTGATCCTCTGCTATTATCACAAACACTCCCCCCTGCAGAAGGACGCAACAAACTTTGGCAGCTGCTCAGGAGGAAGGACATCTGTCTCCTCCTCCAGAGCATTCCTGAAGTCTTCAAACTGTCCTGTAGTAAGAAGCACCTCAGGATATTCTGCTGATGTCACGACCCTCGACAGAGGGTTCGTTCTCTGTGCTGTTGTAAGTCCCACACTACATTTCGGCTTTTCAGCACTCTGAGTGTTACTTACTTGTGCCGGCTTGTTTTTATGCCGTTTTTGTGTCCGCGGGTCCTCTGGCGGCGTGTCCTTCCCTCTTTTCCCCATAAGAGGCGTTGAGGGAGGTCTCTCCGCGCTTTGAGCCCGCATTTCTTGCTTTCTGAGCTTTCGCCTGCGGTTTTTCTCCGCATAGCGTCCACTCGTCCAGCTTCTTCCTTCATTGGTATCCATTGGCATTCCAGCTCCCGGTTCGGGATTGGACACCGTCAATGGCCCATCAGGATTTTTAAATTCAGTGGGTTGGTAAGCAGACATCCCACTGGGCGCCGCCTGCTCACCTACCTTTACTCCAACTACCGGTGACACCGAAGTTACCACCGGCAAATTGGTTGTGTTGAGAGTTGGGATCTCTCCAGGGTTTGTTGACACTTTTGGGCTAGCATCCGAATAGCCCGTTGCTTTTACAGGGAAGGACATATCATGGATTTTTAAGGGGGTTTTTGATTTGTGTTAAGTGTTTATGTCTGTGGCTCCCTACGAGTGTCCCCCCTCGTCCTCCGAACAGCCCTCGCAAAACAGGCAGCGACCCACTTCGGTCCTACTATAGGAAAGCCCCCCACCCGAAGCAGTAGGGTCCCATCCGGTCACTATCCGGCACTACTACCCCTGGCGCGATTATACACTGACTGATAGGGCAGCCAGGCTTTGCTAGTTAGGCCAGCCCGGGCCCCTGTACTATTCAGCGGCCTAGGAGTGTCTCAACCTAGTTTATCCTAGGGTGCCTCCATGGGTACCCCACCCGTCCGCTTGAGCAGTCTTACTACGAGGAAAGAACACCCCCCGAGAGCCCCAGTGTGAGAAGGTGTTTGTGTGTGTGTGAGTGTCTGTTTGTGTCATGTGAATGTGTATAGGTATAGGTGTAATGCTCACTGATAAAGTCCCAGCGTGTCCATCTATAACCCGCGCGGAGCATACCCGTTTATAGGGATCTCCTCTTTCACCAGCGAGCCCGTTTATAGAGCTGCCTCTTACAAGCGCTTGGAAAGAGCCGTTTATAGGCCTCCCATTCATACCTCTGAGACCCTACCAGTAATACATGAGTGTAAATGATGTGTTGTGTGTCATTCCGTGTCCTGGATAGGAGCCCTTACGTGGGAATCCCTTCCGGGCCAGAAAGGCCACGGTTTTTTAGAGAGATGTTACTCCTCTATCCCTCCCCAATTACACTGTTTCCAGTGACTTCCGGGCTTGGGACCGGCTTGCTGAGGTTGACCCGTGGCTACTAGATTTCACCACAAATGAACCTCATCAGGGCTGGGTTATCTTGAACGATACTCGCAAATAATGAACAATATAAAGACTACGTTAGGAAGAATGTTGGACAACCAGATAAGCTACAGTGTAGGTACACTTGTTAATTTAGAAGGAATAAAAGAGCATCAAATGTATACTACTTTATTATCACCCAATAGACTCAAACAAGTTGTTAATTACATCGAAAAATATGAGAAAACCAATGAATTCCCGTTGAAAAGAGGAGAGGGAAATTTAAATAGATTAGCTAACATAACAAGCCTACATACTGGATACATCAATAATAAACTATTTATTCAAACAGAGGTTCCCTTGGTTGAAAAATCTACTTGCTCATTGTATAGGGTATCTCCACTTCCAATTCCTCAAAACGTATATACCAATGAATCAAACATCGCCTATGTTGAACCCGAGAATAACTATATTCTGCAACAAGAGGCAAATTATTACGGTTTCTCAAGCACTGACCTTAACAATTGTAAAAAGTTTCAAGGAAAATTAATTTGCAAAAAAGAAAGACTGCATTTAAAAGCAATAGATAGTTGCGAAACGGAATTGATGTCTCAACCGGCTAAATGTAATTACCGTAACTGCAATATCAAATATAAAACCAATGCCAAACCAACGATAATAAAACTTGAAAAATTAAATAAAATATTATACTCAGCGCCCATGACTACGAGAGTGTCGATTGGCTGTGACGGTTTAACAGGAACGATCATACCGTTAAGTGGAGTCGGAATGATACACACAAAAATAAATTGTACGTTTAAAATAAATGGAGAAGTTATAAAAATACATGAGGTACCAACGGAATACTCAAATCACTTGTTATTCCCTCAGACGTCGTTAAATATTAGCGAACTATCAAATATCTTTAACAATACAAATACTAAAAATTTATTCCATAAACTAGTTAAGCAAAAACACTCGGGGAATTTTTGGGATATGGAAAATTACTGTAGGGATAAATTGATCAATACGGAAAAAACCGCTGTATTCACTACATTGTTTCTCATCTGTTCAATCACAGGAGTAGTTATATTTTTATTCATCGCGGGGATCTTCATACTTTTGTGTTACTTTAAAGAAATATTAGATACCATTCCGGAAGAAATAGAAATCCGTTTCGAATAAACAAATAGGAATTAACTTCATAACTTCATACAAGGACAATGAAAACCATAGAAAATTATCTTATTTACAGATGGCAAAGAGATCATTCCTTCTGCTTTCACTCGTAAGTGTAATTAATTATTCGTCGGGACTTTACGGATATGACTGCGGAGAACAACTTTCAAATCTAACAACAATATCATTAGTGGATGTTAAAGAATGTGATATACATGAACCATATATTAATGTAACAAAAGTTTACGCGCAGCTACTGCAATTGAACGATTACAATACCACGCATGTATATAAATGCATAATAAAAATCACACGTACAGTTACACATTGCGGTATGCACGGACATGCATCTCGCGTCCTAAACGGAGAAATTAGTTATTACAAAGAAATAAGTAGAGAGGAATGTTATGGAATCCATCATTCGGGTTACATTTCTATAAGCGGCACTCAAATTATAAATCTACCCAGAAACAGTACCACTAATAAGCCAATCGTGTTCGCGGGAGGGAACGATAATAACGGAAATTGTATTGGAGGTTCATTTTCGGATTCATACGGTACCTATAAAGACGCCTATGTCGCAGGTCATGTTGAAATAACAATATACGATTACTATGCGGCTGTACATCTGGAATATAATAAAGTAAGACTAGACTCTGGAGTTACATGCACACTCGCGGATTTAGAATGTACAGATATTGATGCCTCACAGGTTTTTTGGGAAGCGCTTCCGGAGGATTCATGCGGAGTTAACAAATATTCGGTGTTGTATGAAGGAAATTTGGATAAAATATATGAAGAGCAAGAAAACCGTATAATGTACTCGCTTGAAACTAATGATATTACATTCGCACTATGGAAAAAAGGAGAACAGAATGTATGCGGCTTTAGGTTTGCGCGCACCGAACATCCCAAGCTTTTCATAATTGAGGACGCCAAGGTTAACAGTTTTATAAGCAAAAAAGCAATTGAGGGAAACAATCTTGATATATTTGCATACATAAACTCAAAATTCTTATACGTTGAAAAATATGTACGCCGACAGCTAAATAGAATGTATTACGACATATTAAAACAAAGGTGCGAAATCGAAAGACATATTCTCACTCAAGCCCTCGCGCTCGCCTCAGTTTCCCCGGCGGAAGTGGGCTATCGTATCATGAATCAACCTGGGTATCTAGCCGTAACAGCGGGAGAAGTTATTCATCTACTAAAATGCTTAAAAGTTGAAGTAGTCGGGAGGGAAACGACGGGGTGTTACGAACAGCTACCCGTGTTTCGGGACAACGAACCATATTTTCTCACACCTAGAACGCGTATATTAGTAAGAACTGGGAAACCCCTAATGTGTGATAATCGTCTACCGGTTATGTTCAAAATGCATCAAATTTGGTTTAAAATGCTACCGAATCCAGTCGAAGTAAAAGATCCCGAGATATTGACGCCTCAAACAAAACTAACATGGAGATATGTTTCACCCGAGACACTCGCTACTAGTGAAATATACGGACAAAAAGATACCAGTAAACTTCGCGATATGATATTATTCCCATTAGAAAAATCTACGGTATTAAATAAGATGGCATTAGGAGCTTCGGGAAGGAAGATAAACCCCAAAGGAATTACTATAGGAAATTTGTTCGACCAAGAAGCCTTAAATAACCTGGCTGAATCGACATTCAACAAACTATGGTCGGAATTTTTACGTTGAGTAACATCTCTGCCGGTGTCATAGGATTTTTTATGATATGTCGTCTCATCAAGCTAATTATCGATACGATTATGCATGGTTTCATGTTGCACGGAATTTACGGGTTCTCTTTACATTTAATTGGGGCAATATGGAATTCAATCACTCAACTATTACTTTATTTGGGAACGCAAAAGTTAAATAAAGACAATGAGGAGAACAAAAAAATGGAGGTTGAGATAGAGAAAAATGAAAAGAGCCAATTTATCACTTCCGAGTTTAAAACTGTAGATACAAAAAATTTAGAGAGAGAATCGTGTTTATATCCAATTTTAAAAATAAACAATGAGAACAGAGCAAATTCAATGTAATAATAACTCTTATTTTCTTTTTTTTGCTTGCACTCAAAATAGGAGAGCCAGTAAATGAGGATTATACAAGAAGTTAAAGAAAGGAAAAATTTACCCTCTTACGACGGTACGATTAGGAAAAAACAAACCAATAGAAAAATACACGAAATGTATTACCTTAAAAGGATGTTTTACAGCATAGACTTGAACACTCCTTTATGTGGAAATTGCATAGAAACAAAGGCAGGAAAGCCGATTATACAACACATAAAATTTAGAGACATAAATATAAATTCCGAAAGGCAAAAATGTTATAACTGTAAGAAAAATATCGAGGAGCGAAAAATAAAAAAAAATGATAATAAAATATCCACTCGAATTAGGGCAATAATAGAACGAAACAAAGAAAGAGAAATCGAGATTGTTACTATAAAAAATGAATTCGAATTACAGAGAGATAACCAGCAAATTATTCCGTTGGAACCAATACAACACGAAGCGCCCATTTTTGTTGTTAAAAACGAAACAGATATTGAAAAACCAGAGGAAATGGGAACTTCAAGTTCAAAAATGACGCAAACGGAACCTATGGAAATACATAAAGACAAAAAATCAGAAGATATCGCAGAATCACAAAACGTTAAGGAAGTAAGCTGGCCGGAATTGGAATCCTTTCTGAATGAACAAGAAGTTATGGAATTATTACAAAGCGCGACCAGTGATATTTTTCCCTCAATGCTGGACGAAGAAAATAATACCCCCGTGTCAATGATAACACAAGAAGAGTTACCAGAAATATTAGAGATATTAGCGTCCTTAGAAACTCAACTAGACGAGGTAGTCTATAATGATACAGAAGAGAAAGTAAAAGAAATAATTATGGACCTACAACAGGACTTCGATGAAACTGATTGCGGAGTAAATCTGTCAATAAAGAAAAATCGATTAGATACATTTAAATATTGGCCGCATGCTTTTATTTCAACCGAGGACCTAGCAGAAGCCGGATTTTATTATACAGGAGAGAACGACAAAGTAAAATGCTATATATGCGGTGTAGGAATACGAGAATGGGAAAAAACGGACGAGCCTATGCAAGAACATCGTAAATGGTCGCCAAAATGTGAATATATTACAAAAAAAGAACGAGCAGAAGACTGTTGTGGAATCTATGACATGGAAAAATTGAGCAAAATAATAAAAGGTTCGGAACATGCCAATTTATCAAAAGATCTTAAATGTAAGATTTGCAAACGTAATCCAATAGAGGGAATATATCTCCCATGTAAACATGCTTTAAGCTGTTTAACTTGTTATATGGGAACAAAGGAATGCATGATTTGTAAAAGAGCAATAACGGAATGGTTAAACATATATTTAGTAACAAAAAGAAGAGGTCGCTTCACAGAGATAGAATTCGCCTAAATTAAATCTATACAACAATAAATTTATGAAAAGGGCAAAATATACAATTGCAGTAAATATTATAATAAGTATAAACAAGAGTATAAAATATTAACAAGCACACATTATATACAAGTATATATACTAACTAGTTATAGTAAATACAAACAAAAAAACTATATGTATACAAAATGAAAAATAATAAAGATTAACATTGTTATAGAACAATAAGGAATATTTATTTCTTTCCCCTAACCATATGTAGAAATAAAAAAAAAACAAACAAAACAAACAATTATTGTGGTAAACATATTAATAAATGTAAATAACGTAAAAAAAAATAATACAGAGTAATATATAGAAATACTAACAAAGTAAATAAGTATCCATAAAAAAGGGGTAGAGCTAAAATAAATAAAAAAAAATAAAATAGGTAAGAAATAGAGAAAAATATAATAAAGAAAAAAAAAAAGTAAACAAAAAGAAAGGACGATGGAGCAGCGCGGTGGGGAACGAAATTTGGATCCCCCGTAAAGATTCGATTGCACACCGCAATTCGAGCCTAGTTGCTGCGCTAAGCTGTAGGAGCATCGGCTGGCCTCGTAAGTGTTCGGGCCACTCTCCGACTCAAGCCTGACAAGTTCGGCGGGGCCGACCATGCGTTGCAGTGTCTCGACATTTCGATACTCTCTCTCTCTCTCTCTCTCTCTCTCTACTTCTCAAAAACGTTGTGAATGATAGAAACTTCTTCTCTATCTTAGTATTTCTTACATTTTTGTTTATTAAATTGTGTTAAGTAATATTGTTTAATTGTAATTGTAAAAAATAAATAAAACAAAAAATAAAGTATAAAACAATTGTAAACTGTAAATAACAACAAACATAACAATGTTAAAAATAATATTTCAGTATTTTTGTATATAAATAATCCACGGTAGATCTGCGAATTATTCCTATCCTTTAGTTTAAGCACCATCAATAATAGAAAACGCTGTAGATCTGCATCTTCTATTCGCCGTTGTTTGTACATGTCAAACACGCCTTAGCGCATTTGACACTTGATTCTGTTTCTCTCTCTCCCGTTGCTTTAAGTTGTAGCTTTCCTCGAGTTCGAGAGCATCATGCGTAGAGTGGAACGGACGCCCCTCCTGGCGTCCCCTCTCTCTCCAGACGCGTGCCTACTGTTTGCGTCGGGGAAAACCCATACGCTGAGTACAAGCCCTTTCTGGCATCGACACGCTCTCTCGCATCGCAGCGCTCGGTTCTGTGGAAGCGATCCGCCGCGCGTAGCTCAGAAGCGGCCATATTGGGCCTGCTTCCCCCACCACCTCGGCGCACGCGCATCCTAATGTGCACACAGCAAGTTGAATAGTAGCTCTCCCGGCATACACACACACTCTCTCTCTCTCTCTCTCTCTCTCTCTCTCTCTCTCTCTCTCTCTCTCTCTCTCTCTCTCTCTCTCTCTCCAGAGGAATGAGGAATGGAATGAAAAAGGGGAAAAATAAAACACTCTATTATGAACTTTACAAACAAGTTTATTCCCTATTAAATTTTTTTAGTAACAATAAAAACAGCACAAATCCGATCACAGTTCATCCTCGGATGATATATCTATTATGTCTATTATTCGCGACACTGAAGAATAGCAGGGAGATCCTCCCCGGTCGGATGGCCAGTAAAATGAGGCCGGAACATCAGACACCTGCTCTGGCGAGGGCGATCTCGGCGACGGATCTTCCTCCAGTGCCACCACCTCCACCTCCTCCTCCTCCTCCTCCTCCTCCTCCCCCTCCATCGCCTCCAACTCCTCCTCATCCATTTCCTCCTCGGACGAGAATAACGAATTTGAAGCTTTGGAGCTCGCAGGTAATTCCGATATGGCCGCAAGTTCCCGTAAAGATAAATTTAGTAAGAGCAGAAGGGTGTCCACATCCAGTGGGACCCCTTCGTTTATACACAACACATTCAACTCCTGAGCAGCGGCTAGAAACCAGCTCCGAGCTTCAAATAAATCGGGACTAAATTCCCGATCATCCCGTCGACGTAAAGCCCACTGCATTAGCAAGCGTGCTTTTTCAAACTCCATCCTGAAAACATAAAAAAAATACATACTTAGCATTAGGGAAATAAATATAAAAACATACATGCAAAAAATATATAATAAAACCTTAACGACAAAAGCAAATTTTTTTTATAGAAAAAAATAATAAATAAAATACGTAGAAGAAAAAAAAGATAAATATTCTCTTATATAAGAGATACACTATTTTTCTTATTATAACAAAAAAATAATAAAAAATAATAATAAGCAACAAAAAGAGATGATAATAATAATAACAATAAAAACACTTACTTAGTAAAAAAAATAGGGACGAGAGACCTTGAAGAAACGGATAGAATCACTGCCTGACATATACTGACGAAAAAATGCAAGGAACCACCCGTATTTAAATGAAACCTTATCGCACTAAGGGAAAATAATTTACTAGGGTATAAAAGATTATTATTGACAGAACTAGGAAGGGTACTTGAGAGTAATAAATAAGTCAAAGTGATTCTTTGTTTATAATAGCCGAAAAAAGAAAAAAAAACTCATAACGAGAGCCTTGAATAGCTATATTCAACGTTTTCGTTACGTTTCAAGAGGGGGGGAGGGGGAGCGAAGAAATTAAATATTTCTTCGCTCCTACTAACTTTACGTTAAGGAAAGATTACTAAGCAGGTCTACATTGAAGCGAGGGTCTGTATTGCATCAAAATAAAATTTTTTTTTTTCTCCTTTCTTTCTCTCTCTTTTCCTTTTTCCATCTCGCTATAACAGTTCATTACGCTGCAATTATTAATAGACTAAGCAAAAAATATATATATACTAATGGATAACTCTTAATTTGTATTTCAGAAAAAAATACGTAAGCATTCAAATATTATCAAAGAAAATTGTATAACATATATTTTTAACACGAATTAATGAATACTAAAAATTAGGAGTAAAAACAAAAGAAGAATAAAATCTTTATATACAGAAAAAACATTTAATAAAAATTATACAGTTTTTCGGAATATCTAGAATAAAAATTGTAATAATAAAACCCTTTATATTTTTTTTTAGCTTCTATTTTTATAGGTGAACTATATCAATACTGTTAAACGGTTCGAAATAATGTAATAGATGTAAGGAAAAATAATAATAAACGAAGTTGAACTACGAAAGAAATAATTGTAATATGGTTTATAAAGCTCACCATAAGAAATAAAGAAAAATTAATCGAAATAATGTTTATAATTTAAAATTAAGTATGATATCTTATGTCAAGAGAAATAATAATATAATAATAATTTTGTTTAACGACGAGGGCGTCGTTTTTAAAAAGGGGGGAGTTGTCGCGTCCCGACGAAAATTATATTATTATTTTTCGTACAAAAATACTGCGTAGTTTAGAATAAAAATACGGCGTAGAAGAAAAACGAAATAAGGTTGATAATGAATGGTTCTAAGTAAGTGCAGTAATATAAAATATAATTTATAGGGCTAAGGGACAGATTAGTTTACGAGTGTTTCAAACGAAATAGAGATTGATAAGTAGAGTTAAAGATATTATTCGAAGCCAATACGCGTATAAGCGGGATCGCCGATAGTGAGATCGAAACGAAGGGTTGCGCAAGAGTTTTTTTGTACTGCACTATAAAATCAATGCTCGGAGAAGAACCGGCAATGGGAAACATCGACTAGAAAATTCGAGCATTAGAAGGAAGTAATAAATTAAGCCGTTCTTTGGATAACGTCGCAGTATAAAAGGGGGACAGAAAATTCTCCGAATCAACTACGAAGCGATACAGAAAATGCATGGGATTCGATAATTTTTAATTACGCACATCTAACGGTCCAATCGGGTGCAAGCACAGAAAAATCGAGAACTACTTACACATCTCCATATAAGGCAAAGAGTAAGACAAGGCGAAGCGTAAGACAAGGACAGATGCATAGGATTTTAGGGTATATAAAGAGGACCCAGAAGAGACACAGGCACTCCTAAATTTTCATCTAAAGCTTTCGCAAAGCGAAGCTCTGCTGGACAACTCTTTGATTTTTATCCGAGGGCGTGGCTCTGCTACTTGAACTTTAAAGTAATACGTATTAAAAATCACAAGAGGAATCGAGACGTATCATTGACATGTACAAGCCATAGTCGAGGAACTACGACTTCGACATCTGGAAATCGTCGAGCTCCAACAGCATACATATCTAACGTCGACGCCCGCAGGTCTAGCAGGACATTATACGGCAATCTGACACCGCTACCCACGTTCAAGGCGGACCTTCGTTCCTCACCGAATATACACACATATATATATATATATATATATACATATATATATCTATATATTTGGGTACTTAAGGTATATTCTTTTCGGCTATCTATACGCTTGTATTATTCGTAAAGGCAACCTGATATTTTATGTTATTTCGATTGCTGAACCAACCGTTTTCTTTTAAAACAATTATTATTATATATTACAATTTATTTATAATAATTATTCGTTACATTGTATTTGAATTGAAATATTCACGGTTTGAATTACAATTTATTAACTATAATTCATGTTTTAAACGACAACCATTTTTTTATTTTATCTGCACTTATTTATAATGATTCTTATTTCAATTATGGATTATTAATGTTTATAATAAACTAACCTTGCGAATATTTTATTCTGTAATGTGCTAACGTGTTCGCCGCACACTTGTTTATTTAATCAAAATTAAGATCTTTATTTGACTTAAATAAATTTTTGGAATTGTAAATAAAATAGTGTGAATTTATGTATTTTTGCCCATTAAAAAGCTGTAATAATTTAGTTGCACGTGTTCATTTAAAGAAAAACAGCATATTATATTTTAATAAATAATGCATAATTAATACGAAATAAAACACATATTATTTTATTTATCCCGCATTATATCCTGCATCTCTACTCTCAAAATAACTTCGCTCGCTACTCCCGGAGACGTAAGGCTAGTCCTAGTCAAACAAGAGCGAAAGGAACGCGAATGGTTTATTAACCATTTGCCTTCTTGTAATATTTTTTATAGTGATTGGTGCAAGTCTGGACGTGACAACAGAGACAATACAAAGAAGTGGTAAATTGAAATACAAAGTTTCGCGAAGTGCAGAGAAAATAAGAGCGAAAAATCGTGCGAGTCAAAGTGAAATTCAAAGAAGTGTAATATATAAAGTATCGTTTTTATTAGTTATGATAAAGCTTAATTTAAAAAAAAGAGAGGGAAACGCGAAATATACAGAGTTGATGTGAGAAAGATTTCAGACGCCAATTACGAGAAAAACACGACGAGCAAGAACACGCAAGCGAGCACAATTTTGAATTGTTGTTCAAACATGTAAACCGATTCCGAGAAGCGCGCGGCGTGCCGGTGTATGCAAACACGTTTGAATACGAACGTTTCAGAGGTCAACTCCGAGAAAAGTGTGGTACGCGGGCAATTACAAGCGAGTTGTTTGTTTACAATTTTAATCAACGGCGTTTCTCTCGCAATATTCGTGACACGTCGACGCGAGTGCGGTCACTGAGTTTGTCGCGTACAAAAGTGTATGAGAATAGGTGATTCTCTCTCAACGTACGGGACGCTGTTCGTTTGAGAGCCGATACAAGTAGTACTTGGTCGGTTTATGAAAACTGTTCATCTAGCAAAACTAATATCAAAAGAGATTATAAATTGAAAGTTAAGGGAAATATAGAACTTTGGCTAGATTTATTAAATTCAGAATTAGCTTCAAATGACTTAGCCGATTACATAAACAGTCCAGTGAAGTTTGATAATGATAGTTCAGAGAAAACGTTAAAAAATAAAAAATTAGTAAGAGATATAATTATAAGTCATTTAGAAAATCACTATCATAAAAGAGTATTAAATATAACAGAACCAAGTATAATAATTGAAAAAGTCAAAGAGATGAAGAAAGTAGAGTTAAACATTTCAAAGATGACTATAAGACAGAAACTATACACATTACGTAAAACACAAAAAGAAAAGGTAGTAAATTTTTGTGACAGATTCGACAATTTAGTACAAGAACACGAAAAATGTACACCACAGTCACATCTTTCAGATGAAGAAAAAAGAGCGATTTTCTATCAGACTGTATGTGAGACCAGTAAAGAGTTGGTCTCGACACATCTTGTAAGAAGTCAGACCGGGACCATGATGACTGTTGACGACATAAAAAATTGCTTGTTACAGATCGAGGCTCAAAAGACAAGTAATTCAGAGACACCAAGGGCACAAGTTGCAAGTAATTCAGAGGGACATAGACGTAACAAAAGCTCAGAGAACCAACAGAGCAAAATTAAATGCTACAGATGCACAAAGATGGGACACTACCAGACGGCCTGTCCGCTTCGGTACGACGATCTTTGAAGAAGTCAGAAAACTAGGTTTAGAAAGAGACATTAATGAGCCTTGTTTGTTCACTTGGAGACAAAACGGGAGAGTACTCATTCTAGTGCTATATGTAGATGACATCATACTAGCAGGAAACGATTCAGAAAAATTACAACGAGTAAAGTCGAGTCTGTGCAAAACATTTAAGATGAACGACTTAGGAGAACCTAGTCTATATTTAGGTATGAAAATTCAGAGAGACAGATTTAAAATAACTATGACGCTAAACCAAGAAGAGTACACATTGAAAGTCTTGGAAAGATCCAACATAAGTGAATGTAAACCTCAAAACACACCTATGATGACAAGACAAGTGAAGAAAAGAGAAATAAAGAGCAATTCAGAAGAAAATACGCCTTGCAAAGCACCATACAGAGAAGCTATTGGAAGCTTGTTATATCTAGCTGGAGTAACAAGACCCGATATTGCTTATGCAGTCAATTACCTGTCCAGAAAACAAGTTTCACCTACAGAGAATGACTGGAAAGACATAAAGAAAATATTCAGATATCTTCAGAAGACATTGCAAGTAGGATTAAGTTACGGAGATTTTGGAGAAAGCTTAGAAGCATACACTGACTCAAGTTTCAGTGACCTTGCAGACTCCACATCAACGGGAGGATAACTGTTTGGAAATGCAGTAGCTTGGAGAAGCTATAAACAGAAACATGTATCTACATCTACATGTCATGTAGAGTACATCACCATGAGCAATACATGCCAAGAGGTTATATCTTTGGATAAAGCTCTCAGAGATATGACAGGAAAAACTTACTATCCTGTCAAAATGTGGTGTGACAACAAGTCAGCAGGCAAATGCATGCAAATGGATGGGTCCCATAAGTTGAAAGATTTTGACGATAGTTATTCAGAGATAGTAGAAAAATTAAACAAGAGGGAGAAAACGGGAAATAAAATCCATATTTCAGAGACACATGGGGACTACATTAAAAAATGCGTAGTGGATAACAAAATTGTAGTTGAACACATTAACACTAAAGAGAACCTAGTTGACATACTAACTAAACCCTTACCCGAACCGATACATAAAGAATTAAGAGATAAAATAAACAATTCAGAGAAAATAAAAAATTAAAACATTGCTATGTACAATTTATTTGATTACAGAATCAACTGATCACGGAGAAAATTAAGAGTGATACGGAGGGAGGGAGTGTTGGCTGAGCGAAACCAGCGAGCTCCGCATCACATGTAGAGGGCGCCACCTAACAGGGAAGAATTAGGGATTGCCGTCTCTCGTACCGCGACGAGCGTGCGTTACTCTCGTGTTGACCGTCCAGGAGCACGTATCGTTTCTCTATATTTTCGCGAATTTTAGTTATTAGTTTTGGTTTGCATTTTATTGGTTATTCAGAGTGATTCAGAGGCACAGTGGTGCATATATATTTAAATAAATAAATTTGGTTTGGTTTGAGCATTGAATGGTGTGCGTGTAAGTGGAATTTATTCTCGACCTTCCCTGCCGAAATCCCTGATTAATCCAACACTATTAATTCTTAGAAAAATTAACTTCTGAGGAAAATATAGATGTAATATGTGTCCAAGAAATAAATTTGAAAGCAAACTACGATCTATGGTTTAAAAACTTTAGTACTTATATTATAAAAGTAGATTGAAATGTATATCAGCTAGTGGTGGAGTGGCCATCCTTTTAAACAAACAAATTTATAGTCAAGAAATTATCTTGAACACTAACATTGAAGCAGTAGCTACTGAAATAATCGTAGGAAACACAAAAATCAACATTTGTAACATACATCTAAGCAATAGAAATCTGCCGTGAAAAAGAAAAACTTACATAAATGCAAAACCAATGAAACTGAGAAAATTAAGATAAACTGATTTATTTCAAATCTTTTATGCAAATAATGTTTTAAATAATAACAATTAGAACTTATATTAAAACAGGTATTTTCTATCTAATAGTGCATTAAAAATTCGAATTGAAAAAAAAATCCTTTAAAAAATATAAAGAATGTACTTACGTGGTTTTATTTAGTAAAATATTTTATCAAAACCTTAAGTAAAAGCACTTGCGTGTTTTTTCAGTTAAAACGTAAATGAACTCGGATATACTTTTATACATTAAAACTTACATAAATGTTATACATTAAATTAATTGTACAAGTACTTACGTAGATTTCTATTTACAGAGTTCAAAGTTGAGTCAAAATTATTATAAAGAAATTACATTAATCGGTGCGAACTTTAATTTTCAACAAGTAAGTAGTATTCAGTCATATTTTTACACGAAAAACTTACTCAAAAGATTTTGCGTAAGCTTTTATTTAACATTTTATAATGAGACTACACGACTTACGTCACTTTTACCCAACGGAAAGTCACTTACGGTAGTTTTTCCATATTACTTTAATCAATTTTAAAATTATCAGGTACTTACGATATTTTTTTTAAGTTTTTTTAGAAAAACAGCATGTTATATTACCTTAATTTTTTAATAGATAAATTCAACAATTTCTACGGAATTCATTGATACCAAAAACTCATTTTCGAAAACAATGTCACTTATGTATGTTTTTCTTTTTCACGGCAGAAATGATATCAATAAAAAGGAGTTAGAACACCTACTTTTACAATTACCAGAACCCTATATTTTATTAGGAGACTTTGATAGCCACAGTCAAATGTGGGGCTCTTATAAAAGAGATAAGAGAGGAGAAATTATTGAAGAGATCACACTAGAAAATAACGTAATATTACTCAATGATACATCACCCACATATTTTAACATTTCTAATTGAAAAACCAGTTTAATCGATCTTACACTATATGCAGTAGTAAAATAGCAACTTCAATAGAATGGCAAAGTATAGATAATCTTTATGGCAGTGATCACTATACCCATTAAAAATCACCATTAAACAACCACATACCATAAGAAAAATACAACCTAACAAATTCTTATTTTATAAATGAATAACATATAATGAATAACATAACAAAAGAATTTAAAAACCTAAATAAATTAATCGACGAACAAACAACAACAAATATAATCAATATCAACGACATTATACACAATTTAAAGAACATTATAATTTATGCAGCAGACAACAGTATACCAAAATCTAAACCGATTATAAAAAAAGCTAGTAAACCTTGGTAGAATTTACAATGCGAAAAAGCAATAAAAATGTTCAAAAAAGCCTTAAATAAATATAAAAAACATAAAACCCTAGAAACCAAAATAGAATTTAAAAAACTTAAGGCATCAGCGAAACGAATCATTAAAGACAGCAAAATGAATTAATGGATTAAGTTTCTAAACTCAATAAATCATACAATACCCATAAAAGAAATATGGAGAAAAATTAAATCAATAGATGGCAACAAAATTTCTTACATCTCTGCACTCCAAGAAAATAATCAAATTATTGACGATACAGAGACCATAGCAAACATTTTAGCAAATAATTTTAAGGAAAACTCTAGCGATAAAAACCACAATGATACATTTGTAAAGTACAAAAGATCTAAATCTGAAACGATAAAGAAAATTATTAATTCAGTAAATGAAGAAAATCAAATAAATTCTATCAATCAAGAAATATCAATATATGAATTGAAAAAAGCACTTCTTGAAACAAAAAATTCTAGTGCTGGTCCTGATGACATTGCAAACGCACTCCTTAAAAAACTACCAGAAACAGCCTTAAAAACACTATTGAACATATATAATATTATATGGATGAAAGGTTTGTTTCCAAACATATGGAAACAAGCTATAGTAGTGCCCATCTTAAAACCTGGAAAAAATAAATTATATAAAGAAATTTATAGGCATATAGCCTTGACGTGCTGTTTATGCAAACTTTTAGAAAAAATAATAAATAGAAGATTTCGATGGTATCTAGAAGAAAATAATATTATATCCAAATACCAAAGTGGTTTCCGCCAAAATTGTTCGACTAATGACTGTTTGGTATCTCTTGAATCCAACATATGTGATGCTTTTAATGACAATTATCACCTAATAGCTGTATGCCTAGACATGGAAAAAGCGTATGATCTCATTTGGAAATAAAGGATTTTGGAATTATTAATAAAACATAATACCTCAGGAAATATGTTTAAATTTATTAAAAACTTTCTCAGCGACAGAAGTATTAGAGTAAGAGTTGACAGCACTCTTTCGGACATCGTATATACACAAAACGGTGTTTCACAAGGATCTGTTATTAGTGTAACAATTTTCTTAATAGCATTCAATGATCTTGACTGATAAGTCTTGATTCATAACTAAACCAGTATTCAAAACAATGTTTGTAGATGACTTAACGATTTACATAAAAGGAAAAAATTTAAAATCAAGCCAAGATATATTACAACAAACCTTAAATAAAATTGTTGAATTCACAAACACTGCAGGTTTTAAGATATCTAAAACAAAAACAGAAGCTATAATCTTTAAAAAATATAATATAAAAACGATGACAATTTACTTCTTACAATAGAAAATGAAAAAATTAAAATCAGCAATGAGATAAAAATTGTCGGCCTGATATTTGACAGTAAATTAAATTGGAAAGCCCACATAAATTACTTAAAAAACAATTGTCTACAAAGAATCAACATACTCAAAACTCTGTCGGCAAAAAACTGGGGATCTAAGCAAGAGATAATAACCAACACCTTTAAATCTCTAATTTGAGTAAAAATTGACTATGGATGTATAGCATATAGTTCTGCACATCCAACCACATTAAAAAAACTAGACCCGATTATAAAATGCAGTTTAAGAATAGCATCTGGAGCGTAAAGAACAAGCCCCATAATCAGTATCCTTAGTGAATGTAGAACATTACCACTAAACTATAGAAGACAAAAATTAATATTAAACTATGCTACAAAAATCCTCTGTTCTCCCAAAAACCAAGCGTATGAACTAATAAATAAAATAAATACTACAGAAAACTACAAATATAAAGAAAAAACCATGGTACATCCGTACAAGAAATTACTATCACGAAATAAACATTGATTTCTCACAAATCATCATACACCCTTCAGAAACCATCACTCCTTGGACAGATAAAAATAAATTAAAAAGAGAAAATTTATCCAATTTTAATGAATCACATCCCGGATACAATCATATTTATATATATATATTCAATCGAAAAAAACAACGCAATTGGCTCAACAGCCATATTACCTGTTACGTCCTAGGGTAGACGTAACGTAGAAAAATTAAATGGACTGAATTTAAAATAAAAATAGTAGTTCCCCGTTTTAGTACGCGTATAGCGTCAAGGATGGGTGGCAATTCTCCTCGGTATAGCACAGGTCATAGACCCTTCCGAAATTTACGTGCATGGGTAAGCCCGAGGTGCAACAATGAGTGAAGGCGAGGAAAGGAAAACAACCAACCTTATCGGGCGGGAGATCTACGGTTGACCGGTGGCTGCAACTGCTAGGCTGTCTTTCTCGCTCTCGTTGATCCTCGATGCAAAGACTCCCTTACAATAGAAATGCGGTATAGACTAATTGGGATTTTAAAAGGGAATAGGAAAATGACTGGTGTTTGAAGGTTAAAAGATACTGAACAATGACTTTCGATTTTCTTGCTTTATTTCGCGTTAAGTTTTGGATACAAGATTTTACCTTACTTGAGGAAGGACTAAAGAGCAAGAGAGTCCACACCCCGGCGCGATATCCCTATTTATATCAAGGGTTTGGGGTGGAGTTTTGGTTCCTCTTGACCAATCAAATATTGTACATTTACTTAATTAATTTATTCTTTGTCATGCGTGTCCTAATTAAGTTATTGGCTAGAATTTTTCAAGGCGGTTCCTGTCTTTGACGAGGACATCCTACTTTGCGTATTAAATGTGTGCGCACGTGTGTGCGTATGTGTGTGTGCAGATGTGTGTGTGTATGTGTACGCGCATGTGTGTACGTTGCGTCTATCATGGCGCGACACCTCTCCCCTTAGAGAAGTTGAACGCCAGGCGTAAACGTCCACACGTTTGTTGTCTTGTTTTGTTATTTTGGTGGTTATTTTTTTTTGTTTTTTTTTGTTTGTTGTTTTTTTTGTTTGTTTGTTTGTTTATTATTATTATTTTTTTTTTCTTAAAAACTAGATATTACAATTATCGCTATATAAATTGGTATATATATATATATATATATATATATATTATTGTATTTTGTTTATAATGCATATGAATATATATTTACATATGATAATATATATGCATATGAATATATATTTTTTATTTTTCTTTCATTTTGTGCATTTATTCTAGTAAATCTAAAAGAGGAAAAAGGAGAGAAAAGAGAATAAACATGGGGAAGGAAAAGCTAAAAGAAAGGAAAAAATCATGCATTTGTTAATACTCTTGTCCAGCTATCCTTCTTTGTCTTCTGAGGAGCTCGTATACTTCCTCTTTGCATGAGTCGCAGACGTGGAGTGATAAGTCTCCGTATTCCCAGATGCACCAACAATTCAATCCTTGGTATCTGGGGATGTCGAATCGGCTAATGAATTCGCATCGCGGGCAATAATGCCGCGTGTTCTTCACCCTTAAACCGCATTCCACGCAACGAGCTGGTCGTTCGACTTCTTCCGTGCTGCCGTAATCCAAGAGGGATAATCCCTCTAGGTTTAGATCGCTGTCCCAATGGTTTGTTATTCCTGGCTCCAGTAATCCGTCCATTACCTTTTCCAGAAAACTACGGTACTTCTGCCTGTGGTACCGTACTGTATTTGGATCCAAGTCATTGCAGATCCTCTCTTGTACATGTTGCGTATTCCACCATTGGCTGGCTATTCTTTCATCAGCAGTGTATGCTGGGTAGTGGTGTCCGGCTATTCCTATCCGGGCACGAGTTGTTCGACGTACTTGACCGTCTCTCATTAGGTATACCCATAAAGAAAAATATTTTCTTAGAAACTGCCACAGGACTGTTGTTCTTCTTAAAGCACGTCGTTCCGTCATCCATCCCACCATTTCTCGGATAAAACTGGCGTGTTCGGAGGTGGTTCTGGTTCATACGTCTTGGGTGGTGTTCTCGGAGTTGCATATACGTGTTCTCGAGGTAAGAAATTCCATTGTATTGTCGGATCAACTGGTCGCATTGGGACGTACTCTACTTTGTCTTTTCTTGTTTTCCTAATACATTTTTGGAAAATATATCGACATAGTATTAAGCATCCGGCAAAGAGCATTAGTATAATAACCATTCCATGTAAGCAAGCGTCAGTTATTTGATTTTCAATTTTAACATTAATTGTTTTATCCGGTTTTAAATCGCTCGGAAGGTTTTTTCCTGCTCCGATCAACTGCAATGGTGGTAAATAGTACGTGTCCTTTTCTCTCACCAGCAGCTCTGAAGCGTAGTAGATGTTATCGTGAACCTTAAAGTGGCAGCCCGCTGAGAGGGAAATCGTTCCTGCTTGTTAAAAAGTGTATGTCTCCTCGAATCCTGGACAAAATACATGTACGAGTGTAGCCTTTGCGACTGAGTAAACATAGTGTCTTGGATGAGCAGTTTTAATGATGTATAAGTTCTTGCCTTTCATAAAATTAATTCTACATGAACTAAAAGTTGCATAGTCTTGTTCCAGTAATAATTTGCTTTCACACTCTCGTTGGAGATGCACAGGGTTTTCCCTTACGCATATATAATTCCTTTGTAATTTAATGCATCTCGACAGCTGCGTTGTACTTAAAAAGGTGTGTTTTTCCCCATTGGGAAGAGAGGCTATAAAATCGTCCCTGGGTTGAATGTACGCTGCATTATGGATTAAATCCCCTTGTTGGAAAACTAGCACTGGAAGCATTTTGTACAAAGTGTGCGTTTCCTTTTCTACCATTGGCATTATTATTTGCATAATTATGTGATCTTTATAAATTGTTAATTCTCTTGGAGCGAACTCGGCAATTATCGCCGCATTTATTTGTTCAATTTTTACCGGACTCTTGGTTTCGGATACTTTTTCTATCATTTTTAAAATAATTCTTAAATTTCTTGTAGCGCCGGAAAACTTTGTTGTTGACAATAAACTTGTTATCGTGTTGGCTATATCCAAGTAACTATCCAAATTTTGTAATGCTAGATTGATTGTTTCCTCAACTCTTGATTTGTCAATATATATTACTCCTTTTTCTCCTTGTAGTATTTGTAATATTGCTTCCAGTTGCTTCATTTCTACAGACATTTTTTCTAAAGTTTGCATGATTTCATTATCTATGTATGCCTTTGCTGTACCTCTTCCTAACATTGCTTCTCGAGAGTGATGTCTCATTTGCGTAATAATTGATACTATATCTAGTGATGAATTTTTTGTAAATGCGTTTTCGTCTCCCCCCTTATCTAAAACTTCGTCCCCTGACGAATATGAAGTCGCTGAAGTGATATAAGCGTCTCTTATTCTAGAGAACTCGCGCATTTTTTCTTGTAATAAATAAATTCTGCTTATCGTGACCGCGTCCTTTAGCCTTGTATACGTGTCGGATTGTACAATATCTAACATTATATTAAAGTACAAATCTACGTCCGGGCGTCCGTCCGTCCGTCCGTCCGTACGGGCAAGTGTTCCCTTGATCCCCAAGGATTACTTTTACGACGTTTTGGGACCGTTAGTATTATATATATTAGCCTTATAATTTTTGGGACTTAATATTTTTGGGACTCAAAATTTTGGGCCTTAAAAATTTTAGTCTTAGATTTTGCCGTTTAAACTTTTGGGACTCAACATTTTGGGGCTTAAAAATTTTAGTCTTAGATTTTGCCGTTAAAACTTTTGGGACTTAATATTTTTGGGACTCAATATTTTGGGTCTTAAAAATTTTAGTCTTTGATTTTTCTGTTAAAACTTTTGGGACTTAATATTTTTTGGACTCAACATTTTGGGCCTTAAAAATTTAAGTCTTAGATTTTGCCGTTAAAACTTTTATGACGTAATATTTTTGGGACTCAATGTTTTGGGTCTTAAAAATTTAAAAAATTTTTAAAATTTTAGTCTTAGATTTTGCCGTTTAAACTTTTGGGACTCAACATTTTGGGGCTTAAAAATTTTAGTCTTAGATTTTGCCGTTAAAACTTTTGGGACATAATATTTTTGGTACTCAATATTTTGGGTCTTAAAAATTTTAGTCTTTGATTTTTCTGTTGAAACTTTTGGGACTTAATATTTTTGGGACTTAACATTTTGGGCCTTAAAAATTTTAGTCTTAGATTTTGTCGTTAAAACTTTTGGGACTTAATATTTTTGGGACTCAATGTTTTGGGTCTTAAAATTTTTAAAAATTTAAAAAAATTTAGTCTTAGATTTTGCCGTTAAAATTTTTGGGACTTAATATTTCTGGGATCAACATATTGAGCCTCATACATTTACTGTATATTTATTTATTTAATGTAATACTTCGTACAGAATATTACAATATATATTTTATTATATTAAATTGGTACTCTAACAATATTACTATTTGTTTTTCATCTGTATACTGAACTACGTTTTAATAGACAGAAATACGGTTCATATTATTTAATATATCACTAATCAAATAATAGCAAAAAATAAAAAAATAGCGAGCGTAAGCGAGTGAGTATTTTTTTGCTATTAAATTTTTTGTTAACCATTATACATTTTAAATCCAATAGTATACGAATTATTTAATTAGCATATATATAGGATCTTGTAGATTATGGTTATAATTTGCAATAGAAATTTGTAAGTAAAATATTATTGTTTTATGCAAAGGAGAGTGACATTCTGAGTGACATTCATTATTTTTAAATCAAGGATCGAATATATATTTAATATATTACATGTTGTAAACTTATTTCATTAATTTATAAGGATTTTAATTTAATATTTCTTATAAGAAATACAATATAAAATAATTTGTTATAACCAAAATTTATATTATATTAAAATCATCCGTTCTCCGGTGTCCGGCGGTGGTGTCCGGTGTCCCGCGGCGCTGTCTGGTCTTCTGTTGTAAGAATGAAGAGTATGTGTGGAGTGGAAGGGTTAACACTGATATTTCGGGAATTTCTGAATTATTTCGGGATAACTCCGCTAAATATCGGATTTCCTGGATATTTTGGGAATGTTTGATGTATTCCAGGATAACTCCACCGATTACGGGATTTTCTAAAAAAGTCGGTATTTTTTTAGATATGCCGGGAAATCTTCACTAATTTAGGGTTTTCCTGGATGTTTCGGGATTTTCTTAAGTATTCCGGAATAACTCCACCATTTCGGGATTTCCTGCAAGTTTCGGGTTTTTTGTGGTATTTCGGGATCACTCCTGCAATTTCGGGATTTCCTGGATGTTTCGAAATTTTCTGACGTGTTCTGGGATAACTCCACCAAATTCTGGATTTCCTGGATGTTTCGGAATTTCCTGTGGTATTCCGGGATAAATCCACCAATTTCGGGATTTCCTGGATGTTTCGGGATTTTCTGAGGTATTCCGGAATAAGTCCATCAATTTCGGAATTTCCTGGATGTTTCGGGATTTTCTGTGACATTTTGGGATAAATTCACCACTTTCGGGATTTCCTAGATGTTTCGGGATATTTTGTGGTATACCGGAATAAATCCACCAAATTATGGATTTCCTGGATGATTCGGAATTTCCTGTGGTATTTCGGGATAAATCCACCGATTTCGGGATTTCCTGGATGTTTCGGGAGTTTCTGACGTATTCCGGGATAACTCCACCAATTTCGGGATTTCCTGGATGTTTCGGGATATTCTGTGGTATTCCGGGATAAATCCACCAATTTTGGAATTTCCTGGATGTTTCGGGATTTTCTGTGACATTTTGGGATAAATTCACTATTTGAGGGATTTTCTGGATATTTCGGGATTTTCTGACGTATTCCGGGTAACTCCACCACTTTCGGGATTTCCTGGATGTTTCGGAATTTCCTGTGGTATTTCGGGATAAATCGACCGATTTCGGGATTTCCTGGATGTTTCGGGATTTTCTGACGTATTCCGGGATAACTGCACCACTTTCGGGATTTCCTGGATGTTTCGGGATTTTCTGGATGTTCGGGATTTTCTGTGGCATTCCGGGTTAATCCACTAAGTTCGGGATTTCCTGGATATTTCGGGATTTTCTGTGGTATTACGGGAATTTTTTATGTATTCCGGGATAACTCCACCAATTTTGAGATTTTCTTAATATTTCGGTCATTGTTGAGGTATGCCGGGTTATCTTTACTAATTTTGGGATTCAGTGGATACTTCGGGAGTTTCTGAGTTATTTCGGGATAACTTCACTAATTACGAGATTTCCTGGATATTTCGGGATACTTCACTAATTACGGGATTTCCTCGATATTTCGGGAATTCGTGAGGTATTCCGGGATAACTCCACTAATTATGGGATAAAATATTAAAATAGTGTGTAAGCACTTTTGCCAGTACTCCAATGTTTGTATATTTTTGTACCAAATTAAATTATTATATTAAGAACATACCTATAAGTAATATTATAAGTAATTAATAATAAATAATAGTCACTACATACATAAATAATGTAAAAATAAAGTAGTCACAGTAATACTAACATAGACTGAAGCAGTACTGTCAGTCTAATAATTTTTAGTAACTTAACTAATATATTTTAATGTAATATATATTTTATTTGATGATTCGTTCTGTTTTTTTATCACAGTTAAATATACGTTTTTACACATTTTTCATCATACTCTATTACAAAGGTGTAAAATGAGTGAGAAAGGTGGTTAAAAAAATTTATTTTTGATTTATCATTTATATATATATCAAAATTCATCCGTTCTCCGGTGTCCGGTATCCCAAAAGTTACAAGAATTAAACGTATCTGTGGAGTGGAAGGGTTAACGCTGAATACGACAACCACACATCATTTATCTCACATCTAATGATAGGTGCAGGAGGAGTCATGATGGGAGGGGGGGTAAAATTAGAACATTTTTTAAATATTTTATAGAGGTTATCGGTATATATGAATTAGAATATGACGACCATTCTTTTTTATTCTAAAAAAACTAAGATGAGGTTTTTGGTTACGGTGAATAGCGATATGATAATCACTCTTTATTTATCCTTCATTTATTGCTAGATGGAGGAAGGGCAAGAAGGGGAGGGGGGAAATAAAATTGGTAAAATTCCAAAAATAATTTAGGGGTTTCGGTACAGGTGAATAACAATATGACCATCACTCTTTTTTATCCCCTATTTTAAAGATGATGGAAGGTGGGAAGAAGGGTCAACATTGAATATGACAACCAGTCTTAATTTATCCCCCATGTAATGATTGAGTGGTAGGGGGTAAGAGGGGGGTTTAGTAGAAGAATTCTAAAAATATTTTATAGGGGTTTTCGGTAATAAAAAGTGGTCACAGTGATACGAACACTGACAAAAACAGTACTATTACTCTAATAAATTTTGATAACATATATAATATAATATATATAATTTAATGTAATACATATTTTATTTCTAAGATGTAAAATGCGTGAAGAAGGTGGTTAAAAAATTTAAAATATTATTTTTCTTTCATTTTTTTAATGTAATACCAAGTGTAATATCAAAATAACTTTTATAATTAATATTCAATTTTTATTATTGTAATTGTGTAATATCATTTAGATTTTTTGGTTGCAATTACTAATATTCTTTTTTATAAAAGATTTTTGAATATAAAACAAAATTAATAAAATGTGAAAATAAATCTTTTAGCCAGAATTTTAATCTGAAAAAAATTTTTATAAATTCAATTATTACGTATAATTATTTGTTTGCAAGAATTTAGTAATAAAAAAGAGTTTAGTAATTTTGTATGAAATTTTAAATTCTTCATCTCCTTTCCGTGAAACATCATGAAAAAGCATGAAATATATGTATAATGGTCAAAGAATAATTTTATATTGTAATTTTTATTGTTGAAAATATTATTCTGGTAAAAAAATAACACATTTGTTACTAGATTGACGTAGCTTCTTACAGGAATAGTGTGGAAATATTGTAAGTAATAATATATGTGTTACTACGTATTAAAAATTAGAATTAAAATTCCTTACTCCAGTGTAAGTTTTATCATGTCGATTATTTTTAATTTTTTTTAATTGTTTCAGTATTATGTAGAAATATGTTCAGTATCTATAAACTCTTGTGTAATTGACTAAGATTAAATAAGTATATACAATGTTGCAAATATAATACACTGTTATTTTTATTTTATTGACTAAAAAATTTGATCGTAACTGAATACTAGGCTAATTAATTACACATTATATTATATTTTACATTTTTATTCAATTAAATTGTAAAATTATAAATTAAAAAAAAATTAAAAAAATAAGTATATATTTAGTCTAATTTCGACCGAGGTTGCGTTAGCGACCGAGGAATTGTTGCTAGTCTTGTATTATTTTTGTACAATTTTCTTGGATTCCGAAAACTTTCTGCGTGTCAATTGTAGTTATTATACACCATTCTTGTTTAATAAAGTCTATTTTTTGCAATCTTTTAAAAATGATGCCGGGGTTATTTCGCTCTGTTACAATTGCCTTATTTTGAGTCGTCGCAATCACAACGTGAATCACGATGAAAAATGCGCACATAATCTTCTCCATTTTGTCTGTAACATAATAATAAAAAAAAACCTTATTATGTCCAATATATTGTTCCTTTATTTATGTGCGTTTGTATATAATTTTTTTTTAACATATTTTTCCTATGCGTTCCAATTTATCGTATTATGTTAATTACACACATTTTTATGTTTCTCTGAGATTTATTTCCATATGCGCTTAATATCATCGGTATACGCATAATTTCTTTCATTCAGCTCTATTTTCTTTTTTTATCTCTTGAATATTTGGATTTGTTGATTCTGCTCTAATGGTTTCTGTATGTTGGTCGATTTCTTTAGTGCTTCGTTTACATAATACTTTCGTGCTCTCTTCGAATAGAATACTATTTTGTTTATTTACTCGCGCTGGAGTCAAGAAATTCCATTTACGTTGTTCTCGAGGTTGTAATTGCGATGTTATACATTCGTGTAGTCCGCCATTTACGCGCGTTAGTACATATCCATTGCATTTAACTTCTTGCTGGATAAGACAACTTTTGAAAGGAATTGGGAGTCCGCAACAAAAACATTTTAGATCAGTAAAAGTACAAATTAATTCGCGTATCGTTCGTGTAGCACTTAATGAAAACGGAATTTTTTCTATGTGTGATAATTTTGTCGTATAACAATAATGGCACAGGTATGTATTTAGGCAAAAATAGCAAAGTCGCTCCCAATTTCTTACTAAAACTGACATTTTTTTTTATTAATATAGTATACTATTTAAACTTATAGAATATTCCTATACTGTCTAAATATAGGTATTATGTATATACATATATATATCTTTAATTCTTAATTAAAACTTTATATCGATAGGCAAACCACAAACAGTAGCAAGTAAATAAATAATGAACTATATATATATTACGTTCCCTTTTTTTTACGTAATATTAATTTTTAGTCCTAAGATTAATTGAGTCTTTTGTCCCTAAAGTACTTAGACAGATTTGCTAATAATATTTCATTACTATTTATCGCAAAAGGTTACTATAATCTTGCATAGGAAAGAACTGGATGCGGCAGAATTGGCCTGTAGCATGAAAGGTTTCGATTTTCCCATCGATCTACACCATCGTCCATTCAATTCTGTATGGATAAAAAAAATCGATTACTTATTTTATGTATTTAAATTAATTACTGTAGAATAATCGATCATCGTTTTCTAAACATTCTCAAGTCATCCAAATGATATTGAATGTTGCGCGCATGACGAATTGCATGGTCCAGATTTGTGTAGATTTCCGGTTTACAAATGTATCTTTTGACTTCCGGTCGAACCCCTTTAAAAATGCCCTGATTGCTAGATTTTCGCGTTGTAAGCATGAATCGGTTATTTCCCTACATTCTTCTTGCGCTATTTCTCCCAATGCTTTATAATTATGTAACATTCTTTCCATTCGTGCGCCGAATTGGAAAGTGCTTTCGTTTCGTTTTTGCGATGCCCATGTAATTTGAATTCTCAAACTAATCAAAGCGCTCATAACATTATATCTTTGTACTAGGTAACCCCAAAAATTAGAACTAGGTTGTTGCAAAGAAGGAGGATCTTTGTAGATTACCAATCGTGTAAAATACAGGACTTTGTACTAGTCTCCAGGTGCTTTAAGTGCCAGGGATTCGGTCACATCAGCAAAGTCTGCAATAACGAGGTACATTGCTCGCATTGCGCCGAAAAAGGTCACTCTTTTGACAAATGTCCGAAAAAACAGGAAAATAAAAAGTGCATAAACTGCGTCAAGGCCAAAAAGAAGTCGGACCATAATGTTCTCGACACTAAATGTCCGTGCTACACAAAAGCACTAGAACGCCTAGTAAATAACACAGATTACGGGGAGCAATAAACCCTGTATTCAGATAACACAACTTAATGCCAGACGAGCACAGCGGGTGGTACCCGAAATAAAGCAAAAAGCGTATGAAAAGGGAGTTCACGTAATTATGCTACAAGAACCATACACAAGAAATAATAAAGTGACGGGATACGGTATGGGTGTAAGAATAGTCTCCTCTAAAGAAAATCCGTGGGCAGCCATAGCAATAACAGACCCGAACGTGATAGCGATGCAAATAACTAACTTATGTACACCGCACTTCGCAATAGCAGAACTATCAGTACCATATAAAGTATACCTAATTAGTGGATATTTCCAACTAAAAGATGATATTGAGATACATCTAAGATCGCTTCAAGAGATAGTAACGGCTCTACGAGGAAAGAGCTTTATAATTGGTATTGATTCGAATGCAAGATCGCCACTATGGGGCCCTATGGAAACGGATGCAAAAGGAGAGAAACTAGAAGAATTTATACTCCAGAATAACCTCAGAGTAATAAACGATCCCAATAGCATTGCAACAGTCGCAAATGAAGTCGGAGAAGGCTATGTCGATGTAACTCTAACTTCACCAGATATGGCACAAAGAATACGAAACTGGAAAGTCCAAGAAAACTGGACATCAAGTGACCATAGAGCAATAACATTTGAATTAGTGGAACAAGCTCAGGGAGGTAGATATAGGAAGCAAGAGTACATCAAAAGCTATATAACAAGCAAAGCGGACTGGGGATTGTTTATTAACACACTGAGAGAAAATTGGAAAGCCCAACCGCACCGACAGGATATTGGTTCAACAATCGCTGGCATTAAAGACATAATAAATAGGATAAAAATAGCATGTGACAAAGCTATACCCACTAAGAACAAGACTAGTAGGAAAGTTCCATGGTGGAACGAGGACTTGACAAAGGCCAAAAAACACACAAACAGGTTATGCAGACAATTCCAAAGGGAAAGAGATCCGGACACAAGAGAACGTGCAAAAATGACCTATAGACTGGCCAAGCGACAATATACAAGACTAATAGACACAACCAAAACCCAAAAATGGGAAGAATTTGTGACCAAACAAGGTAACGACAATCCATGGAGCTTACCATACAAACTGGCTGCCAAAAAAGCTAGAGTTAAAGAAATCGCAAGTAACGTGAAGACAGACGATGGTTACACTATGACCTGGAATGACACAGCAGAGCAAATTCTTCATCAGCTCTTTCCAGACGATAACCTGGAAACAGAAACGAGAGAACAGACAAAAGTAAGGCAACAAAATCAAAGATATACAGACGAATACAGCGAAACCGAAAATTTTACAAGGCAGGAGATGGTGCAAGTCGTAAAGAAAATGAAATTAGGAAAAGCGCCAGGAATCGACTGTTTCGATCTGAAGATAATAAGAGTTGCTCTTACAGTAGTGGGTGAAGAACTGCTAAAGTTATACAATAACTGTCTAAAACTCGGTATATTTCCGAATACTTGGAAAACAGGCAAAGTAATTACAATCAAAAAGGGAAGAGACAAAGATCCTGGTCTAATTAGTTCATATAGACCAATATGCCTGCTACCAGTTTTAGGAAAAATTCTGGAAGGTCTGATAATCAAAAAATTAGATCAAATCGTGGAACCACGTCTGTCTGACAAACAATACGGTTTTAGGAAAGGCAGATCAACCGAAGATGCGATAGTGTACTTAAAGACCAAGGTGCACAACTCAAGCTGTAGATATGTACTCATAATGTTTTTGGACATTAAGGGCGCATTTGACAATGTATGGTGGCCGGGAGTACTAAAGAACCTGAGAGGCATGAACTGCCCCTGGAGACTGTACAATATCGTTAGGGATTACCTCTGTAATAGGAAAGTAATAATAACCGAAGGTGGCAATTTTGCAAGCTAAAATGTGACAAAGGGATGCCCACAGGGATCCCTACTAGGTCCAATCCTATGGAATGTCGTATTTGATGAAGTGCTTCACAAGTTAGACAGAGAAGGACATGAGACGATAGCCTATGCAGACGATCAAGCAATTATAATCGAAGGAGACTCCCGTAAAGAACTGGAACGGAAAGGACAAATGGCCATAAATATAATAGAAGAATGGAGTAAAAGTGTCAAAATGAAACATGCCCCAGATAAATGTGCAATGTTACTAGCAAAGGGAACATTTCATCCTAAATGTTACCCACTAATCAGAATAAACGGACAAAGAATTAAAAGGCAAGAACCGTTTAAATATCTGGGCGTCCCTTTGGCAAAGGCCTTAGCGTACAAACGCATGTTACGGAGATCTCAAAGAAAACCAGAGGAATTTTCGAAAGGCTGGCCTTCCTGGCAAGAGAGGAATGGGGCCTAGGCTATCGATCTCTAGATATAATATATAAGGGAGTGTTCATACCCATAATAACATATGCAGCAGCAGTATGGTACGGGCTCACAAATAATGTCCAGAAAAAGAAACTCATAATGTCGCAAAGATATGCCCTGATGAAAACCACAGGAGCGTACAGAACCATCTCGGCCGAATCTATTACAATGATTACAGGTCACTTACCGATTGACTTAGAGTGCGAAAGAAGAATCGGACTATATTGGATGAGAAAAGGAAAAGAATACCGATATAAAAACTTTACAGTACAATCGGAGGAAGGACTAGGCACGTGAAGAGAAAGAAAATTGATAATAGAAAGGCTAGACCAGGAGATAAGAAAAGAATGGCAGTTGAGATGGGATAACACGATAAAAGGAAGACGCACATATGAGGTTTTACCTAGCATAGAAGAAAGGCTAGCGAAGTTTTGGTTTAGACCGAGTAAATGGCTGATCCAAATACTCAGTGGACATGGAAACTTTCAATCTTTCAGGAAAACTTGACTTTAACTTTGTAGAGTCCGACCTATGCAGCTGTGGAGAGGCAGACACCCCCGAACATGCTCTATGGACATGTATGAAGTACGAAACAATACGGCATAAACACGTACAGGATATGGAAGAAGCAGCTAGAAATACGAAAAGGATGATGACGACCAAAGAAGGCGTAGACAAATTAACCATGATGGTGAAAGACATTATGCTTGTAAAGATTGCTACCGAAGACCTAGAAAAAGACTTGGCTTTAACCGCGACAATAGCAGAAGTAGTAGGAACAGAGGAAGACGAAGTGTGAGAGATAGAAGTAGGTACAGTTAATCTTCCTGAAATAGAAATAGGGTAGAGAGAAAGGAAATGCATAAGTGAGCAGAGGGAGAAAGTGAAACGAGTGAAAGACGGAAGATAGTAGATAGGCAAAAATCGAAAGTCGCACTAATACATGTCGCACTAACAAAGGTAGTAGAACAGAGGTAATCAAGGTAGATAGAGATTTTGTACTAATTAACATAATGACTAACATTCCGTATAGGGAAAAAGGGTTTTCGTAGAATGAAAGTTGAGCGAAAGGAAAGGATGAATGTAAAAGCTCAGAATGAAAGAAAGGGTGAGTGAGAGAATAGATAGGTGAATAGGAACTCCTTCTTGTAGGTTAGGCAAAAGCCAAAGAAGAGAGAAGAAAGAAGAGAGAAGAGAAGAAAGAAGAGAGAAGGGAAGAAAGAAGAGAAAGGAAAGGCAAGAGGAAAACCTCATAAACAGTTGGTCTTGCTCCCCTGAAAAAGCGCAAAAGTAAGAAACAAAGAAACAAAGAAACAAAAATAAAAATAAAAAACAAAACCGAAGCAATAAATAAGAACAAACGAGTAAAGCATAATCGCAAGAGCAGAGAAAGGCTAAAGCGAACTCTTTATGTTCTGTAGTCCAAATAACCGTCACAGTCGAGGATAAGAAATACAAGAAAGATAGGAATAAACGATGTGACGAAAGGTACGTGCGAGTCCGAAAAATGTTCCGCTCGAGTGTCCGCTACTTCCGAAGGCGCAGCTTGTTCTTCCCTCTTTTTCCTTGCGTCACGCGTTGGTTTATCCCTTGCGACGTGCAGTAATAATTGAGTGACTGAATTCCAAATGGCTCCTATAATATGAAGTGACCACCCATATAAACTATACAAAGCATAACCATGTAAAATGGTATCAACTAAAAATTTTATTAAACGCCCTATCATAAAAATGCCTATAATAGCTGCGCTAAATGATCCGAAAGTACATAATTGCCCCCAAATTTTCATCCAAGTGTTATTGGCTAATTCTGTCAACGCTTCTTCATCGAATAATCGGGTAATAGACATACCGTTTTTATCTACCTTTTTCTCGGTCATTCGTAATGCAATTGTGTTCAACATGGCTGGCCTTTCTACGGGAAACAAAAGGTGTTGTCTTAGTGCTTCGATCTTCGCTTGGGTGTAGATTCCGCTTTTTGCAAGTTCGGTTGGCTCTGTGTAATTCCAGTTATTTTTAGTAGTTGGTTTTAAAATGTCTGGTTTTACTCCCTTAGTTGTTCCTCTTGGTAAAATAGTAAACCAATCTTCCCCTAGTAAGAACATAGGAGGAATCAGAACACTGCAGGCAGCTTCGGTCCCATATTGTTTTAAACTATGTGTCCTTGGCGTCAAAAAATAATCTTTGCCGTCTTTGGTTACTGGTATTATTATTATTAAATTACTCAGTTGGCACCCTCCTATTTGACTAGGTTATGCCAGGCACTTGGGTATTCCCTTTGCGCCCTGTTTTCCATTTCCCATCTTTAGCCTTCCGAAGTGTATAGCAATATTGCCACACTTGAGTGAGCCTTCTTATGGGTCCTTGGTTTTTTTACAATCGGGCACCGCCCAGAGACCCTGCCAAACAGCAAGTATTCTCTGGACATCCCAACTGGATATATCTCCTGAATCAATTAGAAATTCACCTGTGAGGCGCCATCTTCTTGTCATGATTCTGGGGCATTCACATAAGATGTGTAGAGGTGTTTCGTTTGCCTCCTTGCACATTCGGCATAATGGATCTGTTTCCAGTCCCATTTTATACCTATGGTATCGCAAATCTCCATGTCCAGTAAGTATGTCCATTAGCTTGCGAGCTGTCTTTCTGCTAAGTTTCCTAAGCCCTTCTTCCCAGTGTCCGCTTATTGCGTTTCCGAGTGCGGCTTTAGCTTGTCTGCATCCTGCAGTTTTTACCCAAGCACTTTGGTGTTCCTTCACCAGCCATTTCTTTAGTAATTCTATAAGGTGGCTATGTGGCATCTTCACCATCATGCTTGGTTCCGCATGTTTTCCATTTGTACCTATCTTTGCTAGGTCATCGGCTATCTCGTTACCACGTATACCTACATGACTTGGTATCCATGTTAGCGTTAGCCGCTTATTCAACTCTGCCAGTCTATTTAGTGTCTTATGACATTCCCAAATTAGTCTGGACTTAGTGGTGTGACCATTCAGACTCTGTAACACAGTTCTGCTGTCCGAGTAAATGTATATCTCTTCGTCTTTGCAATTCTCCTGTGCCGCTTTAGCACATTGCAGGATTGCAAATGTTTCCGCTTGGGAAATGGTATTGTATTCCTTTAAGGAATATATCCTACCCTTCCCATTTTTTCTGCAGTATACCCCTGCTCCGACTCCCCGGATATTCTTGGACCCATCAGTATACCAGAGTTCTTTGCCCTCCGGCACCCTAACACGTCCTTGACTCCAGTCATCTTTGCTAGGCAGACTGACTCTGTATCTCTTATCGAATAGGAACTCAGTGCTGCATCTATCAGTTCCCTCGTATAAGTTCTCTCTTAGATTTCGCGGGAGCGTACTTAGGAGTCCCCTGTCCGCCCGTCGATCTAAAAGATTTCTAACTCTTAAGTATCCTTTTATGGCCTCTGACTTAAGAGTGAGCTGAAAGGGCTCAATATTCGTTATGACCCCCATAGCTTGTACTGGCGTGGTTCTTAGAGAATTGGTGATGCAACGCAGGACCAATCCTCGTACCCTTTCCAGCATTTGGTTCGCAGTTTTCAAACCTGCTCGCTTCCACCAAATCACTGCCGAATACGTGAGTTTTGGTTTCAGAATTGCTGTGTAAATCCACATCATGGTTTCTGGTTTAAGACCCCAGTTCAAGTGCAGAGCTCTACGTGTTTGCCATAGTACTCTTATAACTTTATTACACTGGTTCTCAAGGTGCTCTTTCCAGTTTAACTTACTGTCAAGAATGACACCTAGATATTTAGCTTTTTCTTTTGTTTCTAGCCGTTTTCCTCCATATTCGAGGTGTTTTATGCTTGTTTTCCACTTATGTTTACGTGTAAACACCATAACTTCCATTTTTTCCGGGTTAACCGATAGTCCACCTCCTTGGCACCACTTATATACCTTATTCAAGGCATTTTGCATGATGTCAAATAGTGTTTCTAAAAATGGTCCTCTAACTATTATTGCTAGATCATCTGCATATCCTACAACCTCACATCCCGTGTTGGTTAGTAGGCATAATAGTGTGTTCGTTACAAGATTCCAGAGGGATGGGGAAATAACCCCCCCCTGTGGGCATCCCGTGTTCACCCAGCCAGTTACCTTGGTGTTACCCTTGGTCATTACCAGCTTTCTGTTTGATAACATGAGTTCGACCCAGTCAGTAACTGGCTGAGCTATTCCATGTCTCCTCATTGCCTCCTTGATTACTCTTTTGGAGGTATGGTTGAAAGCTCCTTCTATGTCTAAAAAGACCACTAGAGCGAAGCCTCCGTTTTCAATTTGTTCTTCAATCAGGTTCACTATTTTGCACAGAGTAGTCTCAGTAGAGTGTCCTGCTCTGTACGCATACTGATCCCTATGAAGTGGTCGTTCTTTTAAAGGTTTATCTTTAATATGTCTGTCTATGAGCCTTTCCATTGTCTTCAGCATAAACGATGTAAGACTTATAGGTCGGAAGTCTTTAGGAGAAGTATAGCTCCCCTTACCTGCTTTCGGAATGAACGTCACTCTCGTTCCCTTCCAACTTTCTGGAATATGGCATAATTCCAGACTTGCCCTAATAAGTCTGGTCATTGGACGGATAATGCACTCCCCCGCCCTTTGTAATAGTGCGGGGTAAATACCATCCAGTCCTGGTGACTTATATGGCCCAAAAGATCCGATGGCCCACCTGACTTTGTCCTCTGAGGCAATTTCGGTCCCCAGCACACTGCATGATCCGGTTTGGCTCACCGCATGCTGGTTTCCCGTTCCGTAGTCGTTTGACTCATGAACTTCCATCGCCCCTTCCCCTTCATTCGAGAAATCCGGGTAGAAGGATTCGATCAGGCGGTACAACGTTTCTTCGTCCGTCATGGTGTATTTCCCATTTGGCAGTTTAAGTGCTCCCAATATAGCTTCCGGATTTTTTGACAAGATCTTGTCCAACCGGGCTGCCTGTGAGCCTTTTTCTATGTCGCTGCAAAAGTTGGCCCATGATTCTGCTTGTGCCTTCCTAATTGCTGCTCGATAGCTGTCTCTTTTACTTGCGTAATGATTCCACTCGTCTGCTGTACCTTTTTTTTGGGCCAGCTTATAGGTTCTCCTTACTTGTTTCTTGAGACACTCTAGGTTCTCGTTCCACCAGTAGGTTTTATCTCGCTTACCCACCAATGTGGGTCTACAGTTGTTCTCAAAAGCTGAGATAATTCCTTTATTTAGTTTATCAGCAGCTTCTTCAAGCTCCTTCCAGTTTCTTATATGTTCTGGAAAATTTGCTAGTGAGCTGCTTATTTCTTCCTTGTAGGTTATCCAATTTGTCTTCTTCGGTTTCCTGGTCCATGTTCTAGGATTTGTACCAGGTCCCACTAACTCGAAAACAATTTTGGCATGATCAGATAGTGTCGGTTCATCAGATACCCTCCACCTCTTGATCCTATTTGTAATTTCTCCAGTACATAACGTGATGTCCAATACTTCTGCTCTAAGTTTATTACAGAATGTTGGCGTTGTACCAGTGTTTAGAATATCTAGTTTGGTTGTGGCTAGATATTCTACCAGTTCCTCTCCTCTCCTATTGATGTCTGTGCTCCCCCACAGTATGTGATGTGAGTTAGCGTCACAGCCTATTAGGAGCGGTAAGTTTTTACTCTCACAGAAGGTAATTAACCTTTTAACTTCCGTGGGTGGATTTACCTCTCCATCATATGGAAAGTACGCTGAGGCAATGACTATGTTTCCAATGCCTTCCGATTCCGTCCTCACCGCTGTCAGGTCTCTTGTACAGAAATCCATCAGCGGGGTTACATTTACTCCCTTAGTGATGATACACGTTCTGGGCGTCTCAGCTTGCATGTCCCTGTAACAAACAAGCCCCTTTCCCCTTAAACCCTTGATTGTTCCTCTCACCGTCCATGGTTCTTGGACCAGTGACAGGCCTGTGTGCATCTCTGCCAAACCCTTACGCAATAGTGCAGAAGAGTCTTTGCAGTGATGCAAGTTAATTTGTGAGATTTGCAGCGCCTTGAAGGTCATTATTTCGAGCTTCCCGGCACTGCTGCCTCTTTATCAGACTCCGCTACCGCCGGCGCGTGTACTTTGAAAGTGACACGCTCCAGTGAGTAGAAGGGTCTGCAATCTAGAGCCTGAAGGGCTCTAGCTTGGGACTCCGGCATCTGCACCAGAAGAAAGTTGTCCTTCGCTGCAGCACCGTCGGTAGCCCCCTTGTCGCATTTTACGACCCGCCATGTTGCGGTAATTAGCGTCGGATTGTACCGCATCAGCCTCTGAAGAACCAGCTCCGTGGGTTTCGGTGCTCTCGGTATCCACGCGCTGGCCTTCACCAGCCTCTGCAGCACCTCCGTTCCGCTGACTGTCAGAGCAGGACCCCGCCAAGATTTTAGTCCGGGCACGATCCCACTCAGCCAATCCGCGGACCGTTGATCCTCTGCTATAATCACAAATACCTCCCCCCTGCAGAAGGACGCAACAAACTTTGGCAGCTGCTCAGGAGGAAGGACATCTGTCTCCTCCTCCAGAGCATTCCTGAAGTCTTCAAACTGTCCTGTAGTAAGAAGCACCTCAGGATATTCTGCTGATGTCACGACCCTCGACAGAGGGTTCGTTCTCTGTGCTGTTGTAAGTCCCACACTACATTTCGGCTTTTCAGCACTCTGAGTGTTACTTACTTGTGCCGGCTTGTTTTTATGCCGTTTTTGTGTCCGCGGGTCCTCTGGCGGCGTGTCCTTCCCTCTTTTCCCCATGAGAGGCGTTGAGGGAGGTCTCTCCGCGCTTTGAGCCCGCATTTCTTGCTTTCTGAGCTTTCGCCTGCGGTTTTTCTCCGCATAGCGTCCACTCGTCCAGCTTCTTCCTTCATTGGTATCCATTGGCATTCCAGCTCCCGGTTTGGGATTGGACACCGTCAATGGCCCATCAGGATTTTTAAATTCAGTGGGTTGGTAAGCAGACATCCCACTGGGCGCCGCCTGCTCACCTACCTTTACTCCAACTACCGGTGACACCGAAGTTACCACCGGCAAGTTGGTTGTGTTGAGAGTTGGGATCTCTCCAGGGTTTGTTGACACTTTTGGGCTAGCATCCGAATAGCCCGTTGCTTTAACAGGGAAGGACATATCATGGATTTTTAAGGGGGGTTTTTGATTTGTGTTAAGTGTTTATGTCTGTGGCTCCCTACGAGTGTCCCCCCTCGTCATCCGAACAGCCCTCGCAAAACAGGCAGCGACCCACTTCGGTCCTACTATAGGAAAGCCCCCCACCCGAAGCAGTAGGGTCCCATCCGGTCACTATCCGGCACTACTACCCCTGGCGCGATTATACACTGACTGATAGGGCAGCCAGGCTTTGCTAGTTAGGCCAGCCCGGGCCCCTGTACTATTCAGCGGCCTAGGAGTGTCTCAACCTAGTTTATCCTAGGGTGCCTCCATGGGTACCCCACCCGTCCGCTTGAGCAGTCTTACTACGAGGAAAGAACACCCCCCGAGAGCCCCAGTGTGAGAAGGTGTTTGTGTGTGTGTGAGTGTCTGTTTGTGTCATGTGAATGTGTATAGGTATAGGTGTAATGATCACTGATAAAGTCCCAGCGTGTCCATCCATAACCCGCGCGGAGCATACCCGTTTATAGGGATCTCCTCTTTCACCAGCGAGCCCGTTTATAGAGCTGCCTCTTACAAGCGCATGGAAAGAGCCGTTTATAGGCCTCCCATTCATACCTCTGAGACCCTACCAGTAATACATGAGTGTAAATGATGTGTTGTGTGTCATTCCGTGTCCTGGATAGGAGCCCTTACGTGGGAATCCCTTCCGGGCCAGAAAGGCCACGGTTTTTTAGAGAGATGTTACTCCTCTATCCCTCCCCAATTACACTGTTTCCAGTGACTTCCGGGCTTGGGACCGGCTTGCTGAGGTTCACCCGTGGCTACTAGATTTCACCACAAATGAACCTCATCAGGGCTGGGTTTTGGTTACTGGTAACTCTTGGTAACATTTTGTAGTTTCTCTTCGTTGAACGTCAATTTGTACGCACTTCATTAAGTGCACAACTTCTCCGGCTACCAAGCCCATGTAACCACTTTTTTTCATGATTTGATATGCAAAAACGTCAGGTGCTGTTGCTGCAATGCTTAATGCATTTGATATAACTCTTCTTTCCAATTCGCATTTTTGCAAAATTAAATTGCGATATAATGTTTTTAATTGTCCTTTAATATGTTTTTCTACGTAAACGAATTTAGAGTTTACGTATGCAAAAATGTCGAGATTTTCTATTGACGGATTTCTTACGGCTTGGAAGGTTTCTGTTATTGGTTTTTCTAGGAAAAATAATTTTGGGTGCTATGTTCTAATTAATATTAACAAGGTGTATCGGTTGGCCAGAGTGGATGATGAATTCAGCTTGCATCGAATATCGCTAAATCTAACGCTACGAGTAACCAACCTAAATGTATCTCGGTATTATCGTTATCTTGACAGGTTAAGCAAGTATACGCAGAGTAGTGAAATAGTCCTGTATGCTGAAAAATTGCGGTTAACTTTCGATCAGTTATTACGTCCTTCATAATTTTACAGGCTTTGACGGTCCATCGATGCGGTTTATCACTTTTTGGTAATATGTTTGAAAGTCCACATAGTATGACTCTCGAGGCTAGCAGCATGAAACGATCTTCCAAGTCATAGATCCCATTTTCTACTACGTCTTGGGTAAGTTCGATACTATCTCCAGTGTCTACCGATTTAAAGCGTTCAATGACGTCATCCGTGATATATCGCCCCCATTTACCGTTTACCTTTATAGCTATAAACTGACTTCGCTGAAAAAATAATATTAATAAATTATTAAATTATTAAATTAATTTTCATTATCATTGTTTAAATTTTTTTGTAT